>JANAVB010010198.1:21479618-21842118 GCA_029216955.1 Iris pallida
TCCAGAAATAGGACCAGACAAGTATAATATATGTGTCGCTAGTAGATGAATCCAGCAATACCAATACATATCTTGTTAGAGAATCTGGTAATACTATACTAGATGCTGAATCATAATAATTATCAGATAAATAAAAACTATCAGAGAATGTACTCGCACGTGGTCCTAAGAAGAAAATGTGGATCGATGCCTAAAGTGGTGTCACACAAACCTATATATGAGATATACATAGTTATTTGGTGTTCTATAGTAAATAATATATTTAAATGCATTAATTATATGCTTATAGGCCTTTTCTAGGTCATGGTCGTCAAGTTAGGTCAATACTAGTCAAACTAGGTCAAGGCTAGATTTAGGGGCCTACTTTGCCTTAACAATGTGCAATAGTCAATTTTAGGTCATAACCCTAGGTATTTAGCTAATTAGGATACCCATTGGTATCATGTAATATTCTATCCTATTATCCTATACCCTTTCCATATTACCTAAACTATAACCTATGAGTAAAACTCACATCTAGGACTTACCCTTTCTACATATCTTTATATATACCATATACTCTTCTTTATATAATATATCCTAATGTCCTCATTCATGTATACCAATACATATATAACCCAACCTATGAGTCACACAAGTGAACCCATGGCCCAAGGTCTAACTTGCACCCATAACACTGTTATACACTTAACTTTACCCTTTACTCTCTCTACCCTCACATGACACAACACTACCACATTCCCATTACCCGCCCAAAGCCCAGCCATAGGCCACACTCAACCTCGTATAGAATTGATACCCACATAGGGCAACCTCTCATTACCTCCCTACCCATCCTATCATATTTAATAAGTATGACCTATATAAATTGATACGCAAAGCTCCCCAACTGATACATGTATACCTATTCACTCAAGTCCCTTAATTTTTTTAATGCACCTGCATATTGTATCCATGCCTGCCAAAGTGCAGGCCACCCCTGCATTGCTCTGCCTATAAGGCATAGTACTACATTAGGGTTCAATCCCCTCACTTCCTAATATATCAGTGGCCATTGTAAGACCACTGCTCAGGGCAGTGGCTAAGCCCCTAAGTCCCTTGCTATAGGCCCTAGTATATGGGCCTGTGCAAGACCATGCCAAGACCACCCTATGCATCACCCTTGCTCTGAGAAGAGCTTCATTCACTCAGGAAAGCCCCTGTTGATCACTGCACTCCTCAAACCAGGTCCAACAGGACCCCAAACCCTCTTCTACTAAGATCAAGGCTAAGCCTCTCATCCTAATCTCACTATACACTGATACCTCTCTATATATCAACTGCCCCTGCAATTATTCTTATCTCATATTACCTAGGTGTATCCAATACTATAGGTATACCCTCACCAATAACCCATACCACATATACCATATCACTGCTATATCCTAACATTACCTATATATGGGATTTAGCTACTTAACACTCACACTTACTCAAATCCTTCTATATGCTCTAAGCCCCTACACTCTACTTGATCACCTATTCACTCACACATATCACTTTAATCATACAAAGAACACATGCCTTGATGCCAAGAGCAGTAGGTAAAACCCACTGTACTCTGGCCAAACTGCCAGGGCTAAACCAAGCCAAGCCAAACCAAGACAAGGCAAGAGCAAGGGGACTGCCTGCCCATACCCTCTAACCTTACTCTGCTGCTGTTGCTCTGAAACAACCAAGTATCTGCTACTCTTTACTATTATAAGCTTTATAAATTGCTTGCTGCCTACTGCAATAAGCAACTACTGCTGTTGCTTACCTGCCCGAGCCTAACTTAGTGTTAGATGATTAACTAATACTATGCCCCAACCCAGAAAATTGCTCATCCTTGCATCAATTTTATCGAATCATCATCCTCGCTAGGGTGTGATGTCATATGTGTCTGGAGTTGCACTTGTATATGGCAAGATGACATGTTCTTAAATGGTTATCTTTGATTTGTTATTAGCAGCAGAAGAAACAGAGTATATAAACTAATTATCTTTATTAATAAATGATCTAAGGATACAAAGGCTTTCAATAGCCCAACTAAATGTACCTTACATTGGCTTACAATACTCAAGTTTTCTCTTGCCCATAAAGGATTTTATTATTCCATACATTATAACTTCTATATCTCGGCTGCATCAATCCTGTTGCAAGTCCGAGCGTCAATGCAGTCGCACGCCTCAAAGCGCTATGGTAGTCCATGCCTCATCGCATTCAAGAGAAGTTCCACCGCAAGCCGATCATACCCTGAACCTTCAAGAAATCTGGTAGGAGATTATTACTAATCCTCTCGCGTAATAATCAAAGACCCACATTACTAAACCAATATTAAGTAGATATATTGAATCAGTTCATAGCATATTCGAAAGTAGTAAAGCATGTTATCGTGACAACCATGTTATGTTTGATTTATGTAAATAAGCAAGCAGACAACATTTAATTCTCATGTTCCATTGTGGCGACTGTTTACCGACTCGAGGCATTCTTTCTTGCGCCGATGCAACATTAATACCTACTATTCTTTTTCTATCATGTTATAAGTGGTCGTTGAGCAGGACCTCTGTGTGCCAGCATCATTCAGCCCACCGTTCGCTATCTATATAAAGATCACTGACATTTACCATATCAGAATGGACTTATTTTAGTCTCATGTATTGCGACGTTACCTTCAGCCTAGGTTATGAGTCTTACTGAAGGTCCTACAATACTCGTGCTCCCATAGCCACTATAAACATTCCTTCTAGGTCGAACAGTCCCGACGCAACTACTCATACAACTAAATATAGTCCGAGTCCAAAACTCAAACTTCACATCATTTCATATTTCTCGCATCATCTTTCTATGTTCTCACTTTTTTTTACAATTTTGTTCTTTCGATGTTCCAATGCCTCGATTCAATATCCGAGTGAATGACCCAAAGGTCCCAACATAATAGCATACAATATTCAATAATTATTCGATATCCTATGACTCATGCATTCAATGCATGTCTCGATTTCATATTTCCATGTCATACGACTTAATGTTCAATGATATACGATTTATGCATTTGATGCACAGCGACACGATCTTTTAATGTGGTAGACATAAGTTCATTCTCTCTGACGCGTGCATTTGAGGCACGCCTCGATAGAGTATTCAATGTTCTACAGCTCGTATACTCCACGTTCTAGCCTTCTAACTCATGTGCAGGGGCACAAACGACTTGTGCATTGAGGAACTATCGATACAATTATCCCATGTTCATATGGCTTGCACATCAAGGCACTTGCATTTGCAGTATTTCGATGTTCTATAACGACTTGTATATTACATTTCAATTCAATTATTCTATCTTAGTGTTCGACAAGCACTATGTTCATCTCTCGATCGAGCCATGCCCGATCTCGATAGGTTAAATTAGCATACAACGGTACATTTTATTTGGCATGATGAAGTAGGAAAGAAGGGTCAAAGTTCTTCCATCTTAATCCGATACGCCTTATCATTTCATCGAGCCGATACGGGTCAATTTTATAACTTTGTTGCACGGCCAACTCTTCTGACTTAGCTATTTGAGCACTTCGTGCTTCGTTGAATTATCTAACCGATTTGGCTTAATATGCCTATGCCTCATTTCGTTACGAGGCGATGGTTTGGTTTTGCGGACACCATTGCAAACAAGGCAAAATATCGACCTTTTATATTTTAGCGTAAAAGCATAGTCTGCATACGAAACCAACTAAAATCAATATTCGATCGAATTAGATTTGTGTGTTGCATCAATTTAATTTCTTAGAATCTTCGAACCCACCCAATGCTTTCTCTCGGGCAAACTTAACACTTGCATCGATCTTACTCGATGCATTTCTCGGGTTGACGCAACTCTTTGCATCGATACGTATTTTGGGTCAACATAACTCTTCGAGTCAACGACTGAGCATAGTGCACCATGCGGAGCGGGGCATTACATAATATACCAGTCAAAATAAGGTTTGTCCTCAAACAAAAACCAACACTCAATCCAAGTTTTTTCTAGATCGTTTCACGATCTCATGCCACTATCTTTTAAATCATACAACTTTGTTTGGATCATACACATATTTTAGGCATCCCACCAATATATGCATTAAAGTCAAGCTCAGTTGTAGGATATCGGAACAAAACTAACAGGCAACTTCTTATCCTCACTTACTTACCATCGCGTACTCTCGATCAGACTTGGGCGCTAGAGTTTGTTCTCACAATTCTATCGCATGTGCATATTCGATGCATAAATGATCATCCAACAAAAGTCACGGCACACGATGCGATTCAAAAATCATAATTTTTTTTATTTTATAAGTTTCGGATGGACCATCGATTTTATGCGTCACGTCAAGCCATCGTGCATCCAGTCGTAACAAGTCTTCACAACACCTTGCGTTCGAAGCCGTCTTCCAACCATTCTCAAAGTCTCATAGGGCGACTCATATCGACACATTTTTTGTTGACTTGCAAAAGTATCAACATCCAGGACTATGCCCGCTAGGTTATTTATCGAGACACCGTGCTTAAATTCTCCTAAAATAACTTTAAAACTGATATTGCACAAATGCCACAATCTATCCGACATAAAGGTTAAGTTCGAGTCGACATGTTCAAATGCAACGGTCTTTCCAACGCAAAAGTTTAACACGAGTTGACAGTGATAAAAGGCAACAATCAATTTTACTCAAAGGCTCTACGAAGAATCTTATGTTCGATTCCTATTGAGTAGGAATTTACTAGCAAAATTCTAAGATTGTTCGTCTCGTAACATGAATATAAGTTCGATTCACGCAAGCCCAAATGTAAGGTGAATCCAAATCTAACGACATAACTCGTTTGTCATTTTCTTACTGCTCGCTCTCATACATAGCACGATTATCAAAGTCGCCTAGACTTATCATCAACATGCACCATGTAATTTCATATGCGATATTGTATAGGTCATCTTATGGGTCTGCAATATTTTTTTTGATTTGACGGTCAAGTCTTCTAGGGGCAACTACCCCGAAGTTATGCTCGATAATTATGGATCATTAATAAATGACAACTACAACGAACCATGCTATATCTTATTTCGGAGTCAAATTACGTTTCGATAATTTCTATGGGACTACCCCAAATCCAAACATAACTATTTCTACTTGCGTAACTAACGCACAACTATCCTCCGAATAATTTATGCACTACCGTCGATGATTCCAAAATTTATAAAATATCTACTCATATCGAGTTCTAGTATATTTACCTATGGTCGACATTTGATATGTTAAACGCATTAAAACAATCGTCGATGACTTTATGCTTTCGCCTGATCAATCGTAAAGTTTACGATAAAGCAGTTCGACATTCTTGTATTGTTATTTACAAAAATTTTGATATCATAGGCCCTCCCATTTGTATTCTCACATCGTGCTTATGCTTCATGGTATATCAATTTTGATAACACGAGGGACAACTTTGAATCTGTATCAATGTCAACTTAACTCGCATCGCATACATCCAAGTTCATAATGGACTTTTCTCATACGCATCATATTGTTCATCGATTCGCCGCTTCCTGCTATACTTTTATTACGTAACTGAGGTACCGATTGTCCAATATCAAGCCCCCGAGTTATACCATCATGCCATCTAAGTTTTGCATATTTCAGTCGTACTCAAATGAGTTTTGTCGCAACGTAACCAACTATCTCTTAGGCATAATTTATCTGTATCAAGCAACATTTTCATCAAATTCGCATGTCGTGCGATCCGATTAAAAATTTGCATAATCCAACATTTTTGTCGAGATCGCAAGTCATATGATTCGATTACAATTCACATCGACTGACATTTTCATCGAGCTCGCAAGTCACACAATTTCTTTATAACTTTAAGTTTTCTATCCCGTCGATCCGATTATTACTTCAAGGCATAATCGTTTCATTAGTCTCGATCATTCGATCAACTTATAAATTTTTGTCTGTCGTATCATTCACTGATACGAATCTATGCCCTATCATTCCAATCGATTATCGAAGATCACACTTGCATCAACATACCTTCAAATAAATTTCCAATCGAGTTTCGATACCATCCATCCATTGTGAACAAACCTTCCGCAATTCATACAATGTGTCGATGCAATCCATCACACAAGTGGTATAGTATATACTACTTAAACACTACTACAAAAATAGATAACAATGATAGCTAAGTATGCTAATTAATGACATTTGTTTGGTTGTTATCTATGAAGGTGTCATCTTTATCATTAGAAATTAATGACATCTCAACACACATCATCTTTACTTTTAAAAGATGACTTTTAGGTGTCATCTTTATTTAGAAATGATGACTCCTATTTGTCATCTTTATTTATAATAGATGACTTTTATCGTGAAAAATCAATGACAGCTAAACAAGTCATCTTTATTTCTAAAAGATGACTTCTCTGCGTCTTCTTTATTTACAAAATATGACTTCTTTGCGTCATCTTTATTTACAAAAGATGACTTTTATGTATCATCTCTATGTACGAAAGATAACTTCTATGCATCATCATTATTTTAAAAAATGGCATTTATCATAAAAAATCAATGACAATCAACGCATGTCATCTTTATTTATAAAAGATGGCTTTTATGTGTCATCTTTATTTACAAAAGATGACTTTTATGTGTCATCAAATATTCGTCATTTTTATAATACCCATTTTTGCATCCATATTTCAAAATTTATATTTTGTATACAATATCTTATATAAGAAAAACAAAAAAGAAAATAATTTACAACACCAACAAATAATATTTTATTTCATAATTGTTCAAAGTGCCAACATTGAACAATAACAATATTATTTCAGTCTCAACATTCTCAACATAATTTAACAATGCTTCTGAAACATTCTAATGCATCATTTTTACGTAAAATCTTTATTAACAGTATCTATGATAAATTTGGCCATCCCTCATCTCATTTCATCAATTTTTCTAATCGACTAATCCTTTTTTCCAGCAAACTACAAAAAACTAAACATAAAATCAACCACTATAACATAATGTTATACCAAAACAACCAATATTACATTAATATATATAACTATCTTAACAGCTAACTTACCATATTTTTTGTTAAAGAAACCAAAATTAAAACATACCTTCGCACACTTCCATGTTAGGCTTTTCCACTTCATCTCCCTTTCAGCAAGACATATCTTAAAAGTACTACAACAGCAAATGTGACATAATAGTTGAAGCAAAAAAGTGCATGATACTAAAAATAAATTATATAATAAATTTATATAAAAGATAGCTGCCAAAATTATACTAGAAGCTAAAGCCCTCGCATTGAATCTCATCGGTACAAAACACCTTATGCCATCATAATAGTATATTAAAAAAGAACAACGATCAAAGCAAAAGTCAATTGTATCCAGCATCCACAATGCATGTGAACACAATTGACACTTTTCACCTAAACCAATCCCCCACAACAGGAATAAAAAATGTGGGAAAATTTATTATGAGAACCAATCCTGCTACTTCTGATCCTATGGTTTTCACACTTGAAAAAAAAACCTAGGGCTTATCGCTCAAATTATTGGCCCAGTACTGGATGTCATTTTTCCTCCGGGCAAGATGCCTAATATTTATAATCAAAATAGAAGGACTATTTCATTCGAAAAAGGAATAGATAGAAAGGAAAAAAAGAAGAATGAATATCGACCGTTTCAGTATTCTAAATCGCGTTGCAAAAATAAAACGTGGGGCTCATTATGAACTGACATGAGTTAGTATTTTTACAAGAAATCTCTAGCCAGCCTTCCTGTAAGAGGTTTTTTCTTGACACATTCCACTTAGCTAAGCTTTTCCAACTTCAAATTTTTCCAACCTCAAATATTTTATGGGAGCTTGGATGATGATTTCGTGTATCTTTAGGTTTTCTTACCCAGTTTCACGATCTTGATTGTTCGAGGAATGTTACACAACAACAAATGCATAAATGCCAAACTTAGCATTATATCATATGTCTTTTCCTTAATCCAATGAATATATGGTATATGATAAATGATAAGAAATTTTTTCAATATCCCAATGAATATGGACATGGATATCAATATAAATATATGATTTTTACTAGCTTTCATATGTTCACAGTAGTCTCAAGTGACAAGACATGCCAAAAGAAAACTATAATTTGAAGTGGTCAGGTAATAACTGGATAATTTGGGGCTCATACCTTGGTGATTTGAGAAAATGCTCCCAGGCCCAAAGTTAATGGATTCGGGTTGAGGTTTCCTTTGGTGCTTGTGCCCACCGAGCCTTTTTCGACAGGTTCCCTTGACTTCATTGAATTCTACTAGCAAGTGAAACCTATTAATTAGAACAAAAGGCCACAAGATTAAACCACCAAATAATTTTTATTAAGATTTATAGACAATAATAAGGTGGGCTCCAGTTATTAAGGTAAAATTATGTTGGTGTTTTTGCCTTTGGACTAGGAAAGATAGTCCCACATCGGCTACACCAAATGGTGAGTATCTCAATATAATACATTGCTTGTGTTGAGGTGTGCACATGAGATGTGGTGGGGCACAAGTGTGTGTCATGTTGGAGTATTTTCCTAGAAAGAAAAAATGGTCAATTCCAACGAAGATATAAGTTAATTTTTGTTGTACGGACTCGGACACGGACTCCAGGATGTCTCGTGCATGCACGAATGTATTCGTGGGATAGGCGTGGACTGGCACACTTCTATGCTGATTGTAGGATGATCTAAAATATCAAACTCTATTTTTGAGTATTGGTATTTTAGTCCCACATCGGATAGGAGAAGAGGTGAAGTCTCAACTCCACTCTATAAATAGAGCCCCTTGGCCTTCTTTGAAAGATGTACCAAGAAGAGAGTTAAGGGTGTCTGTAAAGTCCAGGAAGTCCGTTCAAGTATCAAATATTGACTTACAAGCATTCCAGAAGTTCTTCGTGAACTTGTTGGTTCCTGGAAGTAGATCATGTTGGGGTAAATATTGCTTTGAACAACGGTGATCTTAATTACCCCAGCAAGAACCTTTCCTCTTTTTCTTTCTTCTTTCTTCTCCTTCATCTGAGTTGTAACTCAGTTCTGTCCGTCTGCAACTGCGATTGCAAGGAAGAACGCAATATTTATTTTCTGAACTCAGTTCTGTTCGTCAACAACTGCGATTACGAGAAAGAACGTGAGATTTACTTTCTGATTATTGTTGCTTTTGTAATCAGATTCATATTATAGTGTTCCTCTTGGATCTCGAGAATAATCAGAAGGTGAACGTTTATTGAACCTCTGATCTCCACATCGAGTCTACCATCTTTGATCAAGCCCCTGGACTAACAATCTCAAAGCAAGATCCTTGTAGATGGAGAACTCTCGTGCTTCTCTCATCGATACCAACTTTAACAAGTTGGAGAAATTCGACGGAGAACATTTCCAAATCTGGAAGAGGAAGGTTATCCTTAATCTTTAACTCATAGACGTAGACCATGTGTTTATTGAGGATGAACCGACGATTCCAGAAGGAGGAAATGCCGATGCTATTGCTGCTGCACTCGTCAAACAGAGCAAATGGAAGAAAGAAAATAGCATCTATAAACTGTTGATTCTCAATTCTATGGAAGACTCTCTGGCAGAGTCATATTCCAAGAAAGTGATGGCCAAAGAGGTCTGGGATTCTTTGGGTAAGCTATATGAAGATGATGAGAACAGGTCTAAAATCTTCATCGTCGAAAAATACCACAAGTGGCTCTCCGAAGACGAGATGGCGATGCTACCTCAAGTAAAGGAATTCCTGAAGTTACGCCAGAAGTTAGATGACGAGAAGATGCCCCTCGTCGACAAGTTTGTCGTTGGAGGGATAGTCTCGAAACATCCTGCTGGTTGGAGCAACTTCTATGCTAGAATGCATCGAAAGAAGCTGAACATTAGCTTGGAAGATCTTCTACGAGAGATCTACGTTAAGGACGAAATGTAATCTCAACAGAAGATGGACTCTCTGTCCAAACAACGGGCTAAGGCCAACTTGGTGCAGACAAGAGAGTTCAAAGGGAAGCATGTGGCTTCTCATCACAAGAAGGACTCCACAAATCTGAAAGTGAAGGGTCCTTCGTTCAAGCAACAAAAGTCCAAGTCCCACGTGACTTGCTTCAACTGTGGCAAAAAGGGTCACTACAAGAGTGAATGCAAATCCAAGCCCAAACAAGCTAAACAAGGTGAGCCTAACAAGGTTTCCATGGTTTCTAACATTGTTGTTATGATTGCTCAGGTCATAGCTGTGGGAGCTAACTTTGAGTGGTGGATAGACACTGGTACGAACTGCCATGTCTGCTCTGACAAGGAATGGTTCGTCATATACGAGCCAACTTCTAAGAAAGTTATCATAGCGAACCAAGCCCAAGCTGAAGTTCTGGGGGTCGGAACTGTGGAGCTGAAACTCACATCCTGGAACACTCTGACGCTTCAAGGGTGAAGCACGTTCCAATGATTGCAAAGAACCCGATCTCTGGAAGCCTGCTTAGCAACGCAGGCTTGAGGATGGATATCAATGCTGGCCAGATGGTGATATCCAAGAAGGAAACCTACTTCGAAAAAGCTTTTCAAACTGAAAGGATATTCAAAATTCAGCTTGTAAATCAATCAAATGTAATCAATGCAATCGCTCTTTCTGATTATTCTCTTGAGTTGTGGCATAATAGGCTAGGGCATATTTATTGTAAAAGAATTATCAAAATGACCAGTCTAGGACTTATCTCCAAATGTCGGGGTAAGGTAGAGAAGTGTGAAGTATGTGCTCAGAAAAAGATCACAAGGAAACCCTTTTATCGGGTCAATCAAAGCACAGATCTTTTGGAGTTGGTGCACTCCGATATCTTTGACTTCAAGCAATTCTCTACAAATGCCAGGGTGAAGTATTTTATAACCTTCATCGATGACTTCTTAAAGTACGCGTTCGTCTACTTGCTCAAGTTTAAAGATGAAGCGTTCGAGAAGTTCAAGGAGTTCAGGGCTGAGGCTGAATGACAAACTGGATAACAACTCAAGAGGCTAAGAAGTGATCGAGGTGGAGAGTATCAGTCTCATGAATTCACATTGTTCTGCAAAGAACATAGGATCATAAACGAGACTACTGCTCCATATTCTCTTCAATCTAACGGAGTAGCAGAGAGGAAGAACAAAACGTTGACAGAAATGATGAACTCAATGCTGCTAACTGCGGGTCTTCCTTAATGCTACTGGAAAGAAACTGCATTGACGGCCACTTTTATTCTAAATAGAGTGTCGTATGCAACTTCAGATGTAACTCCTCATGAACTCTGGTTCAAAGTTAGACCTAACTTGAATGTCATTCAAGTGTGGGGGTGTCTGGCTTATGTGAAGCTCCCAGATCTGAAGATTCAGAAGCTGGGGACAATGACTACGAAGACGATCATCTTGGGTTATGCCGAGAAGAGTGATGCTCGGAGATTTCTTGATATTGAGTCAAATCATATCATCGAATCTCACAATGCTGAATATTTTAAAGACAAGTTTGTAAGGCACAAGAACATTGTTCTAACGGATATTTCGGAGAATGATGAAGGTGTAAAGGAGACTAAGATCTTCAATAAGCCAGTTGTCCAAGATGAAGTTGTTGCTGAGGAGATAACGATTGAACTAGAACTCGCCGAGCCGTCGTCGAAGCGAGCAAGAAGGTCGAATAACTTCGGAGATGACTTCATCACCTATCATGTGGAAGCATATCCGCTTACCTATGATGAGGCGATAAAGACCAGAGATGCTATTTTCTGGAAGGAGACGATAGACAATAAAATTGAATCAATCACCTCCAATAACACTTGGGTGTTAGTTGATCTACCTGAAGGAGCAAAACCTATCGGATACAAGTGTATCTTCAAGAAGAAGATGAAAGTTGATGGAACCATTGACAAGTTCAAGGCCAGGCTAGTGGCAAAGGGGTTTGCTCAGAAGCAGGGGATCAACTACTTTGACACGTATGCTCCAGTAGCCCGGATGACCACCATCAGAATATTGATTGCTCTCACAGCGATACATAAGATGGTGATACATCAGATGGATGTGAAAATGGCATTCCTGAATGGCGAGCTGACCGAAGAGATCTACAGGCAATAACCAGAAGGTTTGTCCTCAAAGGTCTTGAAGACAAAGTCTGCAAGTTGGTAAAATCTCTGTACGGTTTAAAGCAAACTTCCAAAATGTGGCATGAGAAGTTTGACAATGTCATAAATTCAAATGGCTACAGGGTAAGTGAAACAGACAAGTATGCCTATACGAAGTTTGCTGACGGAAGAGGAGTCATCGTTTGTCTATTCGGGGACGATATGCTAATCCTAGGTACGAATATAAGCTGTGTCATGGAGACAAAGAAGTTCCTCTCGACGAAGTTCAGTATAAAAGACTTGGGGGATGCTGATGTTATCTTGGGACTCAAGATCATTCGGACAGACACTGGATTAGCGCTATCATAATCTTATTACATTGAGAAGATGCTCACTCGATACGGGTATCAAGATATTCCTTTAATTGATACGTCGTATAGGGGTGATCAGAAGCTGGAGCCAAACTCGAAGGAAAGTGTCAGACAGTTGGAGTATGCTAGCGCCATTGGGAGTTTGATGTACGCTACTACTGCCACTGGGTCTAACATAGCTTTTATTGTAGGAATTTTGAGTCAATTCTCTAGCAATCCAGGCGTTGAGCACTGGAAAGCTGTGAAGCGGGTTATGAGATATCTCAAGAAGACTCAGACATATGCACTGTACTTCAACGGAGAGCCACCGGTAGTAGAAGGCTTCAGTGATGCTAGCTGGTGCTCAGAGTTAGAGAGCGAGAGGTACACAGGTAGATTCATTTTCATAATGGATGGAGCTGCTATATCGTGGAAGTCAAAGAAACAGACTATGCTCTCGCGATCATCTATGGAATCTGAGTTCTTTGTACTTGATACCACAACAGATAAAGCAGAGTGGCTTAGGAAGATCATGTATGATCTTTCAGTGGTTGGGGCATAGATACCAGCAATTCTCATATACTACAACAATCAGACGACTGCAGCGGTGGCATCAAATGATCTCTTCAACGGAAAGAAGAGAACTATGCGGTTAAAGCACAGGCAGTGAACGATCTCATCAAGAGAGGTGTCATTGCAGTGATTGATGTTCGGAGTCAGGAGAATCTGGCGGATCTGTTCACGAAGGGCATCAAACGCCAGCTGGTCAAAGACATAACAAGGAAGATGGGCTTGAAAGCTTTCTGATATTATGTCTTTGTAATCCTACTGTAAAGTTTTATGTCATTAGTTCAAAGAGAAATCTACTAGACATCTAACTTTCGATTCAAAGGAGGACCATTGACTGGAATAATATCAGGCAACAGTGGGCACTTGTTCTTTGGAACATTAAAGGGTTACGGACCCATAACCAATGTTGTCTACTATATGTTCTCTACGGAGAACAGATCCTGTGGGAAGGTTGGCTTAAATACCTTAATGAGTTCTCAGGCAGAGTGAATGCCTGGAGTGCTTTACAGGAAGCACGGTAGTACAGCACTACAAGGAGTGTAACTCCATGCTACAGTGAGGTGACTTCACCATGAGGTTCCCAGGTAGGGATAATGCCTCGGCTTTGCAAGCTAAGTCACAACAGAGCAGTACCGCAAATAGGCAGGTAGCCTAATGCTGTAGGATAATCATAATAAAGAGAGGTAGACAGCACTACAAAGAGGATGATGTCCTCATATTACAGTGGCATGACACTACGAAGAGGTACCAGGTAGTATAAAGCCTCGGCTTTACGAGCCATGTTATAACGGCATAACACCGCATGGAAGTACAAGGCTTCATGCTGGATAGTTTGGAACTACAAAGAGGCCTGTGACCTCATGCTACAGTAGTATGACACTACGATGAGGTACCCAGGTAGGGTAAAGCCTCAACTTTAAACCATGTCATAGCGACGTAGCACCGCAAATAAGCGTAACTCTTCATGTCATGAATCTTTATAAAGAACTCACCTATAGTATATGGACAGAGATATCAGGCCGCCCTTGAGGGTAAACCTGTAGACGTCTAAAAATTATACACTAAAACCAGGCTGGCACAAGGCCGTTAATGTGCAGCCAAAAGCACAGTTGATTTCATTATATGAGTAGGAAGAATTGGTTATGGTACAGAATTCAAGGCTTAGTCTATTCTTGTATCATACTGTTATTTAACCTATGTGGGAAGATTCAAGTCGTAGCGACATCTCTCCTAATGCATGATGGACAGTCACTGTGGGGAACACTCAAACCATATATTGAGATATGTGGGGGATTGTTGGTGTTTTTGTCTTTGGACTATGAAAGATAGTCCCACATCGGCTACACCAAATGGTGAGTATCTCAATATAATGCATTGCTTGTATTGAGGTGTGCACCTACCTGTGGTGAGGCACAAGTGTGTATCATGTGGGAGTATTTTCCTAGAAAAAAAGGATCAATTCCAACAAAGATATAAGTTGATTTTGGTTGTACAGACTCGGACTCGGACACGGACTCCAGGATGTCTCGTGCATGCACGGGAGTGTTCGGGGGATAGGCGTAGACTGGCACACTTCTATGCTGATTGTGGGAAGATCTAAAATATTAAACTCTATTTTTGAGTATTAGTATTTTAGTCCCACATCGGATAGGAGAAGAGGTGAAGTCTCAACTCCACTCTATAAATAGAGCCCCTTGGCCTCCTTTGAAAGATGCACCAAGAAGAAAGTTAAGGTAGTCTGTAAAGTCCAGGAAGCCCATTCAAGTCTGAAATATTGACTAACTAGTGTTCCAGAAGTTCTTCGTGAACTTGCTAGTTCCTGGAAGCAGATCGTATTGGGGCGAATCTTGCTTTGAGCAACGGTGATCTCAATCACCCCAGCAAGAACCTTTCCTCTTCTTCTTTCTTCTTTCTTCTTTCTTCTTTCTTCTTTCTTCTTTCTTCTTTTTTCTCCTTCATCTAAGTTGTAACTCAGTTCTGTCCGTCTGCTACTGCGATTGCAAGGAAGAACGTGAGATTTATTTTTTGAACTCAGTTTTGTCCGTCAGCAACTGCGATTGCGAGGAAGAACGTGAGATTTACTTTCTGATTATTGTTGCTTTTGTAATCAGATTCATATTATAGTGTTCCTCTTGGATCTCGAGAATAATCAGAAGGTGAACGTTTGTTGAACCTCCGATCTCGACATCGAGTCTACCATCTTTGATCAAGCCCCGGGACTAACAAATTATAATTATGATTAGAAATTAATGACCAGCCTCTTATCCTATTCACTTTAACCAAAGGACAACAAAGTCGAAAAAGAGAACAATTAAAAATGTGCATTCATAATCATTTAGAATTACAATTTTATACAGTGGTGTCAATGGAGTAAAGAAATTATACATCTAAGAGATGGTAAAAGTTAAATTTCTTAAGAGGCACATGAAAGAGAAAAAAGTCAACATAATTTACAAGATGAGAACCCAATTCTCCTTTTATCTATTCTTTTTTTCATATCTCAAATATATATAACAGAACCTGCCACTTCTTCTTTTTTTTAAATTGTATAAAATTGGAAGAACTAAATTATAAAACTTTTCTTTTTTAGATTGTAAGCCTTGGAGAGAACTTCACCATTCACCTTCATGGGTTCTATAGTCACTTGACAAAGTATTCAGAGCTTGGATTCCTGAGGTAATTCTAAGAACAAAATCATTATATTTATCGTCATGATACAACTTAATCCTATATAATCGAAAGACACATTTCTAAAAGTTTCTTGCCGATTCACATGCTACCAAAGCTTTTCCACTATTGTATTGAAGTTATTGTTCACCGTTCTTCAATCACGAAGCCTTATTAGATACAAAAAACTTTATCCATGTGGAAACAAGGGTATGTTTTCGTAAAAAAAAACCCATACTTCATGAATATGAGTCACATATATGAGCATATGAATATCTTATGCTTACAAGACTAATGCTTCTATGAATCGAAGCCCTTTCACGGAATAGATGCACTCTAGGAGACATGCTACCAGATGCCTGTATAAGACAATAAAGATTAGTAGTACATCAGTAAATAATCAAGTACTACATCAAATGAATGTAATTCATAGCACTTGATCCTTTTCTTGGATTCACTGATATCATCTCGAACGAAGTTAAGAAGCTCTGTGTGCTTTCTCATTGAGTTCAAATTTTCGTTCGTTCATCTATATTCCTAATACATTTATCCAATGATAAACTTCAATTAGAGTAAGACACAACTGAAGCAAGACTTAACACATTGAACAAAACTTACAAGCATTTTTCAACAAGGGTGACTGTAAGAAAGGGTTAGTTGAGGACCATATCCAATAGAACAGATTATATAATCGTAAGGACAAGCTCAAAAAGTCAAAAGCTTCAACCTCAAGTATGTAGGACTACCAAAACTTGGAACAGAATTGATTCATTAAATCATATATAAAGTCACATGAGGTTCTTATGATCGCCTTCTCAATGGCACGAACACATTTGTTGCAAGTAAGGATCGAGTTTGCAAATAGCAACAATTCCTTCTTTGACTTCTACTTTTTCTTTGGGTTTTAAGATCATGGAAGACCTTTTCGATACGGATAAGCTTGAATCTTCATTTGGTGGAAATAGCAAGGTGGGTTTCAACATCATAGATTATGCTGCAAGGATGAGAGAAAATGACAGGAAGATGTCTCTCTTCTGGTCTAGAGAGAAGGCATCGGAGACTTGTGGGCAATTTGTCACACCTAACATTAAAACTAACTCGAAAACAGATTCTGACAAGTCTGCTAAAGAACATGATTCTAACAAGTCAGTTGAAGAAGAAGAAGAAGAAGAAGAAGAAGAAGAAGAAGAAGAGAACTCTACTTCTCAGGACAGTATAGAAGAGTTAAACATTAATGGAAGTGGTACAAATAATGAACAACTCATTTTTCCATAGAACAAACCGCATAACTAACATAAGCCCGGTGTGATCCGAGCTTAGAGAATAAATTTACTAATCTTTATATCTGTATAATTTGATGGATGCCTCTTCGAGTTTGATCAGATGACTTGAGTTGATATATTTCTGACAGACTTTACTAAGTCCATGTTAAAATAAAATCTCAGTTTTAGACAATTTTATATCCAGATTGTACTTTAAAGTTTACAGACGAGAGTTAAAATCCTATTGGTGACAATTAAGCACCAAAGAACATAATGAAACTAACATCTTTAATATTGTCATGTAGTGCAACAAATATCATATCAAGGTAATACTCGCAATACTATTGATCAGTATTAGACATTTTTATGATCTTGAGATGATCTTATAAGCAATAGAGAAGAATGCTATATGTTAGTATTGCATGATTTTTTGTATAGGGGTTTGTACAAGGTGTATGTTGTACATATAGAAGGTCGTTCTTACTTACATGCACTTACAGTTAGCAAAGAAAAATAAAGAGCTAATGCCCATAGCTATTATGTTACATGCTACCAAGAAATGTCTCTTTTGATAGGGCTTCAGGAATTAGTATGGCAAAGTAAAGGAGACCAAATGAAGATCCTTGGGAGTCCTACTAGAACTCGTAGAAGCTGTGCCTCTTAGGTATTGCCTCTTCGTAATATACCCTTGGACCGACGACAGTGGAATAACCCTTTGTGTACCTATTTTGGACAACAACTCATTGAAGATCATGGACAACAACTCATTCAAGATCATGGAAGACCTTTTCGATAAGGATAAGCTTGAATCTTCATTTGGAGGAAATAGCAAGGTAGGTTTCAACATCATAGATTATATTACAAAGATGATAGGAAGATGTCTCTCTTCTGGTCTAGATAGAATGCATCTGAGACTTGTGGGCAATTTGTCACACCTAACATTAAAACTAACTCGGAAACAGATTCTGACAAGTATGCTAAAGAACACGATTCTGACAAGTCAGTTGAAGAAGAAGAAGAAGAAGAAGAGAACTCTACTTCTCACGACAGAATAGAAGAGTTAAACATAAATGGAAGTGGTACAAATAATGAACAACTCATTTCCCTTATGATCGCCTTCTCAATGGCTGAGTTTGCAAATAGCAACAATTGCTTCTTCGACTTCCATTTTTTCTTTGGGTTTCAGTCTCTAGCCAATGTTTTATGTTCTCTTACACTGTTCATGACAAGAGGAAGGAAAAAAAACTATTGTGAATGAGATCACCCTTCTAGAACAAATTACATACCAACAAATAAGAAATCATGTCAAACCTAAACGCTACATGTGATTTGACCTAAAGGCTTAATGTAATCAACAATTGTGAAGCTCTGAACTCTTTTTTGCTGTATAGATTAAATTTGCACAAGTCACTATAAAAAAACAAATTACACTTGTACAAACATTAAAAAATAAAGTGCTAAAAGATTTAAGATACTATATACTGTATACTATAAAATAGCTTCATGTGCATGACACGTGCACTTATGATGGAGCGCAACAGGTTAACTTGACCAATTGCTTGACCCATGCACTTATGTTTTTAAGGATCCAAAGTTAAAAATACATAAGAACACATCATAAGCACTTGATTTCCTTAGAAACCATACAAACAATTTCTAGTAGATTTGAGGAATACATGAGAGAGATATTTCTACTTATCCGTGGGTTATGTAGTCTAAAAACAAGACATCACATGCAATTGAAAGAAAAACTAATAAGATCCATGCATTAAATTTTGCAAGTTATTAGAGCAATTTGATGGTATCAAAAAGGTACCCGTGTATGATCATAGAATGTGCAAATAACAGGCCTCACGAGCCCATCTCTAGTATCTACAAGCACCATTTGCTTATCTTTTGAGACATGTATGACACATTAAGAATATCTAACATACCAAGATAGAATAAACCATAGATAGTGAATAAACAACCTACTAGAGTTACCAACCTCATGAAACCAAATGCAATCATCAAGGGATGGACCACCTTTAAGGATAAAAATGTTTCTCTTGGAGAGGGGACACTTGCACACTACTAGCACTACAGGGGCACAACATCCATAATCGAATTTATTCGAAAAACATAGAGTTAGGGGTCAAGGCGAGTGGAAATGATGGAGATGTCGACGAGAAGGGGGTTTCTACTGACGCTCAGGAGAAAGACCAAGATGACATAAGTGAGAAGGAAGAATCGAGAAAAGCAAACCGGAGAGGACAACAATCGACGATGAAGTCGAGGTCGTCAAGAATAGAGGACAGCCCAAATGTATACGATGTCCAGGAAGACATCTTAAGGAGGAGCTCTGAGTAGCTCCTTGCCGAAGCCGTTATCCATAATAGCTGGATGGAGGCTCGAGTGGATGGCCGGAGCTCCGCTCAAGGCCAGGGGCTCGGGTTATCCGTGGTCCTCGTTGCGTTGGTAAAGGAAGTGGTGCGGAAGATCTGGTTGAGGCTAGTGGAGTGGAGGAAGAAGAGGATCGAGGTCCTATTGGTGTTGGATCAAGGAGAGGGAAGAGGTGCTAGACTGGGAGCAACTGTCCAGAAATTAGGATTAGGTTTTATTTCCATAGAAGAAAAGGAGCATTTTTGGAGGAGGTGTTTGCTTCCTTAAAAATTTGAAGGGAAGTCCAAAAATTGTGTGGTGTTTTATTACTTAATAAAAAGAAATTTTTATGTTTATTTAATTTTTTAATCAATCTCATCTTTTGTTATAAAAATAAAATTATAACCTTGCATCTAAATATTTTTTGGTAACTGAAAGAAAATAAATTGGCATTATATAAGTTATATTTCTTTTAAAAAATTTATATAATACACCATAACTGACAAGTATTTCATTTTTTAAACTAAATATGACTCTTAATAAAAAATATTTCATTGTTTAAACTAAATATGACACTTAATAACGTGGTGTCATTATTAGTTCCATATATTTTTTTAACACAAAAAGATGACACCATAAATTATTTTCATGACCCTTACCTTTTTAGCCATCTTCTTATAGTACTTATCATGACACTATTTTTCCTTAATGTCATTGATAAATATTAATGACGATCATCTAATGAGCCGACATTTAATATAGCTTTAATAACATTTTGGGATGAGTGTCATCTATAAAGTGTCATTGTTAATAATTTTTATAGTAGAGAGAAATCGAGTCATTCATCGCATACATGGTCTGGCATGTACAACTCAAAAATCAAGTCATTTCCTTCGCACCATACTTGGTATGAACCAATAACCTATTTCGACTCACGGTTTCTGCAGTGATCATGCCGATCACAATCGTAACTTTTGATTAAGCAAAATCCGACACAACTTGGCCATTGTATTCTTTTTCCAACACAAGTTCGGTGCACAACCGAACGATTCATTCTATCGATTATGATTTATATTCTATCTGTTGCATCTCGTGCAACATTTTATTTTAGTTTCATCCGTTGTATCTCGTGCAACATTTTTACTTGAGTTGTCTTCGTCGCATCTCGTGTAATATTTTATTTTTGATATTCAAAGCCAATACTCGAATTCGTTTAACACATTCGATATCAACTTTCATGTTCATTTACAGCATACAAATCACAATTCAACTTGTTGCGTTTCATGCAATGAAACATCTTACGACTTTTGTTATATCGATGCAACCAATATTTCTTATACTGACTTGCTGTATTGAACAACAAACATCTCATTCCACATTTCACAACTTGTTGCACTTGCAGCAACAATATTTCATGTCTCGTTGTACTTAATGCAATAAACGTTTCACGACTTTCTCAACAAACATCATGTAATTTTTTAAAACACATGCGGCAAAATTATATAACTTTTATTAGACTTATTGTATGAAACATCCAAAACGGTATCGAGTATAGTCAAAAGTAATTTGATTATGGTAGGAGACCTTTAGAATTGAAACGAAGCAAGCATCCTGAAGAAATTGAACCAAGAGCTCTGATACCAATATGTCACGCCCCAACCCAGAAAATTGCTCATCCTCACATCAATTTTACCGAATCATCATCCTTGCTGGGACATGATACCATACGAGTCTCGAGTTGCATTCGTACAAGGCAAGATGATAAGTTTGACTTAGCCCAACTAAGGTTACAAAGGCTTTCAATAGCCCAACTAAATTTGCCTTAGATTGGCTTACAACACTGAAGTTCTCTCTTGTCCATAAAGGGTTTCACCGTTCCATGCATCATATCTTCTATATCTTGGCCGTATCTATCATGTTGCAAGTTTGAGTGTCAATGCGATCGCACGCCTCAAAGCGCTAGGACATTCTATGCCTCAGTGCATTCAAGCAAAACTTCGTCGCGAGCCGATCATACCATGAACCTGCAAGAAATCTGTTGGAAGATTACTATTAATCCTCTCGCGTACTAATCAGAGACCCACTTTAATAAACTGATATTAAGTAGATATATTGAATCATGCAGCATATAATTTAGTGATATTTATATCCTTACCTTAGGATTAGTTCATAGCATATTCGAAAGCAGTAAAGCATGTTATCATGGCAAGCATGTTATGTTTGATTTATGTAAACAAGCTAGCAGACAACATATAATTCTCGTATTCCTTCATGGTGACTGTTTACCGACTCGAGGCATTCGCCATTGCGTCGATGAAAGGTGAATACCTACTATTCTTTCCTTGTCATATTATAAGTGGTCGTTGAGTAGGACCTTTGTGTGCCTGCGTCATTTATCCCACCGGTCCCTATCTATATGAAGATCACTGATATTCACCATGTCAGAATGGACTTATTTTAGTCTCATGCATTACGACGTCAACTTTAGCCTAGGTTATGAGCCTTACTAAAGGTCCCGTAATGCTCGTGCTCCCTTAGCCACGATAAACATTCCTCCTAGGCCGAACAGTCCTGATGCCTCGACATGCCTGTTTGAGGAAATGAACCCATACACGGGTTAATTCAAGTCCATTTGATCGTGCAATACGCAACTACTCATATAACCAAACATAGTCCAAGTCCAAAACTCAGACTTTACGTAATTTCGTATTTATAGAATCATCTTTCTATGTTCTCACATTCTTTGTACAATTTTGTTCTTTCGATGTTTCAACGCGTCGATTGAATATACAAGTGAACAACCCGAAGGTCCCAAACATTCAAGAAAGTATGCCATATTTAATAATTATTCGATATCCTACGGCTCGTGCATTCGATGCATGTCTCGATTCTGTATTTTCATGTTCTACGACTTATCATTCATTGATACACGATTTGTGTGTTTGATATACGCGACACGATCTTTCAATGGGCTAGAATCAAATTCATTCTCTCTGACTCGTGCATTTGAGGCACACCTCGATAGAGTATTCAATGTTCTATAGCTCAAGCACTGAGGCACTCACACCGATATAGTCTTTCCCTGTTCTAGCCTTCTAACTCGTGTGCGGGGGCACGAACGTCTCATGCATTAAGGCACTCGTCGATACAGTTATCTCATGTTCACATGGCTTACGCATCGAGGCACTCACCTTTGCAGTATTTTGATATTCTATACCGACCCGTACATTTGATGTGTGTTTCAATTTAATTATTCTATCTTATTGTTCGATACGCACTATGTTCATCTCTGGATCGAGCCATGCTCTTGGTCTTGATAGGTTAAATTATTATACAACGGTATACTTTACTTGGCATGACGGATTAGAAAATAAGGGTCAAAGTCCTCCCACCTTAAGTCGATACGCCTTGTCATTTCGTCGAGCTGATGCGGCTCGATTTCAAATTTTGTTGTACGGTCATCCCTTCTGAACTAGCCATTCGAGCAATTCGTGCTTCGTTGAATTATCCGACTGATTTGGCTTACCGTGCCAATGCCTTAGTCCGTTGTGAGGCGATGACTTGGTTTTGTGGACACCATTGCAAATAAGGCAAAATGTCGACCTCTTATATTTTGGCGTAAAAGCATAGCCTGCACACGAAACTGACTAAAATCAATATTCGATCGAATCAAACCTATGAATTGGATCGATTCGATTTCTTTGAATCTACAAACTGACAATACTTTCTCTCAGGCCAACTTAACACTTGTATCGATCTTACTCGATGCATTCCTTGGGTCATCGCAAATCTTTGCATCGATTCGCATCGATACGTATTTCGGGTCAACACAACTCTTCAAGTCAACGACTCTAGATAATGCACCGTACAGAGAGGGGCATTACAACTAAAGCCCCTTGCTGTTAAACATGGACAGGCTCCCCCATCTCCTGTGTACTTGTCCACCCCTCCATCAGATGCTACATTGTTCCCAACTGTTACCAAGCCTCTCACACACATACATACCATGACCTTATCCAATTTCTCTCTTCATATATGTATCCTTTATTTAACTACCTATCTATCCCTATGTGCATAAACACCCTATATACTAGTATACCCCAAACACTTCTATTCCCGCGGTGATAGCCCTTCCGTCGCCGAGCGCTCCGCCCACCGACAACCGAGCTCCGCCTATTTTTTCCACTGTGAGACTCTTCCCTTTCCCCTCTTCACAAATACTCTCTCTCTCCCACACTCTTGTTTTCCTTACTTTTCCTAAAGTTTAAAGGAACATCAGTTACTTTAAGCTTTTATTATTATTATTACTGTTATTATTATTATATTATTATATTTTATTATTATTAATACATTAGTAGTTGTTTTTATTAACAGAAGTTTTATTATTATTATTATTATTATTATTATCAGTTATCTAATTACTAGAAGGATGTCATTTATTATTTATATTAACATTAGTTTGTTGTTTTGTTAGATATTATTATTATTATTACTATGATTTTAATTGAACAAATATTTTCTAGAAAATTTCAAGATAGTTTTTAAACACTAAAATATTCTCTTCGATTTTTATGTACATATAATTGACCAATTATACTTTTTGGTCTAAATAATTTAGAAATATTTATCTAAAATAGATATTTTAAATTGTGAAATATAGTTTCCTCCTTAAATCACATTTTACAACTTAAAGTATCTTGACAAATAAGATGGAAATTTAAAAATTATTATATATAAATATTTCATGTATTTTCGTAAATGATTTTTTTTTACAAGCAAACATGTTTTTAAAGTAATATAAATATTTTCTAAGAATTTGTACATTCATCTACTCCCTAAATTCTCCTAATTATCCTCATTTCTCATGATTAATCATGCTTGCCTATTTTCTCGCGACCTCGGACCCCTACACATCGACCATGGCTATTGAACTATTGGAACATGACAGAACATCGTACTACACCAGGCGTAACAACAGGCAAGATACCCTACCATAATTTACTGTTTATAATTTATCTGCATTTTATTTATTGTATGTCACTATGAATTTATTTTTAGTTCTTTTTGCTGTACCATTATTACAGTTCCTGCCTTACTGCCTGCTCAGTGATATTAGCTGTACATTGTTATTTATCCTTTGATTGCATATGGACATAGAGTTAAGGGACTACCACTAGTTTAGTATATTACATAAACTTTCATACTGATATGCCACAAGATGTGTGAGTTGTGAGTAGCATATAGCATCCGAACTTGCGTGTTGGCTGATTACTGATGCGTACAGGACGTGCGTTAGGTCTAACTGTCAATAGTTGTATGTTAGAAGACTTGACGGTTAGTAGTGTTACATGGTTGTGGATACAACATGATAGGTACATTGAGTGGGGAGAATATTTCCTTGTCGTAAGGGCTTTGATTGCACTTCCCTTGTAACCAGGAAGCTCCGTTGGAGATATGGGTATGTTTTGCCTCTCAGGTTTGCCACTGTCGTTTTTGAACGTCATGCGCTGTGGTCACTGGTGCCCAAGTGGGGACTATACCAGATCCTATTTACAGCCAGGGCTCATGCGACGAAAGGCTTGTTCTCAACTGCATGTTCGCTTTAGTGCGGTTAGGTTGCCTTATTTATGTCTTGTCACTTTCTTTAATTGTGGCATATTTATATTCAATATTTATATGGCTTGTTTATTGTATCTTGTTACATCTCTCTGAGGACCTGGTTATCTCGCCAGGTGTGTGTTCTTGTCTTTTATAGGTGTTCTAGCCGTGACCATGATCGTCACTATTTCTTCGAGGATGATTGCGCTTTGATCGTATTCGCTCGCCGCCAAACTCATTTTATTTTTCATGTATTTTTCCTTACTTGTTGGTAGTAGATTTGTCTCCGCCCAATATATTGTATCAAGTCAATTCATTATCATTATATGATATCTTTTATTTTGTGTGGATGAGATTAGTCATGGATTTACTGTATTTTACAACTTACGTATATATATTATACGGCTGGCATGTCTACGTTCCTAGTCCTACGTATTTTGGGACTGGGCGTTACATGTTTTGTGGTGGACCATGCAGGTGGAGTTTATCACTTCGGTTACGTAATTGTACCGATGTGGGCCTGCAATATAGGATTAAGGTCTAGAATATCATCCACCTATTTGACATCCTTTCTTGACTTCAAATTCCGAACTCTCTTGCTTGACTCCTTCTACCGTAAATTCTTAGTTTCGTGTTTAGTAAGGCCACATCTTGACCTTGTTTGGTTGTAGGTGTGTCTCACTACTCCGATGAAAAGGTACTGAATCTTGTTGTGGTCCGGATACCATATTGGATTCATGACAACGAAAGATATTTCATCATGGATTAGGGTACCATCTCGTGTCCTTGTTTGGTTGGGGAGATGGTACACTAATTCAAGAATGGAGTATTGGACCATGTTATAGTCCGATTTGACTTATTATTGAGAAGTTTATATTCAGTTTTATGGCATGATATTATGTATCTTGTTACGTCCCTCTGAGGACCTGGTGATCTCTCCAGGTGTGTGCTATTATCTTTTTGTAGGTGTTCTAGCCAAGGCCGTGATCTTCAATATCACTTCGAAGATGATTGCTCTTTGATCGTCCTTTGCTTCGTTTATCAAACTCTTCTATTGTTCATATGTCTAACAAGGACTGAACCTATTATAACAGGGACTAAATATAAGAATTAGACTAAAACTAAACCGAATGACTGATACATAATAAGAAATAGAGACTGCACTTAATCCATGTGGACTGAACAAATAAAAATGGACTGACATAACATGTTAATAGGGACTGAATAATGACATATGGCCATAGGCTATAGGAGAGTGAATATCAGCTCCAATTAATACTGATACAAATTCATATACGGGACTGTACAACCTCAAATAAGCTAACCCGATCCTTCCACAGGTCTGCATGGAACTATTTCCCCATCTTTTTTAATGATGACTGATATAATAGATGGATCCCTTCTCTTATCATCTTAACTGATACACAAAAATGTATTTACCATTAACTAAATGCCATATCCTACCTTAAATGTCAGTGACTGATACAAAAATTAGACTGATTCAATAGTATCGTATGACTGATACCTTATAGCCTAAGATCCTCATGCCCGAGCCCCTTCCTATATACCTCTGATGCATATACAAACCCTATAATTCACACACATAGAGTCCAAAACAGTTCCCTATATATGTATACTGTGCACCCTGAAGACTCACACTAACTCATCTACCTAACACTCGAGCTACCTTTCCTCTAACCAACAGACCCCATGACACCCATGGTACACACACACTTCCCATACATACAAATATATATATATATATATATATATAAAATATATATATATATATATATATATATATATATATATATATATATATATATATATATATATATATTATAAAATGCGTAAAATGCCGAAGCCTTTACGAGTAAGCGCAAGCACAAAAACAAAAGAAAGACGAAAAAGAAAGGAGCCTAGTGGAAACCCGAACTTTTTTTGAACAAAATTTGGACCGGGTCATCTGGTCAGGGAGTTCCAGAAACCCTTCCTGACGTACTTGCAGTGTCTGCCAACTTTAGAGATTTGTCTGATAACCTCCCTCAAGAGTTGATTGCCAGAGTATTACCGACCATCATATCTGAATTTGTTACAATTTTTCCAGATGACCCATGTAATGGCGGTCGCAATGATCCGGTGTCCGTGTGAGGTACTGCCCTAGATGGCTAAAAGATTATTGAAGCCCCTACCTGCCTGGCGCTGGTCGCAATAGAAGGAGAGAGCATTCAAAACCTGCTAAGCTTGGTCACCAGACGCAAAAATGTGCTCCACAGATTCCAACTGACGCTCTACGCAGCAATTACACGTCGAAGCTAAACTGTAACCAATGGCGATAAGGCTATCGTCAGTGGGAAGCTTCTTACGATACACTCTCAATAATTGAAATGACTATTAAGGATACAAGTTTGCCAGAAAGAATCGATGGTGGATGAGGGCGTGTCGCATCCTCTCGCCTCTTTTCTCGCAGAGGCAAGTGTGAAAGTACCATTGACCGAGGGGGACCACGTCAATGAGTCTAGTTTCAGCATAACCGTCAGGCCAGAGATGGATAAATCTACGACTGTTTCTTCTCTAATCCACGCCCTAACTCTCTTCCAATTCCATGACCCGTCAGGATCCCATAGATCTCTGATCTCGTCAAAAAGAGGAGCCGCCAGGAGATGGGGAAAAGGTCGTCCCCAACCCTACATTCAAAAAATAGACAAAGTTCTCGCACCTAGATTGAGATGAATCAAAGGTTCAGTAAGACGGTGGTCGTGCAGGATATCGCCAGGACACCGATGCTTTATAGTTCAGGAAAGCAATCGACGGATGAATGCGCTTGAAGTATCTAGCCTTCATGAACCTAGTCCAAATGGGGTGACTACCACGAAGCTTCTACCACAACTTCATGGAACAAGCATCTACGATGTGGGACAACCTACAGAATCCTAGGCCACCTATGTCCGTGGGTTTGGCTATAGTATTCCAGGTAGCCCAGTGGTACTTGTTAGTGCCTTCGCTGTGACCCCAGAAGAAGTTGGCACAAAGATTTTCTATAGTGTTGAGCACCTTCTTGGGAGGAGAGCAAGATGCAAGGGTATAGATGGGGATGGAGGAGAGTACGTGTTGAATTAGAATCATCTTCCTACCAGGCCAAAGAATCGTATTATGACATCCATCAATTTTTTCCCTAATTTTACCTTCCAACCCTTCAAAGATGCTCGCATTGGATCTGCCGTATGCCAAGGGGCACCCAAGGTAGGAGAAAAGGGGCACGCAATGGCGAAGTAAGTGATGTTTGTCAGGGTAGCTGATTGTTCTCTGTTGGTGCAGTGGTGGCTGTAAATAATACTCTTGTTGGGGTTAACACGTTGACCCGAGCATCCGGTGTATCTCTCCAACGTGTTCTTGACCACTTCTATAGACCCGATGTCGCTAGAAGAGAAGATGAAGATGTCGTCAGCATAAGCTAGATGAGTGATTATCGGACAACCACTGAAGGTGTGATAATATTAGAATCAGGGGGTCCCGACCATCATATTCAGATTTTTGCTCAAAGCTTCGTTAGCTATGATAAATATTATGGAGGAAAGACCACGGCTAGCTTTGAAGAAGCCCTCAGCTTGTCTGTTAATATCAGTGGAGAACCACGAGTCGTAGATCGATCTCCAAACTATGTCAATGAAAACCTCAGAAAAACCAAAGGCTCAAAAAACCCCGATCATGAATTGCCAATCAAGCCTGTCATACGCCTTTTCTATGTCTAGTTTAATAGCAATGTTGCGGCCCCTAGGCAAGAATTTTATGCAGGTGACCATCTCCGGGGCCAGGAGGATGTTGTCTAATACATTCCGACCACGAATGAATCCACTTTGCTCTTCAGATATAATCTTTGGAAGGAGCCCACTCATGCAGTTGGCAATGATCTTTGAGATGATGGTGAAGGTGCATAGGCTTAGAGGTCAAAAATCTTTGAAGGTTTTTGGATTATCCTTCTTGGGGATCAGAATAAGGTTGGCGCTGGATATCGATCTGGGGTATCTAGCTCCCTGAAAGAAAGTGATGACCGCCTCATGGATGTTTGTCTCGATAATATCCTAGCTAGATATAAAGAAGACACCTGTGTATCCGTCCGGACCTGGAGCGCTTTGCTTGTTAAGGGCCCATACAGCTTTTTTAACTAGAATGACAGAGGACAGGTGCTACAACTGGGTGTTATTTATGTCGTCTATCGGGTGATAGATCATCGTGAGAAAATCCTCATCCCTGTGGATGACCTCTTTGGTTAACAGTTGAGAGTAGAAAGTAGCTACTGCAGATTGAATGTCTTTATAATCTTTAAGGATGCAGCCATTCTCGTCTGTAATCTGTTAAAGGTTGAGCTGCTGTCTGCATCCCTTGATGCAAGAGTAGAAGTAACTAAAGTTCTTGTCACCCTCCGAGTCCTATTTCAACCTGGCTGTTTCTAGAACTCTGTCTCGACCTTGATGCAAAATTTCAACAGAGGATTTAGATACTAAGAATCTGTCACGGGCAAACAGAACCTCAGCATGGCTGACATCATCCTCGACTGCGCAAACTATCTTGAAGATGTCCCCAAAGGCTTCTTTGCTCCAACGGGTGAGGGATTTTTTTGGTAGCTTTGAGTTTGCCCGCCACACGGACGAGTGGGTCGAGATCATCAGAGCCATTCCAGGCCGCTGCCACGATGTTCTTGAAATGAGGATGATGACTCTAGAGGTCTAGAAATCAAAATCTTTTTTTGATCTGATTCGTGCTTCTGTTAATGCCGCTAAGGGGGAGTGATCCGATTCAGTCGCATTCAGGTGTGAAAGGCTGGAGATATTCCTTAAGTTAAACCACTTAGAATTGATAAGGGCATAGTCCAAACGAGAGTATTGTTGTCTGGCGCCTTCTTGCATGTTACACCACATGAAGGCACTTTCAGAAAATTGGAGAGAAGACCAGTGAGCACTGAAAATGAAGTTATTGAAGTCCCGTTTGGCCAATGAGGGGAGGGCAGCCTCCCGTCTTCTCCTCCCTACAAGCGATGATGTTGGAGTCGCCAACACATAGCCAGGGAAGATTTCTGTGAAGATGGTAGGTGTCATAAAGGGACTCCCAAAGTTGTTTACGTTCTGGGATGTCGCAGCTGCCGTGAACCATAAACAAGAGAGAGTTGGACTAAAGCATCGAATGTTCCACCCAGCATGAAAGCGCCTGCCTAGAATCATTAATGATGCCAAGCTTAACATCAGCAGTGAAGAAGATCCAGATGTTATGGCAACCGATGATGGCGTCAGCGAATCCTAACTGCTGCTGAATGGAATTATTTTTATTGTAGGGGATTTTGGGTTCGATAAGCACTAAGATATCAAATTTGTGGATTTTCTTGAGACTGGTTAATCTTCTCAAGATGGGTTTGTTTGCAACAGCTTGAACATTCCAAAATAGGATGTTAAGCATCTAGAAAGCTGTGGAAGGGGATTTGGTGAGCTTTGCGGCTGACCGGGTGGTCATGGCCGTTCCTTCACTAACACTTCTTTTTTTGGTTTTTTTGTGTGTGACTACTCCCTGATCAGTTGCCTTGTTGTGTTTGGTCATGTCGAGATCAACTGTATCTTCTGAGGGGTACAAATATTCTACTCCAAAAATTTCTGTCAGAGCACCATAAAAGCAATCCTTGTTGGTGCGACCTGCTTCTAATCCTTGTTGCATCCTGTCTACTGACTCTTGCCCAAAATTGTCAAGGGTGGCCGCTTGGATGTATGCCTCTTTGTAGGGTATAGTGGGAACTACCAGTTCTATCTTTTCGAGTTCAACCTCCTTTTCTGAAGCATTGCAGACCTCAGGGTCCTCAATCGATTGGACTCCCTCGCTCTCTTGGTAAGCTTTTGGGATATTTGCCGCCAGGATTTCAAATTTATTGTTAAGGTTTAGAGTTGGGGTTTGCAAGTGATAATGGCCCTTCCTTGTGATGTTAGCTCTTAGGTAAGGGAGTTATCATCAGTGGCACAAAATCTTATGTGGGAGTTGGGTAGCGGAAGTAGTAGTGATCGTTGGGTTTTTTTTTGTCGGTTGCAGTGGAGCGACCTTCCTAGTCACTTTCTTCTTCAGTTCGGGGTTAGCTCGAAAATAATACTCGATGGAGTGTCCACGTAGATGACATTATTTTCAGAAAATGTTGTTGTTGTCGTACATAATTTGTTGGTTGTGGGTTTTATTATCGAGTGTGATTTGAATGAACTTTGGAAGGTCATGAGATAAATCAAGCTCTATGCAGATTTTGGCGTAATTTCCTTTGGTGAGGTTTCGGGTTTCTTCTGCCATGGCCACAAATGTCCCGAAGGAGTTAGCATGCAATTCTCTTCAAGGCTGCTGGGGCAAAACATATGAGGACGAGGTTCGGAAAGGTGACTCATGTCGAGACTATCGACGAGTATTTTTGGGGTTGAACTCCGGGGTCAATTTAACTATTTTCATAGAGTGAACGTCTATTTTACCAATGCCTCTGCTCCAGACGTTCTTGTGATTAGTTTTTGCAAAAAGGTGAAGGAACATGTGTTTGCGGTCCATAGGGGCCACTCTAAACCCTGATGATAGCCCCAACTGGCGATAACTTCCTGAACCCGAGACAGCTTCGGGCAGCCGCGCTGGAGAATTAGAGGACAAAAGTATAAGATAATATTGCTGACAAGGAATAAATTTTATCGTTGGTGAAGGACACCATAATCTCGGGGGTGTCGGGCGAAAAGGAGTATTCTATTTTTGGTAGCTCGACTTCTGAGATTGTTGTGAAGTGTTTGGCAGTACGATCTAGCCTAAGCTTGTATGTGTAAGACACAGCTAGAGGTTTGAGGGGTAGGTACGCCATGTTGCGCTGATCTGAGGGCGGTGCGAGGGTTAACTGGTACTGGTTGGGTAAAGAGAAGCTAGGCATCAAAGCGGCTACTTCCATAGAAGATGAGACCCCGTTAAATGCATCATGGCCATCAATTTGCGTGCCTGACACGAGGCGAGCGCTGAACTGCGCAAGAAGCACATGTGCTAGGTAATGCTGAGACGCCGGAGGAGAAGGTGGCGGAAGGTGGTGAGCACCAATCAATGGGGCCATTGGAGGGATCACAGATAATTAAGAGCATTGACCAGTATGGGGGGACGACCATAGTCGAGGGCTGACCTGCGCACGTCAAGAAAGGCACAGTCGGCAGTGGAGTGACCTGACCTGCGCGATAGCTGAGGGTCGCTATAGGAGGAGGTACAAAGGTAGGGGTGCCAGATGATGCATGCGCCACTAAGGGCAGAGATGGTGCGAGTAGACTAGCGTAACCCCCGATCGGCGCTGCTAGGAGGTTGAGTTAGAAGGCACTGGGATGAAGACTGGTGTGGCGCCAAAAGGCACGCAATGGGGGAGGGTTGACCGACGCTGAACCTGGATGGCACCAGCTGGGATGAGGGTGGTACAGGGGCAGGTTCGTACAGGAGCGGGTGGGCGCCACTAGGGAAGGGTGCCACGACAGGCGCGTCGGTGGCGGTGCACGCAAGTAAATTGGTCGAGGGGGGATTGGAGGAAAAAATTCAAATTTGAATTCAAATTTGAAAGTGATGGAGATGAGGGAAGCGGGAACGTAAGGCGGGGAAGGATGGGCATTCCTTCAAATGAGATAGGAGCCACCGAGAGGGACGGAGGGGAGTGGTGGAGGGCCAAGGCGGAGCCCAGGTACGAGTTGGGAGGCCATAACAGAGGGACGAAAATTGCTGGACCTCCCACCCCCATCAGAGCCAGGTGGGCCTCCGTCTAGGGGGACCGGGCTGTTGACCAGGGGAAGCATCCCATAAGGGGCCGCGCTTCCGGGGATGAGCTGATTTGAAGACGACCTCGCCGACTGACGTCAAGACAACCGGGACACCACGCCAACATGAGTTCGTCCGAGGAAGCTGCTAAAGAAGATGATGAGAAGGAGGGGAGAGGAGGGAGGCGGAAGGGGGAAAGGGTAGGGGTGAGTATTCGGTATATTCGGTTCCAACCGAACCGAATAACCGAAAACCGAATTCGACCGAAACCGAATAAGCAAAACCGAAACCGAACCGAATTGGTCAATAACCGAACCGAACCGAATTAAATCGGTTCGGTTTTCGGTTTATTCGATTTTTTTGGTTTATTTGTGTTTTTTTGTTAATATATATAATAACTAAATATACCTAGATATATTTATTATATACATACACTATATACCTCTATATATATACCTATAGTATATATCTATATATATTTAGTATATAACTATAATTAATACCTATAGTATATATCTATATATACCTATATATATATATATATATATATATATATATATATATATTAAAATATATATATATATATATATATATATATATATAAACTAAAAAATTTTATTCGGTTTTCGATTTTGGACCGAAACCGAAACCTAAAACAGAAACAGAAACCGAATAAGAAAATTTAGTATTTTCAAAACCGAAACCGAACCGATTTTTTTCAAAACCGAACCGAATCTCTTATTCGGTTCGGTTCGGTTCGATTTTCGGTTCAAAACCGAATAATGCTCACCCCTAGGGAAGGGGGCAGAAGGGCACCGGTAGGTCACCGTCTTGACCGCAGGATCGCCGACCGAGACCCTTACCAGACTAGCGGGCTCAAGCAGCCGCCGCCGCTAGAAGGTCGCCAGCTCCAGGGAATCGCCTGCAAGCTGTCGATCTCTCCATTCTTTTGGTTCATATATATATATATATATATATATTTATATATATATATATATATTAAAAAAATATATATATATATACATATTCAATTATATATATACATTATATAGAAAACTCCCATATATATTATACATATATATATTATATATGGAGACACAGATACAACTCTAGAAAGCAATGCAAAACTAAAATAGGGCCAATAATAGACACATTGCCATTTTGACAAACACTTGGATTGCGTATCGGAATACTTGGTGACACATGCATGACACGCACTCCAAATGGATCCAAATTTGTACCAAAGCTCTTCTATATGTTCTAAATCACTACTAGGGCCTAACAAACCTATTCACAAACCCTATAACTCTCATTCTCAGATTTTTCCTAAAATGGGTCAAAATACAAAGGAATAAGTCTCCAAATGAGAGAAGGAAGAGTCAAAACTTCTCTCCATGACAACACTAATGCATTAGAGTCCCTAATTGGTGTATTTATATTATTTACTATGAATTAAAGGGTCTAGAAAGCATTTTACCTCTTGGGAGATGGATTCCCAATGAAAAAGATTTAAGATCCAAAAGCCCTCAAGCTCCAAGTGCTCCAATCCCTCAAAGCTAGCTTCTAGAGCATTCTCATCTCTAAGGGAAGAGAATGAGACCAATTTGGGCTGATTTGGAGAGAATTTGAGTGAAAGAATAATTTGGGGAAGAAGTTTCCAAATTAGGGTTAGGGTTTCTAAAGGAAAGAGGAGGAAGAAAAAGAAGTAATTCTTCTTATATGCAAGGGTGATTGTGTTGGCTGTCCAAAATAGGTAGATTTAGTGTTTTGGGATAGTATGAAAGGTCCGTTAGGTTCCTCTATATGTCATAACAAGTTTAGGGAATCCTAATTAGGTGTTTAGTCAAACTTTCTAATTAATATTGCTAGTCCAGCTAGAGGCTAACTAAAATTCAATAAGGCTAGTCCTAATCATTTAGTTGGGTGGTCATGTCAAGTCAGTTTAGGTCATCTAGGGTCACTAAAAACTATTCTAACCAATGGCTATCCACTAATCATATTTAATAGAAACATATGCACTATTTCCAATATTATAGATAATTAATCCCAAAAAGTAATAACTAATTTTGTAAAATAATTTATCATTCAAAATATAATTTGAATTCACAATAATAATAAAAAATATAAAAAGTAAAAAATACCCCACTTCGAAAAAAAGTGGTAGTTACAATCCTACCCCCTAGAAAAAATCCGTCCTCGAAATTTAAAGTTACTCGTACTCCTTATAGGTCAAACCCCTAACAATCAAAGTCAAGAAATCGACTGTAAATACAAAAGCCCTGCCCTCCAGGATATATCCCTCTCATAATGTGGGGCAGGGGCATGATGCTGCACCACAGGTGGCCTAGCCCCCTCTCTCTGACCTGTGCTCTGCTAAATGGAGGTACGTTGGGGCAATCCTTCATTTGGTGAGCAGCGGATCCACATAACAGACAACCTTTATCCTTCTCCTATAAAGATCCTATGTGTGTCCCGGCATCCTGTAGTAGGCACAAGTGGGCACCCTCTGGCCCTGTCCCTGAGGCTGCTGTTGCACTTGCTGAACAGGAGCTCTAGCTGGTGCCAACACCTAATGGGGCTGATGTACTGCCTTCTGCACATATGGATGCTTTGTCAGTCCCATACTACCGCTCACACCACCTAAATCATCCCTTCTTCTCTTAGACTTGAGCTCCAAGTCATCCTCAGCTGCCAGAGTGTCCGCCAAAATCTGCTCAAAAGTCGCATCGCGGTCACTCTTGGTCAATGACTTGACAAACTTGATCAAGCCTTACAAAAGTTGCTCGCCTTTGCTGCATCACTCAGTCCTTTCACAAATCTTTCCAGACAGCAGAACTCTCTAGCGTACTTCTCCACTAACATGTTTTCTCATGGACGAGGCGCTCGAACTGGCTTTCCAAAGCACTAAGAACCACATCCAAGAAAAACTTCTCCTTAGAAAGCTTCTTGAAGGCTTCCCAAGTCTGCCCCTCAACTTCGACCCTTATATCGATACGATACCATGTCAAGGCAAGGTCGAACATCTGGCTGCCTGCCGCCCCAATCTGTAGATTGTCAGAAATTTGTGCCATCCTGCAGATCACCTCAATGTGCTCAATCCAGTCGTCCACATATAAGATACCCTCTGTAGTACAAAAATCCTTGGGCCTCATCCTCTGAAAATTGATGATGGTGCCCGGCCACGGAAGCTGAGACTGACATTCCTGCAGCTGGACGTGAGTCACCCTCTCAACTGCCGTCATTGTCTCTTGATGAGCATTCTCTATGACCAGCCTTATGTCGTCTGACTAACAGTGCTGAGTGTCCAGCATCTTTCTGAATAGCACAAATGGTTATACGACATCCCCTGGAACAAAAGGTGGTGGTGGAGGGTGAAGAATATCAGGAATAACTGGGGTAGTCCTAGGAATAGGTGGAGGAGGACCCCCAAAAGCAGAGGATACTCCTACATGTGCAGATATAAGAAGTGGAGCAGTCCCAACGATCTGATGAACCGTTCGAGAGGTAGCAGACCTCTCGGTGGCTGTCATTTGAACAAAATGATGTGATCGGGTCTTCGAGGCATCCTGAAGATCAAATAAGAGGTCAATACGGAGTAAGAAATAATATTATCAAAGAAGGACAAATATAAAATTAGATTATTCAAATTTGAACAATGTCAGTAGATTCAAATCTATTAGAATTCCTAGTTGTGATTAAGTATTCTCTCATACTATTACTTATTCCTTATCCCCTATCGCAAGCTCGTAGTAGTACAACTAAACTGCTGCACTACCATGACATCGTACAAATTGTGAATCAAGACCTGTATGGGCCACTACTAAAAATGTGTCACGACCTGCACCCGATAGAGGGGCATGAGTGTGTGACAACACCCAGCCCACGTCGCAGCTTTGGCGATAGAACGCTGTCTTTGTCACTAACTATCAATCTCATATAGTAATATAATGTACCTATCATCTCCACTCCAAATAGAGAACAAATACAAATGATAATCCTGAATACTCAATCACATCCACAACTTCTAATACAATATCAAAATCCAAGCCTTAAATACAATAACAAAATCCCCTCTATATATATACATGCCAAGAGTTCTAACATTAAATATAACACAAAGCTAAACCTAGTAACTAAGTCTCTCAATAATCACTCATGAGTATCAGGACCTATGGTTGCTATCCCCTACTTGGATCCGTAGATTGTAGAACATAAGTCCCCTGAGCAATCATTTGAAAATATAACTAGTCAAGATGGAACAAGCACATCTCCTCTAGCAATTCCAATTAAGTAACAAAGACTATAAAATAGTTATAACAAGTAATACTTGATGATCATGGAAAGAGTGAGTCAGGAAATGAAATAGAATAACAGCTAACTAAAGTACAACGAGAGTAAATATGGTGAATCAGAAGAACGTTGCTATAAAGACTGTAAATAGAGATAACTGAACTAGAACATATGTGATGTGACTCCAGACAGTATAATTTGAGTTTAGTAAATATAATATGAATCCAGTAGAAGGTACTAAACTAATGTGTTTTGAAATACCGCTTTTGACATATAAACGGGTAGGGATAAATATGGCATATCGTACGCTTGGCAAGCGTGCGACGGCTATCTTTCCAGATTAGACCAATAGTGGTGGTTCCGGCATGATTGGAAATATTTACATGCCTACTCGAGTATTTTCCTGCTTCGACAAGTACAAGTGAATCCATATTCCGACAAACAAATCAGTACAAGTCTAGCCAGAATGTAAGTAATGCTCGTAGGTATTTTTAGTAGGTGGTTCTAGTGAGTGATTCCAGAAATAGGGCTAGACAAGTATAATACATGTGTCTCTAGTAGATGAATCCAGAAATACCAATCTATGTCATGTTAGAGAATCAGGTAATACTATACTAGAAGTTGAATCATAATAATCATCAGTTAAATAAAAACTATCAAAGAATGTACTCACATGCAATCCTGAGCAGTAAATGTGGATCGATGCCCAAAATAGTGTCACAAAATCCTATATATGAGATATATAGTGTTATTGGTAAATAATATATTTAAATGCATTAATTATATGCTTCTAGGCCTTTTCTAGGGCATGGAAGTCAAATTAGGTCAATACTAGTCAAACTAGGTCAAGGCTAGGTTTGGGGGGCTACTAAGCCTTAACAATGTGCAATAGTCTATTTTAGGTCATAACCCTAGGTATTTACCTAATTAGGATACCCATTGGTATCATGTAATATTCTACCCTATACCCCATACCCTTTTCATATTACCTAAACTATAATCTATGAGTGAAACTTACATCTAGGACTTACCCTTTCTACCTATCTTTGTATACACCATATCCCCTTATATATATATATATATATATATATATATATATATATATATATATATATATATATATATGTGCTAATGTTCTTATTCATGTATACCAATACATATACAACTATACGGTATGAACAAACCTATGAGTCATATAAGTGAACCCATGGCCCACGGCCTAACTTGCACCCCTAATACTGCTATACACTTAACATTACCCTTTATTCTCTTTACCCTCACATGACACCACACTACCACATATATATATAAAATATATATATTTTTTTATATATATATTTTATATATATATATATATATAAATATATATATATATATATATATATATATATATATATATATATATATATATATATATATGTGTGTGTGTGTGTGTGTGTGTGTGTGTGTGTGTGTGTGTGTGTGCTAATGTTCTTATTCATGTATACTAATACATATACAACTATACGCTATGAACAAACCTATGAGTCATATAAGTGAACCCATGGCCCACGGCCTAACTTGCACCCCTAATACTGCTATACACTTAACATTACCCTTTATTCTCTTTACCCTCACATGACACCACAATACCACATTCCAATTACCTGCCCAAAGCCCGGCCACAGGCCACACTCAACCTCGTATATAACTGATACACATATAGGGCAACCCCTTATTACCTCTCTGTCTATCCTATCATATTTAACAGGTATGATATAGGTAAATTGATACATAAAGCACCCCAACTGATACATGTATATCTATTCACTCAGGTCCCTTAATTTTCTAATGCACCTGCATATTGCATCCTTGCCTGCCAAAGTGCAGTCTACCCCTGCATTGCTCTGCCTGTAAAGCAAACTGATGCAATAGAGTTCAATCCCCTCACTTCCTACTATAGCAGTGACCATGCCAAGACCACTGCTCATGGAAGTGGCTAAGCCCCTAACTCTCTTACTGCAGGCCGTTGCACATAGGCTTGTGCAAAACCATGCTATGACCAGCCTATGCATCACCCTTGCTCTTAGTAGAGCTTCATGCACTCAAGGATGCCCCCTGCTGATCACTGCACTTCCCAACAGGTCCAACAGGACCCCAAACCCTCTGCTACTAGGATCATGGTCAAGCCTCTCATCTTTATCTCTCTATACACTAATACCTCTCCATACATCAACTGCCCCTACATAGATTCTTATCTCATATTACCTAGGGATATCAAATACTATAGGTATACCTCACCAATAACCCATATCCAATATGCCCTATTACTGTCTTATCCGAACATTACCTACATGTAGGATTTACCTACTTAACACACATACTTACTCAAATCCTCATATATACTCTAAGCCCCTACACTACACTTGATTACCTATTCACTCACACATATCACCTTACTTACACAAAGCACACGTCCTGATGCCAAGAGCAGTAGGCATTAGCCCCCTACACTCTTGCTAAATTGCCATGGCCAAACCAAGCTAAGCCAAACCAAGGCAAGACAAGACAAGGGAACTACTTGCCCATTCCCTCTAACCTCACTATGTTGTTGTTACTCTGAAATAACCAAGCATTTGTCAATCCTTGTTGTTGCAAGGTTCGTAAAATTGCTTGCTGCTTACTGTTGTAAGCAACTACTGCTGTTTGCTTACCTGTCCGAGCCTAACTTACCATTAGCTGATTAACTAAAGCCCCTTACTATCAAACATCATTAACAAAATATGTAACATTAGCGACGTCAGAAGACATTGCTAAACATCAAAAAAATGTCGCTAAAGTAAATCTGCGACGAACTTAGCGACATTTGGACGATGTCGCGTAAAATATGGTCGCTAACAGGAAGAACGTCACCTTTCGTTGCTATAGTGACGTATTTCTGCAATACAGAATGTCGCTAGGTTTTTTCACAAGTAGCAACGTTTACCGACATAATGTTTGTAATCTATGACAAAATAATTTGTTGCTAATAGTCGCTGACTTTCAACAGTTAGTGACGTTGTTTGCAAAGTTTAGCGACTCGATATCTGGCAATTTCGTTTTGCCATGTCATCATTTTAGCGACGTTTGGCGACAACCAGCGACGTTACGATACCTGCATAGTGACGTGCTGATATGAACTTAGCGACGAAGACAGCAACGTCGAGTGGCTAAAGTGTTGACCTGTAATATTGGCCAAGTCAGCATGTTGGCGACGTTCTGTGACGTTCAGCAACATGTTGATTCCCAGTTTAGCGATGTTCTGATACACCTTAGCGACGTTGTCTTGCATCGCAAAGCAACGTTGAGCTTCGCTAAATACAAAAAAATAAAAAAAAAGAATGATGTATGCTAATTATATAAATAAAAGTTATATTATAAATCATTGTACCTGCATTTAAAGTGACAGTTTGCATATAATAGACCCGGAGCAACCCTTCGTAGAATTTTTTGGGTTCGTCGACCCCTTCGGTGGAACACTCAACACCGGTAAACAAATATAGAGACAAATGATAAAAAAGAACTACCAATAATCAAATAAATAGAATCTAACAATCAGAAAGGCATGCAATAGTCGGGTGGATACAAATCCACTACCAAACGACTATAAAAAGTGTGTCTGATAATATTCAACATAACATAACACAAATTTTAAGTGTATAAAATAAATACATAATGACCCAATAATGGGTCACCAACACACCAAATGAATAAGTCCACTAAATGACTACTATGCCTGGTCAGGAGGAGGAGAAAAAGAAAGAGAAGTAGGCAGTCCCAGTATCAGGGACATCGTGAACCAATACTGCACCGAGGTCAGCATCACCGGTGATGACTCATCAGTAGAAGGAAGAGGAGGCAGTGGAACCGGTATAGTCGGTATGGATGCCGACACACGACCAGGAAGTGTCTGCTCAATGGCTAGCAGTTTGGAGTTGGTGAAATCCATAACAGTAGCCAGCCCCGAAACCTGCTCGTCAATAGCCATCTGCGACTCGTACAACGCCTGAACGGCAAGATCCGCCCTCCTGCACCGCCTGGATGACACGATCCGTCCTCTCGCCCATCTCCTAATAGTGCGCTCAAGCATATCAAATCGTGTGGTGAGGGCCTCATCGTCAGTCTGCGGCTGAGAGGGATGCTCCGCAATCCCCCGCGACAGCTCGTCACGGAGCTCAGTAAGCTGGTGACGGAGTTCCACCACTCCGACCGGCTCCTGTGAGGGGTATGGGGAATACACACTGGCAGAGGGGGCCTTGGACGACTGCGTCGTCACAAAGGCACCGTAGGATCCCGTACCGTAGTATGTACCCCTCTAAAGACCACCAACGGTGGTCATCTAGAGCTCGTCCAACGTCCGAGCCGGTGGAGGCTACGAGGAAGTACCAGCCCCTTCCTACGTAAATGTACTAGACGTCTCATGCTCTAGCCTACAATACTCCTCCTAGATCAGTGTGTTTCACGATAAGCATAATATTTACTACTATCCTTGTTTCATATCTATAGATATATATTGCAGATTTCTTAAGTTATACTAAATTTATTGACACGTAAAGTAATACTTACATAGCTCTGCATGTCCCGATCATCGATAAGCTTTCCGTCCTTCCGATGGGTGGCCAGAAAGATGGTCACCATCTTGGGGTTCTCACCCCTCTTTATCTGTTATAATAATATGTTTGTCATTAAAATTTTATTCCTACTTTTATTAAAATAATATATTATAGTAAAACATATACCAGGCGATAAAAATGTTCCGTCATAGGAATCAAGCCACCACACCACTTTTCTGTCTTCGTCCTAACCGCCTTCGCCTTCTTCGACCGTTCCTTGTACCTAGGAGCACCGAATCAAGCCTTCATGGCAGTCCACTGCTCGGGTGTGATCCAACATTGGATCGATTTTTCGGAGCGATCTCGAGCCTTCTGGTCATCGATCGCATCGGGATCAACTTGGGGGCAACGGTAGGGAATTGCTTCTCGATCATCTCTGCTCGGTGTAGTGGATAAAAATATGTTTTCTACAAGAATTAAATTTGGTAGTTATATAATATACATAAAAGATGATATATACTAAAAGCAAAATACTTTTTTTACCTTGAAGTGGGTAAACCAGAATGCGCTCCTCCACCTCCATAGTGTCCTCTGCAAGAGGAACGCTATTGGACGGGATAGTCTCAGGCCTGGAACTGTCCATCCCAGGAGTACCGCCATGTACCATCAACGCAGACTGAGATCTGAGTGGCTGGTACACTGGAGTACTAGGAGATGAGGGACCGACACCGTCATCCACTAACGAATCACCACTCTGATGTCCACTGGTGGAACGTCTATCTCCACGGGATACTCTACCTCCATGGGGGTACGATCCTCTGCGTCCTACCATACATGATAGAAATATATATCTACAAGATAATAAAATGCATTTAACATATCACAGTTTATAAAAATAGACCCGGAGCAACCCTCCGTTGAATTTCTAGATAATAACCATGCATTTAACAGATCATAATATATAAAAATAGACCCGAAGCAATCATCCGTTGAATTTCTATATAATAACCAAGTCTAGATAATAGCATCCAAAAACATCCAAGTCTAGATAATAACCATGTCTAGAAAATAAGAAACATCAAGAGTTGTAAAACCATCCAAATCTAACCCAGAAATAAGTCTATCGGAAACAAATCCAGTCAAAAATAATATCATATATATATATCCACTGTCATCTATGATGGGGCAAATAGAACTCCCTCAGCCATCGTGCATAAGTAGGATGCATGCTAGCAAGATCAATATCCAAAGAAGATGGATGATTGGAACTTCCGGTGCATCTGCCCTCTGGTGCCACCTCCTCATTCACAGCTATCTCGACTTTAGGAATCACTTTCTTCTTAATAGTAGGAGAAAGTTCTTCCTTGACCTTCATCTCTATAGTAGGTACTACTACCTTCTCAGCAGCAGGAGGAAGCACTACCTCCTCAGCAGAAGGTACCACTGGAACTTTAGGAGGGAACACCCTCTTAAGCTAGCACAATGTTACTGCAATGTCCTTCTCTTGCTTTTCTAGATGATCGACAAGCAACTTAGTAGAACAAAGATATCTGAAGAATATGCTCAGCTCTGTCAACGGATCCCAAATGACGGACGGTAATAATTTCCAAAATGCAATCGGAATTAACCTCTCCATAAATACGTGATAGTCATGGCACTTTATACCCGTTAGTTTGTTCTCCTTCGGGTTGACGCATCTTCGTAAATTTGACACGTATCCGTCAGAAAATTTTTGGCCCTGAATCCACCTACAAAGTCTTCCTTTATCCTCCATATCTAGTAAGAAAATTGCCTTAGGCTGCTTATACTTTCCATTGCCTTCCTTTATCAAATATAATGCATGACGTCTGCATATATCTTCCAAGTCCAACCTTGCCTTGGAATTGTCTTTCGTCTTTCCCTTTACGTCCATCACAGTATTAATCATGTTGTCAAACACATTCTTCTCGATATGTGTGACATCAAGATTATGTCTGATCAGATTGGTGCTCCAATATGGCATGTCCCAGAATATACTTCTTTTCGTCCAATTATAAGTACGGCCAAATTCATCACACTTGTATCCCTTTATAGGGTCTTCGATAGCACTTGGAAAATCCTTAACATCCTCCCATATCGTGTCTCCAGTCCACCTTGGCGGTGGATTGGCCTTTTCCATAATGCCAGCACGAAAAGCATTATTGTTCCTCCGGAACAGATGGTCCTCCGGCTGGAACTATCGATGATAATCGAAGAAGCATGGTTTTCCTCCGTGTTTCAAACAGAAAGCCTTCGTGCTGTCCATGCAATACAGACATGAAAGATGACCATGAGTGCTCCATCCAGATAATATTCCATAGAATGGAAAGTCGTTGATGGTCCATATCAGTGCGGCCCTCATCTGAAAATTCTACTTTCTAAAAACATCATAGGTACTGGCGCCTACTTTCCACAGCTGATTCAATTCATCTATCAATGGTTGTAAATACACATCGATGTTCCTCTTTAAATTGTTCGGACCCGGGATAAAAATGATAAGAAATATATACAGATTCTTTATGCACATCCAAGTCGGCAGATTGTACAGAGTGACGATCACAGGCCAACACGAATACTGGGACCCCGAAAGTCTGAATGGGGTAAAATCGTCGGAGGAGAGACCCAATCTGACATTACACGGATCCGAAGCAAAATCTGGATACTCTCGATCAAAGTGCTTACATACTTCTCCATCAGATGGGTGATCCAACACTCCTTCGATTTGTTCCCGTCTGTGACAACTCATGTTTTTTACAGTCTCCTTCACCATAAACAACCTCTGCAACCGCAGTATCAACGACAAGTAGTGCATCGAGTCGGTAGGCTTCCTTGCACCGGGAGTTCTACTTGAACTTGTTGTCTTGTAGTGATCAGCACCACAAAATCTGTATGCATCTTCATCCTTGTCGCCTTTGTAGTGCAACATGCACCCATTGCGGCATGTGTACCATCCAGAGAGACCTCACCATCCTCTTAGACCGGTAGAAGTCTGTAGGTAACTTTGCACCTTCTGACAAGATCTCTATAATCAACTTGATGATTCAGTTGTAGCATTATTGAGACATGTTGAAATCGGACTTGATGCTCAGCAGTCTTGTAATCACCTCCAACGGTGAATGATCCTCACAACCAGGATACAAAGGAGTCCTTGCATTATCCAGCAACTCCATGAACTTCGCAGCAAGCATTCGATGCCTCCTAAGTCGCATCCTGATTGTTCGGATCGAAACTATTCCCCACAGCATCAAAAGTCATGTTCATCCACCCTTCGTTGTAACCAGTGTGATCATGGACATCCATATACGGCAAATTAGACTCCACCTCCAATGCGGAAGGCACAAATCTCCAAGTTATTCATTTAAGAATGTGGATGCAGATGCAGATACACACATCTAAGCACATTAAAAACAATAATATCAACCTTCTTGTAGATAGTCTATTACCAAGAAGAAAGACAAAATTCATAGATAAATATTTGATCAGTCCACAACAACCAAAGAAAATACTGCAAATATATATATATACCTCGCTTCAACACTAGTAATCTCAGGATATACTAGGATTGTTCTTATACATTCTTTGCTAAAGTTTTGCAAAATATTTTCCTATGACCATAATTTGCAATTTTAGCTTTCAACCTTCCACAAGAAAGCCTGCTTTGATATATGGTCAGCAGCAGCTGAGCCCCTCTACTTTCTTTATGTAAATGAACCCCCTAACTCTGTAAAAATTGTTTGTATTCTAAGCCCGATAGCATGGCAGGTCATGTAGGTTTGTGGGGCTAATGAGAAGAATACCAAACCGAACACTTTCTCACTTATTTCACCTTTATTTCTTCTGGTAAAAGGAATACTACATATTACACAGCAATGTCAAAGGACCAGAAAGACTGATACCATAAAATTTATCAAGGAACCCTATTGTTTGCATTCTAAGCCCAATAGCATAACAGGTCTTGTAGGTTTGTGGGGCTAATGAGATGAATACCAATCCAAACCCTTTCTGACTTATTTTACCATTATTTATTCTGGTAAAAGGAATAACACATATTCCATGGCAATGTCAAAGGACCCAAAAAACTGATACCAAATTCGAAATGATCCAGGAAGGAAGCTTACGTAAGAGATAATACCATGAAAATTCAATGCCATAAAATTCCACACAAAAGAAGAAAAAAAAACAACATATGTCAAACCCAGATGAATTTTACCTTGTTAATTAGCCTATCGTCAATGACAGAACTGCTAATTCTCTTGTACAGTACGAACAGTGCCTCAACTTCACTAATGCTGACGTATAATAAGATAATATCACAAGACAAGCAAAATATTTAAAAAAAGTTTCAAAACACCATATTAATATCAAAGACATATAACAAAACAACCATTTTGATCAAGAATCTGAACCAAACAGATTACTAACTTCCAATAGTTCCCTCGTTCCTCTCATTTCAAAGACATAACGAAACTTCGAAGACACATGCAGTAAAATATTATCTTAATAGCTTAAAGAAATGATATTAATACCATGAAAATGGCAAAAATTGACAAACAAATTCATAGACATTAAGTTGTTGAGGAGGTAGATTAGCAAAAAAAGAGAAGACATGAGACCCAAACACAATTTAATTTTCTTGTAAGTTGCCCAGAAGACATATTCTTGTTTTACGACCAAATATGTTCTTAAGTAAGCGCACTAGTACCTCTCGAATCAAGACGAAGTACGGTAAAATGTACGCAATGGTATGATGAGGAATACATTTCACGTGTGTACATATACAAAGGAAATATTTATAACATATATGTACACCATTCACCGTAAGTACAAACTAGCACTAGACGAATCGTCCAAATATGATCAAAAAGTGTGGCTATAAGTCACATTCAAAAGTATCATAAATCTACAAACATATAAGTGAAACAACAATTAACTCATAAACAAAGAATCAAAAACATGTAAATGAATCTGAATAAAAAATGTAACCAAACTCTAGGAATTCATTAGCAAAGACAAATATCAAGCCATCTTTGAAGCAGGAACAGTCCAGAAATAGTTGTCTGTATCCGTGTCCGTATAGAATCGGACATTCCAAATACACTAGGAAGCACCAAATCATTTTCCCCATATTCAAATCTTCAACAGGGATCAGCATTGTAATTTCTAGCCAAAAGTAGCATCTTAATATAATTCCAATCACAAATCACCTCTGTAAAACCCGTAAAATTTAGTTTTATTATTTTAAAATTATAGAACTTTATGGTAGATTTATTAGATGATAATTAGTTAAACTAGGTTATTAATATTATTATTTAGTTTTCTTATTTTTATACAGCTTATTATTATTATTGCCTATATTATTAGAGTAGTTATTGTTATTATTATTATTATTATTATTATTATTATTATTATTATTATTAAAAGTATTATTATTTTATTAGTCGGTAAGGAAAATTACTATTTTTGAAAATTAAAATAATGGATTATTTTTTTGTGTCCTGAACCCAGACCTGAACCTGTTCCCAATTCCCGAAACCCGAATCGGAACTAATTCCAAAATCGATCTCGGTTTCGTATATAATTTATTAAGTTATTTATATATATTTATAAATCAAAAACCTTTTTAATGGAAACATTTATTTCATTCATTCCATTATCAAACTCTCTCTCTCTTTCACTCTCTGTCTGGAACCGAAAAGCTTTCGATTTTTTTTTCTTTCTTCATGGCACAACCACCGTCGACCCGACTCCTCGGCTTCGACTTCCTCGACCGGCCGTCCTTTTCCTTTTCTTTTCTGGTAACTGCTCCTCCTCCTTCCCTATTTAATCCCCTCCTCCTCTCTATCCCTCCATCACCATTTTCCCTCTTCCCCAAACCCGTGCCCTAGCTTCTGGAGCTCGAGCCAGAGCTCCACCACACGACCCTTCGCCGGCGCCCCATCACTCCACCCGAGTCCGACCGCGCCCCCACTCAGCCGGCCCGACCCCATGCGACTTTCCAGTCGTCGTCCCCAGCAACCCCCTGTCCAGCCGAAGCTGCCCCGACCGCCCCGTCGTAGCTCCCGCGAGGCCACCCTCACTATCCGTGCGCTTCCCGCGCGTGCATCCTCTTGCCGTCCCCGCATCGTGTACTGACCGTGCACGTTTCTCGTACATGTGTTTTGTTGTTCCGTGCCGTGTACGTGCTGATGTTCATACCCGTGACGCTGTCCGAAGATTTTTGAGTCCGTGATGGCGCATCCCGAGTCTGAGGCATCCCTTCGGATTAGTCTCTTTCTTCTAATTGCATCTGAGAGCTCTAGCCGAGTGTAGCCTCCCTTCCCGGAATTATAAATATTTTTATTTATTTATTGATTTAAATAGTAATTTTAGAATATTATAAATAATTATTTACTTAATTATTACGGTAGATGACTTTAGCCATAGTCGAGTTTTGAAGTATCAGACGACTAGGAATCATGGCACGGATAGTGCAATGGCGTGCTTTGACTAGTGTTTAGCCATGGTAGGGGAATGCCAAGCCATAGGAGTGTCCTAATTAGGAAAACCAGGCCAAGCTGCGATTTAACATCTATAGTTGTTTTAATTATTTATTAATTTATTTACTGCTGTATAGAAGACCAGGTTGTACCAAACTAGTCCAAACTGAGCCCAAACCTATGTAGTCTTGCGACACGTCCAATGACATTCGTGTTGATAGAATTTGATATGAGGGTATTGCAATTCATTTTAAGGATTTAATAAATATCTTCTAGTATTCGTAATTAAATATTATAAATAGTATTATTAGTAATATTCGGTGACTTTTGCATAAAATAGGTCTTCGTACATTTCGGGATTATTAGGCTGCACATAATGGTATATACACCATTATTATTTTTTTGAATTTTGTTATACTTATTATTATTTTATTGAGATTATTATATATATATATAATATTATTTTATTGTTACAGGTTGTATTAATTTTGTCAGTTAAATATTATTATATATAAATAGAAATATATATAGTGAAATAAATAATAGAAATATACGTAGTGATATATTATATAGATAAATATATATAGTGATGTATGTGTGTATAAATACATGAGTATTTGTATGAATATGTAAATGTATATAGAAATACATATATATATATATATATATATATATATATATATATATATATATATATATATATATATATATAATTGTATATATGTGATTGTACATATATATAAATATTATATAAGTAATTGTATGTATATATAAATATATATAATAGTGTATTTGTGTGTATATATATATATATATATATATATATATATATATATATATATAAATATATGTATATATAAGTATACAAATGAATACGTGTATATATATACGTGTCTGTGTATGTATACATATATTTATATAGAGATAATAATATACATATAAATATATATATAGGATATATATTTTTATAAAAGAAATAGGAATAGGATAATAATACGAAATAGAAACAGTAGCAGTAAGCTGAGCCCAAGCCCAGCACGGGCTCGAGCTCGGACCCCAGCCCTAAACTACTTGAGTTTTCCGCACAAGCAGACCTAAGCAGACCGAGCAGGCCTGAGCTCAACTTTGCCAAGGCATAGCTATTTATACGCGCGAGTAGAACTTAGAAAAGTGGGAAAGATTCACGAAACCCTAACGCCACCCACGCGCGCTCCTCCATCGCGCGTGCGCGCAGCCACCGCACCACCGTGGTGGCCGACTGTCAGCCAAACGCTGGAGGAAATTGCACGCAACAGCAGCGCGTAGACATCGCAGCAGCGACAGTCAGCCGCAGAGCCAAGTTCGTGGCCGAAATTCTCCCTCCATACTCGTCCGTTTCACGAACGGATTCTTCGGGTATGAAGCTAACCTATGCCCCTTCCCGTTCATATATTAGGTTAGATTTGAATTGATCCATAATCGAGTCAGAATTTGACGCGAAGTTCCCAAAAAAACCCGTTCCCAAAACAGAGCAAATGCAGTCCAAATGTCCATGTTCATAGACCGATTGCGATCAATCTAATACCATATTAGGAATTCTACTTAAACAAACTTTTAGATAACATGTAGGGCTTCACAACCCAACTCACAGGAGTTGATTTCATCGACTACGCGTCGAGAAATCGAATCCTAAAGTTTTCTAAAAACCTGTCTTGAAAACTAGAAAATTATTCCACACGACGTGCGTTCCGCCAAACCCGGCGACGTGGTCACAAACCGAAGGCATCGAAAGCTGTTTAATGGCTTTGTGGTCGTGTGGGCTTTGGCGGAATTCAAATTGGTCGCGTGTGCGCGACGAATTTGATGCGTATCCGTCAAAATTCACCGTATCGTACACTTTGCAAATTTCTCAATTACATTGTACACACTCATCGGCTCGAGACGAAACTTATGGCAACAGAACTGTATCATTTTTCTGGTCCTGTACGCCAAGTTTGGTCCGATTCTGAGACAGTTGATAAAATAACCGTTTCGTGGGCCCCACGGTCTGACTCAACGGGTGATTTTGTGCACAGCTGCCGAAATCCAACTTTGGACATACAGATGGGTTCGTATCGGAAAACCGGATCCGTAGACATGTAGTTTGACGACTTTAGAGACCGTTGACTCTGACATGCTTTTCGATGCAAAGCGGGTCCAACGGCGGACATCATTTTTGCCCAAAATTACCGTTTTGCCCCTGTGTCCAGAATTGGACTTAAGGACAGGTAATCCTAGCTAATTTGACTATTCTGAGAACATTGGTACTATTTATTTCAGCATCCGGAGAATTCTACATGTGTTGACTGATTGTGGCTCGTTGAGTGGTATAATGTTATTGGTTTCTCCAGCTAAGGACCTCAGGCAAGTGCACTTTCTGATTGCTTTTCGATTCATAGTAGTATTTTCATTTCATTTCTGTACATATATCTTGCTGCTTGTTGACACGCTCGTCACACGGAGTAGTCGAGAGGGGAAATATCTAAGTAGACATATAAACTATCCAGTGAGTCTATTCTTGAATAATAGCCACTTCGCACGACATGTGCAGTGTGCCAGATTTACCCCCTAGCCATTCACATGTCGAAACAGATATTTTGCACCACCTAGATAGATGTCTTTTATTAGTTTTTCCTTGTTTATTTCTCTATCGTGCTATGTCATCAGTTATCTTCCAGTTTTTATTTCTCATATGCTATTTTCGTGTCTTGTTAATTCTATTGTGTTTTGTATTGCCGTTGGTTTGTGTACTTGTTCCATTCCTGACTAGAAACCATCATTTTATAGGTTTGGCTGCAATCACTCTTAACACTGGGGAAGGCTTGGGTATGCTGAGGTCGACCTAGCAATAGATAGCAGTTGTAATATTTCATAAATTGTAAAACTTGTATTTTCCTTTAATTTTAAATAATGTAAATATTGTAATAAATTTAGAAATGTGAATGAGCAGCAAGTGTTGTATTTCTTGAGCATTTATTTCTTGTGGGCTTGACAGCGTTCTACCGTCGACTCTGCGGCGTAGGCTGGTTTGGACACGTCTCGTATCGGAAAAACGGGTACGGGTCGTAACAAGTTTTTGTGGTGGCTCACGCAGGTCAGTCTTCGCAAAAGATTACGAACTCGTGATGGTACATTAGTCGTACTATTGCAAGCCTGCGCTCAGGAAATGCTCATTCACAATTAGGATTAAAATGATTTAGGAGAATAAGTAGGATAAGGGTCCCTTAATTATTTGAATAATTGGGTAGTTAAGGTTGTTAGATAGGCCATGCTATTTTTGAATTCAGATAACTTGTTCGATCACTATAGAAGCACTATTATTTTTGATATGACAATATGACCCCATGCAGATATGCTATTCACTTGGTAAGTTAGGCTTACCTATAATTAAGGCTTTGATCTTGATGAACTGTCTAATTTTCTTTTGCTTTATTAGATATAAACCTTATATCGTAAATTAGAATTGTCTATTTAAATTCTCTTTTGCTGTAAGGATTTAGTTTATAATTTCTGATTCTGCTATTCGTGTACGAATCTCGAGGTAGATTGATTTGAGATTTTTCCTCAACTATAGAAATGCATATGAAATAAATACTAGAATGTTTGTATCTCTTTTGTCTTTAGTTATTTTCTCTATATTAACTCTTTTATTTTAAGTGTTGTGACTGATAGGAAAATTACCTACGCTCTATTTTAGTCAACTTGTTTGAATCTTAGAAGCTCATGGATTTTACGGATATAGTTAGAGGAATATTAGTTAACCCATAAAGTTTAGACAGCAGCGCACTGTCGTCAATTATTTAAGAGTGGAGAATGTAGGTTCACTGCAGCCAGCAGCGCACTGGCGAGGCATAATCCATAGAATTGAAATCATCCCGAAGAACCATAGTTTATGGAACATTGCTAAAACTATGTTATCGTTGACCTCTTAGATCTTAGATACCCTTGTGTCAATATAAGGTAGAGTACCTGATAGCATATCACCCCTGAATCACGGAACCAAGGGTTTGTCACAGCCAGAGTATATAGGCGATGCATAATTCTCGGTGAAATGATTTCGGACGTGATTACAAGGTTAGGATACTATAGAGGATAGGGACTGCCCTATATGGCCCTAAGACCCAAAACCAGTACTAGTATAATTTCTATAAGTTGAGTAGCATGTCTCCCAACCTAGCGTTATGTGGTTCTTGTGATCTATCGACGAGGTAACTGACCGACACTAATAAGTTTACTTAGAATATAGAAATCAGAAGTCCATGACCCATTAGTCGACCAAGGCCTTAGGGACAGGAAGATGGTAGGAAGATTATATAGGCAAGAACACGAGGTAAGGATTTGTTTCTCTCAAAACTCGAACTACTTGTATCTCTTTCCAAAAATCTCGTGTACTTGTATTTCGACTATCTTGACCAATACTGCTATTACAGCCTATTTTTGCAAGCTTATCTTTTTTCGAGCTTGATTCAAGACATATGTTTATTGGGGACGCTCGCTAACATATTGTTTAATCAGAATCATTGTATTATGGTCTGATCAACCATGATGCATTTGATTCACTTTTTATTTAATTATCCTACGTAGATTGAGATATAGAGGTATCCAGGATCTCATCCATGATTGCTTTGACAATTCCTCTTGAATTATGCATTCGCCTTTTGAATCACGAAATTGTACTCAGTGACATCTCCCTTGAACCCTATTGTTTTTTTCTTTCACTGATTTGGAAAGACGAAAGCTTATAATTGGTAGATAGATACAGAGTATTCCCTATGGCTATGATAGTTGTATACGCAAGTGTAGCTACCATCGACCAGTCCTGTGACAGGATCCTTGCCACCATATCCTAGCTTCTAAGATGCATAGACTGTAAGCCTTCTAAAGTTTTAGGATATACCAGGACTATCGAGTGATTAGAATAATTTCTATTAGGATGATTATTAGTGCCCTTGGACTCCCACTTTTTATTTAGATCATTTTATGTCCCCGACCGTGTCATTAATATTCGGAGCACGAGACCAGCTGTTTTCTTCCAATAAATTTCACATGCGAGATCTAGACGAGTCCACCTTCATCTAGGTATATCATGTCCCACTCAAACCCGTTCCTTTGTACTCTATTTTTATGGTACGACTTTCAGGACAAAAAGACTAGTTATAACCCTTACCATAATGCCGGTACATTTTCTGACTTCCATCAGAGCCTCAACCTTGATTCAGTTCATTCGACCCAATATATGGTTGTGATCTACTCGAAGCCCACTACGCACATGCCACTAGCGTCCATCCAATTGAGGCCTCATGTGCTACTTAAACACAAAGGTCACTGAAGGAGCATTTCAGGCTTATGGACCTAGCTAACCAACCCGACTAGCAACTAACTCAATCCTTGGATAGAAACCTATTCTAGGATACCCTAATCTAGTAGACATAGTTTTATCCTGGGATCTTATCCAGTCCATATAGATTGGGATCTTGCAGTGCATTTGGATTCTTTGCTCGTGTGTTTAAATAACCACGGAAAAGATCACAATCTTGACTTCTCCAATTTCGTTCTATTTTTGAACCTTGTTCGCATTACTTTAGAGAACAAATTTTCCATAGTCCACGGATTACAAATCTCTCTAGAAAATGAAGAGTTTTTCGACATAGCAAGTGACTGAACCATAGTAGCAAATCTAGCAAACAAGTCAGTGTTCGTAAACACCCTTTTTAGTTGTACCGTCGGAAACTCTCTACCGCTCTTGGGACTTCATAATTGCTCTCGGTTAATCATCTTGTCTTTCCTATTGTAGAGCGACGAAGGACATGCTTGTTATAATTTCCAAATAATTCTTAACTACTTGTGCGAATTTGTTGCTTGTTAAAATTTGGATTATTTGATAGATAGGAGGGGGTAGTAGATGCCATATGCAGTAGATATCTGTTGGTAGAATTGTTAGCAACTAGTTGGAAGGTTATAAAGTTTAGTGACCTGTATTTTGAGGAGTAGTGTGACCAAAGGTGGGTAGAAGTCATCGAGGCTTCGTAATTACAAATTGATTATGAGGAGGATATGAACTATTTTTGAGGAATTAAATTGAGGAGATTAAAGTAATGGTAGACATTGATTTCTAAGGAATAGTTGTTGATTAGAATTTCGAGGACGAAATTATTTTAAGGTGGGTAGATTTGTAGCCTTCCTTCCCAGAATTATAAATATTTTTATTTATTTATTTGATTTAAATAGTAATTTTAGAATATTATAAATAATTATTTACTTAATTATTACGGTAGATGACTTTAGCCATATTCAGGTTTTGAAGTATCAGACGACTAGGAATCATGGCACGGATAATGCAATGGCGTGCTTTGACTAGTGTTTAGCCATGGTAGGAGAATGTCAAGCCATAGGAGTGTCCTAATTAGGAAAACCAGGCCAAGCTGCGATTTAACATCTATAGTTGTTTTAATTATTTATTAATTTATTTACTGCTGTATAGAAGACCAGGTTGTACCAAACTAGTCCGAACTACGCCCAAACCGATATAGTCTTGCGACACGTCCAATGACATTCGTGTTGATGGAATTTGATATGAGGGTGTTGCAATTCATTTTAAGGATTTAATGAATATCTTCTAGTATTCGTAATTAAATATTATAAATAGTATTATTAGTAATATTCGGTGACTTTTGCATAAAATAGGTCTTCGTACATTTTCGGATTATTAGGCTGCACATAATGGGATATATACACCATTATTGTTTTATTGAATTTCGTTATACTTATTATTATTTTATTGAGATTATTATATATATATAATATTATTTTATTGTTACGGGTTATATTAATTTTGTCAGTTAAATATTATTATATATAAATAGAAATATATATAGTGAAATAAGTAATAGAAATATACGTAGTGTTATATTATATAGATAAATATATATAGTGATGTATGTGTGTATAAATACATGAGTATATGTATGAATATATAAATGTATATAGAAATATGTATATGGTATATATATATAATTGTATATATGTGATTGTATATATATATATAAATATTATAGAAGTAATTGTATGTATATATAAATATATATAATAGTGTATTTGTGTGTGTATATATATATATATAAATATATGTATATATAAGTATACAAATGAATACGTGTATATATATGCGTGTCTGCGTATGTATACATATATTTATATAGAGATAATAATATACAAATAAATATATATATATATAGGATATATATTTTTATAAAAGATATAGGAATAGGATAATAATACGAAATAGAAACAGTAGCAGTAAGCTGAGCCCAAGCCCAGCTCAGGCTCGAGCTCGGACCCCAGCCCCAAACTACTTGAGTTTTCCGTACAAGCAGACCCAAGCAGACCGAGCAGGCCTGAGCTCAACTTTGCCAACGCATAGCTATTTATACGCGCGAGTAGAACTTAGAGAAGTAGGAAAGATTCACGAAACCCTAACGCCACCCACGCGCGCTCCTCCGTCGCGCACGAGCGTAGCCACCGCACAGCCATGGTGGCCGACCGCTGGCCAAACGTTGGGGGAAATCGCGCGCAACAGCAGCGCGTAGGCAGCACAGCAGCGACAGTCAGCCGCAGTGCCAATTTCGTGGCCGAAATTCTCCCTCTATACTCGTCCGTTTCACGAACGGATTCTTCGAGTATGAAGCTAACCTATGCCCCTTCCCGTTCATATATTAGGTTAGATTTGAATTGAACCATAATCGAGTCGGAATTCGATGCGAAGTTCCCGAAAAACCCGTTCCCAAAACAGAGCAAATGCAGTCCAAATGTCCATGTTCGGAGACTGATTGCGATCGATCTAATACCATATTAGGAATTCCACTTAAACACACTTTTAGATAACATGTAGGGCTTCACAACCCAACTCACAGGAGTTGATATCATCGACTACGCGTCAAGAAATCGAATCCCAAAGTTTTCCAAAAATCTGTTTTCAAAACTAGAAAATTGTTCCGCACGACGTGGGTCCCCCCAAACTGGGCGACGTGGTCACAAACCGAAGGCATCAAAAGCTGCGTAACGGCTTTATGGTCGTGTGGGCTTTGGCAGAATTCAAATTGGTCGCGTGTGCGCGACTAATTTGATGCGTATCCTTCGAAATTTACCATATCGTGCACTTTGCAAATTTCTCAATTACTTTGTGCATGCTCATCGGATCGAGACAAAACTTGCGCCAACAGAACCATATTATTTTTCTGGTCTTGTACGCCAAGTTTGGTCCGATTCTGAGACAGTTGATAAAATTGCCGTTTCGCGGGCCGTACGGTCCGACTCAACGGGTGATTTTGTGCACAACCGTCGAAATCTAACTTTGGACATATGGATGGGTTCGTATTAGAAAACTGGATCCATAAACATGTAGTTTGATGACTTTAGAGACCGTTGACTCTGACACACTTTTTGGTGCAAAGCGGGTCCAACGGCGGACATCATTTTTGCCCGAAATTATCGTTTTGCCTCTGTGTCCAGAATTGGACTGAAGGACAGGCAATCCTAGCTAATTTAACTATTATGAGAACATTGGTACTATTTATTTCAGCATTCGGAGACTTCTATATGTGTTGACTGATTGTGGCTCGTTGAGTGGTATAATGTTATTGGTTTCTCCAGCTAAGGACCTTAGGCAAGTACACTTTCTGATTGCTTTCTGATTCATAGTAGTATTTTCATTTCATGTCTATACATATATCTTACTGCTTGTTGACACGCTCGTCACACGGAGTAGTCGGGAGAGGAAATATCTAAGTAGACATGTGAACTACCCAAAACTATCCCATGAGTCTATTCTTGAATAATAGCCGCTGCGCACGGCACGTGCAGTGTGCCGGATTTACCCCCAGCCGTTAACATATCGAAACAGATATTTTGTACCACCTAGATAGATGTCTTTTATTAGTTTTTCCTTATTTATTTCTCTATCGTGCTATGTCATTAGTTATCTTCCAGTTTTTATTTCTCATATGCTATTTTCGTGTCTTGTTAATTCTATTGTGTTTTACATTGCCGTCAGTTTGTCTACTTGTTCCATTCCTGACTGGAAACCATTATTTTACAGGTTTAGCCACAATCACTCTTAACACTGGGAAGGCTTGGGTATGCTGAGGTCGACCTAGCAATAGATAGCAGTTATAATATTTCATAAATTGTAAAACTTGTATTTTCCTTTAATTTTAAATGATGTAAATGTTGTAATAAATTTAGAAATGTGAATGAGCAGCAAGTGTTGTATTTCTTGAGCATTTATTTCTTGCGGGCTTGACAGCGTTCTACCGCCGACTCTGCGGCGTAGGCTGGCTTGGACACGTCTCGTATCCGAAAAGTGGGTACGGGTCGTGACACCGAGCAACCCAAGGTATATTTTCGTTATCCTCGTGTCCTTTCCATAGTTGTCGATGATGATTTCGGTCCCCGATCTCGCAACTGGAATCGGTTTTGAGGTAGTAATTTCGATCCTTCGGAATTTCTGAACTTTCCTTCAGAAAAGTTCTGTAGATTTTCTTATTAGTGCTTCTGTTGGTTTTCTTGGAATTTTTCAAGTTAAATTCGGATATTTTCGAATCTATACTATTTTGGTTCTGTGACTTTTCGAAAAAATTTTGAACTTTGTTTCGGAATGTTCTGTGGTTTAGGCTTTATGGTGCTGTGGTTTGGATTCTTGGTTTTGTGTTCATAGTTGGTGATTAGTTCTTTCTGTGGTTTTGTTGGCTTGGCCTATGTTGGGAATTGGTTATGAGTTTTTGGTGGAATTAATTTTTGTGGTTTCCCTGGTTTGGGATAAATACTTTTGGTGTTGTTGGCACATTTTTTCAGTATTGGGTTGTCCCAAATATAGAGAAAATGCTGCCCAATTTTCGTAAAACTTATATATAAAATTCAAAATTAGTTTTTGAAATTGTTTATTAAATTAATTTTTGGGCGACGACCGTACCGGTTAATGGGCCCTAGCGAAATGCAAACGAAACCGGAATTTTCGGACATTGAGACAATAGCTATTTGCAAACATAATTTTTAGACCAAGTCTGAGACCCTTTCTTTTATTTTATATTTAATAATATTAATTATTATTTAGAACTAGTTACTGGCCAATCGTATTTTTGGTGCAGGACCTCGGCCTGCTGAATGGATCGCTTCCCGGCGTTCAGTTTACCATTCTTATTTTAATTCATTTATGTAAATAATTGTAAGGGCATAAGCCCAGCTTTTTATCTTTATTTTCTGTGGCCTGTAATAATGTAGTGTAGTTTTTATTTCTTTTCTGGTTGTTGATTTGACGTAAACGCGTAAAATGTTAAATAAATATTTATTAATATCATTTACTCACATTAAATAACTAGGAAAATTACAAGTTTGTTATTTAAACAAATTCACGTCCTTCTTATTTAATGAAAAATATTAGTTTTATATATAATATTACAAAATACTAAGTTTTCCCAAATAATCAGAAAATGCAACTTTTTAATAAATGTTAAATTGATTTTTCTTCGTAAATTAATAACTAGTAAATCACATCGATAAACGTGTTCTGGTAGAATTTGTAAATAACATAAAACTGGATTAGGACCAATTCTAGAGATTGTAACTAGCATACCTAGATATGGTTTGACTTTGGTGCTAAGTCAGGATTTCTCAACTATAGGATTTCGAGGACATATCTGATCTCCATCCCGATATCAACATCCATTTTTCCAGTCAAAAACCAAGGCAAGTACGGTTATGTTTATTTGACAATTTATTTAGTAATTGTTATCTTGCATGCTTAAACCATATTGCTATACGAAACTCTCTCTTAGAGTTCAAATATTGATTGTGGAACTCTCTTCTAGAGTTCAAATATTGATTGTTATTGATTGTGGGATTGGGGGAGTAGTGTAGCGTCTATGACCAATACCCCTCATATTGCATATTGATTGTACGAGCTTACCCTTCTTACACACGGGGATAAGTCATATCGTATCACTAGGATACTATTGTACAACCCAAGCCGGTCATAGTCGTTACCTATTCAAATCATATTGTTTTCAATTGTTGAAAAATTGCTAGAAAATATTGTTCAAGTATTTCAATTTGTTTAAAATTGCAAATTTCTATTATTATTTGAATTGTTAGATATTCATAATTGTCCTTGCTCCCTCCTAACTGGAGACCCAACATTTTTAGGAAGCATTGATGATCCTGACCTGTATCCTGTGGTGTTACCCGAGTTACAATTGGAAGACGGCGATCTCGAGGCTGATGAGCCGGCTGCTTAAATGTTACATCTTCTTTTCTAGTTTAAGGAAAGTTGTGTTGAAGATAGTTAATTTAGTTTTGATTATCAGTTGTATCTTTCTTGTATTGAACAAAAATTTTATAAACATTCGAATTATTTAAGTTGTGACAAAATTTAGATTTTGTTGTTGAGATTACCTGCAAGTAGATACAGATTACTGCCGCCGTCTCAACAACGGTAGAGGCTGGGCATAATCCGATTCGACCCAACAATTTGGGATCGGGTCGTGACATATTTTTAGTGGTGGCCCATACAGGTCAGTCTCAATAATCAACAACTTAGGCAAACATACTTAGAAACAACTAGAACACTAGAACATCAATTTGTCACAACATAGGACCGATATATATATATATTGTAAGTAAATATTTTTGTTTGCTATGGACGGGTAGGCTACCTTGCTTATGTTTTGTATTCTAAACCTTCCAGAGTATGGCCAAAGGAAAGACCACTCGTTCCGACCCTGCTGGCAACGAGGTCCACCACCGGTCAAACTTGCACCCATACCCATCATTGAGATCTGTAACTGTCCTATAACTTAGCACCCTTGCTTGTGATGCCCTAACCCAACTATAATGTAGTCCCAAGGATGGACTGGTTGAGTAAGCAGCATGCGCTGATAGATTGTCACAGAGGATATATAGTCTTTAGCCCACCTGGAGAGCCAGAGTTTGAAATCTCTCGAGCTCCGGAAGATATGGAGAGTGTTATCTACTCCTCTATCATCGAAGAACCCGAACCTCTCCATTCTATTATAGCAGAATTCATGGTCGTCTATCCTGATAGTCTCCCCGGATTACCCAGATCGAGACGTAGAATTCACCATTAACCTAGTTTCCGGCTCTTCCCCTATTTCTAAAGGATGCTACAGAGTCAACCCAAAGGAGGCCAAGGAGATGAAGGATTAGATCAATGAACTAAAGACCCAGGGATTTATCAGAGATGAAGCCTCGTCCTGGGGAGCACCAGTTTTGTTCGTGCCAAAGAAGGATGGAACAGTGCGGATGTACATCGACTACCGGGCGCTGAATAACATCATCATCAAGAACAAGTATCCTCTGCCCCGGATCGATGACCTGTTTGATCAACTAAGTGGAGCTAAGATATTCACGAAGTTAGACCTCAGATCTGGCTACCATCAGATCAAGGTCAGGAAGGAAGATATTCTAAAGACGGCGTTCAAACACCAAATATGGTCAATTTGAATTCTTGGTCATGCCGTTTGGACTGACGAATGCCCCTGCGGTATTCATGAACAAGGTTTTCCATGAATACCTAGATCAATTTGTTGTTGTCTTCATCGATGACATTCTGATCTACTCGAAGACTGAAGAAGAGCATGAATAACACCTGAGGAAAGTTCTGGGAATTTTAAGAAAGAAGAAGTTCTATGGTAAGCTATCCGTTAATTCTTCTTAGACAAGGTGGAATTTCTAGGCCATGTTGTCACAGGAGAAGGAATCTCGGTGGATCCAAAGAAGATAATCACTATTGAGAAGTGGACTACCCCAAGTTCAGTTGCTGAAATCAAAAGTTTCTTGGGCTTAGCCGACGATTACCAAAAGTTTGTGAAGGACTTCGCCAAGATTGCTGAGCCGATGACGAAGCTCACAAGAAAGAATGAAGAATTTGTGTGGACTGTAGATTGTCAGTCAGCATTTGAGGAACTGAAGAAGCGACTTACAACGACACCGATACTTGTGCTACCCGCAGGTACCGGCGGCTTCTCAATCTACAATGATGCTTCTGGTAAAGGATTGGGTTGTATTCTTCAACAACACGGAAAAGTAATTGCTTACGCATCTAGGCAATTACGGACTCTTGAGAAGAACTATCCCACACATGACTTGGAGCTTGCAGCAGTTATCTTTGTACTGAAGCTATGGAAGCATTATCTCTATGGAGAGATAGTAGAAATATTTACATACCACAAAAGTGTTAAATATGTTTTCACTCAGAAGGGGCTGAACACGCGACAAAGACGATGGCTGGAGCTTATGAAAGATTTTGACATCGACCTGCAGTACCATCCGGGTAAGACTAATGTTGTTACAGATGCACTTAGTCGATACCCGATGGTGATGTTCTTGACCAAGGAGCGACATTTGTTGAAGGACATAGAGAAGCTTAGACTGAAGATTGTACTACCTGAGGAAAAGATGAAAGAACTGGAGCGAGAAGCCAGTATACCAGGAGTTGATTCATCGATGATGCAGTTGCAAGTATGTTCAAATCTGATGGACAAAGTCAAGGAGACACAATTCCAAGACGAGACGCTTTGCAAACTCAGAGATCAGGTGTTGGCAAAAATACTTGAAAGATTTTCAATCGCCAGTGACGGAGCACTGAAGAATGGTACGAGGCTTTGTGTACCAACTGGCGAACTGAGGAATGAGCTGATGCAAGAAGCGTACCAGTCGCAGTATTCTATACATCCAGGAGCTAACAAAAGGTATCTGGATATGCCTACTGTGGTATGGTGGTATGGAATGAAGAAGGACGTATCTAGGTTTGTTTCTAGATGCTTGATTTGTCAACAAGTGAAAGCTAGCAGGCAGAGACCAGCAGGATTGTTGCAGCCGCTTGACATCCCGAAGTAGAAGTGGAAACACATAACGATGGACTTTGTGTCAGGACTGCCTCGATCCCAAGGAGGAAAGGACGCCATTTGGGTTATTGTGAACCGGCTGACGAAGTCAGCTCACTTTATCCCCTTCAAGGTTGGTCTATCCATCGAGAAGTTGGCGGCACTGTACATGCAGCACATCTACCAGATTCATCGAGTCCCGGTAAGTATTGTATCTGACAGAGATACTAAATTTACCTCTAATTTTTGGAAGAGTTTGCATGACAATTTGGTTCAGCACCGCCTACCATCCCCAGACTAACGGACAATCAGAGAGGACAATCCAGACGTTTGAAGACATGCTGAGATCGTACGTCTTGGAATTTTGAGGGTCTTAGGAAGATCATTTGCACTTGGTAGAGTTCTCTTACAACAACAGCTACCAAGCTAGCATCAGTATAACACCATTTGAAGCACTCTATGGACGTCGTTGTTGTACACCACGTGCTTGGGACGACGTAGGAGAAAGAGTATTGCTGGGACCTGAGATGGTAACCGATGCATCAGAGAACGTAAAGGTGGTCAGGGAAAAGCTCAGGATTGCTCAGGACAGACAGAAGCATTGGGCTGATAGCAGTCGTCGACCATTGTAATTTGAAGCAAGAGATAGTATCGTCGTAAAGATTTTCCCTATTTGAGGTACTATCAGATTTGGCAGAGCAGGAAAATTGAGCCCCAGGTACATCGACTCGTTTGAAGTGTTGAGCCGAATTGGAGAAGTAGCGTACCGATTAGCTCTACCAGCTAATCTTGAGGGCGTGCACAACGTCTTCCACATTTCATAGCTCAGTCACTACATTCCGGGCCGAGCCACATCTTGGACCATTCAGAGTTGGAGATTGGACCCAGCCTTACAGTGCCAGAGAAGCCAGTAACGATTTTAGACCGAGGTGAGAAGAAAACCAGGAATTTTGTGCCGTCACATAACTCATATTTCTTGCAAGCATTATCTTTCATTCTAATATTTTTCTGGACAACTTGATTGATGCTGCTAAGTTAGCCTAGTTTTGCAAGCTTATTTCTTTGTCGAGCTTGATCATAACAGTATCCTATTGGATGCATCCACTAATATATTGTCTAATTAGAACCGGTGCATGATGGTCTGATCAACCTTGTGTACTTTGGTTCGTATATATATTATTGTTCTACGTGGATGGTGACATAGTTAAAACCTGTCCCTAACTGTCTCATCCACTACTGTCTTGGCAATTTTTATTATTGGACCTGAGTTATGGGCACAATACCCATACCTGTTTAATTTGAGGTAAACCTCCGTATCTTTTCCTTTAAATTTCGAGGACGAAATTTTCTAAGGAGGGAAGGTTGTGAAACCCGTAAATTTCGGTTTTGTTATTTTAAAATTATAGAATTTTTTGGTGGATTTATTAGATGATAATTAGTTAAACTAGGTTATTAATATTATTATTTAGTTTTCTTATTTTTATACAGCTTATTATTGTTATTGCCTGTATTATTATAGTAGTTATTGTTATTGCTATTATTATTATTAGTAGTAGTAGTATTATTATTTTATTAGTCGGTAAGGAAAATTACTATTTTTAAAAATTAAAATAATGGATTATTTTTTGTGTCCTGAACCCAGACCCGAACCCGTTCCCAATTCCCGAAACCCGAATCGGAACTAATCCCGAAATCGATCTCGGTTTCGTATATAATTCATTAATTTATTAATATATATTTATAAATCAAAAACATTTTTAATGGAAACATTTATTTCATTCATTCCATTATCAAACTCTCTCTCTCTCTTTCACTCTCTGTTCTAGAACCGAAAAGCTTTTGATTTTTTTTTCTTTTTTCATGGCACAACCGCCGTCGACCCGACTCCTCGGCTTCGACTTCTCCGACCGGCCGTCCTTTCCCTTTACCTTTCTGGTAAATGCTCCTCCTCCTTCCCTATTTAATCCCCTCCTCCTCTCCATCCCTCCATCACCATTTCCCCTCTTTCCCCAAACCCGTGCCCTAGCTTCTGGAGCTCGAGCCGGAGCTCCACCAACCGACCGAGCTCGAACCCTCGTCGGCGCCCGATCACTGGCCGTCCCAGCACGTGCGGCTCCCCTGCGGCCGACTCCACCCGAGCCCGACCGTGCCTCCTCTCAGCTGGCCCGACACCGTGCGGCTTTCCAGTCGCCGTCCCCGGCAACCCCCTGTCCAGTCAAAGCTGTCCCGACCGCCCCGCCGCAGCTCCCGCGAGGCCACCCTCGCTGTCCGTGCGCTTTCCGCACGTGCATCCCGTTGTCGTCCCCGCATCGTGCTACTGATCGTTGCACATTTTTCGCGCATGTGTTCTTTTTTTTGTGCCGTGTACGTGCTGATGTTCGTACCCGTGACGCTGTCTGGAGACTTCCGAGTCCGTGATGGCGCGTCCCGAGTCTGAGGCATCCCTTCGGATTAGTCTCTTTCCTCTAATTGCATCTGAGAGCTATAGCCGAGCAACCCAAGGTATATTTTTGTTGTCCCCGTGTCTTTTCCGTAGTTGTCGATGATGATTTCGGTCCCCGATCCCGTAACTAGAATCGGTTTTGAGGTAGTGATTCCGATCCTTCGGAATTTTCGAACTTTCCTTCGGAAAAGTTCTTTAGATTTTCTTATTTGTGTTTTTGTTGGTTTTCTTGGAATTTTCCAAGTTAAATTTGGATATTTTCGAATCTATACTATTTTGGTTCTGTGACTTTTCGAAAATTTTTCGAACTTCGTTTCGGAATGTTCTGTGGTTTTGGCTTTATGGTCCTGTGGTTTGGATTCTTGGTTTTGAGTTCATAGTTGGTGATTAGTTCTTTCTGTGGTTTTGTTGGCTTGGCCTATGTTGGGAATTTGTTATGAGTTTTTGGTGGAATTAATTTATGTGGTTTCCTTGGTTTGGGATAAATATTTTTGGTGTTGTTGGCACATTTTTTCAGTATTGGGTTGTCCCAAATATAGAGGAAATGCTGCCCAATTTTCGTAAAACTTTATATATATAATTCAAAATCAGTTTTCGAAAATGTTTATTAAATGAATTTTTTGGCGACGACCCTACCGGTCAATGGGCCCTAGCGAAATGCAAACGAAACCGGGATTTCCGGACGTGGAGGCATTAGCTATTTGCAAACATAATTTTTTGACCAAGTCTGAGACCCTTTCTTTTATTATATATTTAATAATATTAATTATTACTTAGAACTAGTTACTGGCCAATCGTATTTTTGGTGCAGGGCCTCGGCCTGCTGAATGGATCGCTTCCCGGCGTTCAGTTTACCATTCTTACTTTAATTCATTTATGTAAATAATTGTAAGGGCATAAGCCCAGCTTTTTATCTTTATTTTTTGTGGCCTGTAATAATGTACTGTAGTTTTTATTTCTTTTCTGGTTGTTGATTTGACGTAAACGTGTAAGATGTTAAATAAATATTTACTAATATCATTTTCTCACATTAAATAACTAGGAAAATTACAAGTTTGTTATTTAAACAAATTCACGTTCTTCTCATTTTAAAAAAATATTAGTTTTATATATAATATTACAAAATAGTAAGTTTTTGTCAAATAATCAGAAAATGCAATTTTTCAATAAATGTTAAATTGATTTTTCTTCGTAAATTAATAACTAGTAAATCACATCGATAAACGTGTTTTGGTAGAATTTGTAAATAACATAAAACTGGATTAGGACCAATTCTAGAGATTGTAACTAGCACACTAGATATGGTTTGACTTTGGTGCTAAGTCAGGATTTCTCAACTGTAGGATTTCGAGGACATATCTGATCTCCATCCCGGGATCAACATCCTTTTTTCCAGTCAAAAACCAAGGCAAGTACGGCTATGTTTATTTGGAAATTTATTTAGTAATTATTATCTTGCATACTTAAACCACATTACTATACGGAACTCTCTCCTAGAGTTCAAATATTGATTGTGGAACTCTCTCATAGAGTTCAAATATTTATTATTATTGATTGTAGGATTGGGGGAGTAGTGTAGAGTCTATGACCAATACCCCTCATATTGCATATTGATTGTGCGAGCTTATCCCTCTTACACACGGGGATAAGCCGTATCGTATCACTAGGATACTATTGTACAACCCAAGCCGGTCATAGTCGTTACCTATTCAAATCATATTGTTTTCAATTGTTAAAAAATTGCTAGAAAATATTGTTCAAGTATTTCAAATTGTTTAAAATTGTAAATTTCCATTATTATTTGAATTGTTAGATATTCATAATTGTACTTGCTCCCTCCTTACTGGAGACACAACATTTTTAGGAAGCATTGATGATCCTAAGCTGTGTCCTGTGGTGTTACCGAGGTCCCAATTGGAAGACGGTAATCTCGAGGCCGATGAGCCGGCTGCTTAAATGTTACTTCTTCTTTTCTAGTTCAAGGAAAGTTGTGTTGAAGATAGTTAATTCAGTTTTGATTATCAGTTGTATCTTTCTTGTATTGAACAAATTTTTTATAAACATTCGAATTATTAAAGTTGTGACAAAATTTAGATTCTGTTGTTGAGATTACCTGCAAGTGGATACAGCTTAGTGCCGCCGTCTCAACAACGGTGCAGGTTGAGCATGATCCGATTCGACCCAACAATTTGGGATCGGGTCGTGACAACCTCCTTAAAATTTTAAGTTCTTCCTCCAAAAAAAAAACCACACGTAGAAGCAAGTTGAGCAGAAAACAAATATGGAAACAAAAGATTTAGTTGGCACAAACATACATAATATTGGAGATTAGGAGTTGGATAATAAACATATATAGCTGAACAGAGAAATAAAAAAAGATAAAATTAATGTTTGTGTTGATGTCCAAAACACGAAGCATGAACTCTGTTTACAGCAGGTGTCACTATGTAATAGGGCAAGTGAGGCAGATGTAGTAATTGCCATCAAAAAATTCAAAAATGGCACGACTACTTGATTTAAGAAATTATATAATGGTTTTAGTTTGTGTTTGGTTGGTCACAATGTAGGGGAAAAGGAAAATAGGTTGTGTAGTTCTGAACTTAACTTACTAGAACCACAAAGTTGAATAGGAAAAAGAAATTTAAGCAGCCTTAATTTTGAAAAAACCCTGCACTTACTATGAGATCACTAAATTCTCTTAAGAATCATCTTTCCGAAGTTCCTTTCTTTTTATTTAATGTGAATTGTGCAGTTTTGTCATTATGTTTGATTTATAAAAGCATCAGTGAGAAGTATGTGCAACACTCTCTTGAACATTTCTTGTAAAGCAGATACATGCCCAATTGCTTACTCTCCCTCCATTGACCATTTATTACAAAATAGTATAAGAGACCTCAAATCTTTTCACAATAACCGAATAAAGTCTAATAGGACTACGTTAAAAATATAAGTTCCCTACCATAATTTCACAAGAACGGGGAACAAGCTTTACAGAGGAAATAAAAATATGATAGATGAAAATAAATAGAAGTAGGCAGATTAGATTAATACCTTTTTCATCATACTAAAGTCTGATTATTTCTTAATCAGTTTCAGTTTTCCGAATTTCTTTCAAGCATCGTATCGAACAGAGTGTGAACATGAAAGAGAAAACCAAGATTGGAGTACATATGTAGAAGAAAAGTACCAACAACGACCGCATGCTGCTTCTTGCCTTCATCTTCTCCCAGTACCAAATCAGCTTCCTAGGCGTAGTGATATCCTTGCCCCCGCACTCCTTGTAGTTATCTCCTTCCAGTACTAAATCGATTTCCGAGGTTTCAAATCACAACATCAACCAATACTCTTCAATCTCTGATAACAACAAGAAAGTCAACAAAACAATCAAGATCTTTCTGCTGCCTCGGCTTCAATCCGTGGACGTACTCGTTGACCTTCACCATCTACTCGTTTTCGTCGTAAAGCGCATCCACCATCTCGATCCATAGAAACCCTAACCCCTTATTGTACGTCTTTGATCTTGCCTCTATCTCGAGTACTTGGATCCGAAGAATATGTAATGAGAGAGAAATGGAGAGCATATCAAGTCCTGGACCTGAAGAATATGTAAGAAGAAGAAAAAATGGAGAGGGAAAGAGGAGAGGAGGAGATGAGAAGGAAAATGGAAGAGAGAGGAAAAAAAAAGAGTGAGGGTTTTGATTTGGGGTCGAGTTTGAGCGAACGTTCGAGCAGATGATCTAATTTTTTACCATTTTTTATAACATTTGCGTGTACAACGTTACATATGTGTGAACAATATATAATGCTTAACGCTATAAATCGTTATAATAGGCCAAAAACTCTTTCAAAACCGTCATATTATGTGTTGTTGGTCAAATTCTCTAACACTTTTATATGTACCGTTATAATAGCTTATTTTCAAGCGTTAGACCAGGGTATTTTTCTTGTCGTAAAAGTATATCCGCAAAAATTAATGAATTCTTATTCTGTGGAAGAGACATCAATAGGAATCATGATGTTGTTTTCAGAGAGTCTATGCTTTTTAGAATTCTCAATGACAATATCATTATCTAGGAAGAAGACCCATGTTAACCAACAACAAAAATATTTTGACTCCTTTTATGAGCTCATATGCTTTGTCCCAAAATAAAAGTACAAAACAATATTCATACTATCAAGCTAAAAATAATTTAATAAACATCACACCAAAAATTATATTTAGCATACATATTTCGTCTTTGTTTACTGTATTGACTTGTAGGCCTTATGGTTATTTTATTTTGTTCTTAGTTATCCGTTTATATAAACAAGTGCACATAAATGATTAAATATATTTCTCTTGTACTCTCAGAAACTACATAAAAAATAAAGATGCTGTCAATATGGGAAGGATGTGCTCCGGCCGGGTTTGCTACATATTTTGGTTTTACTTGTATAAATATCGGTTTTGGATGTTTAAGATTTATGAAAACTACATACTTTGGTTGGATATATTTGTGGTTGGACATGTACTGCATGTTTGTAGTTGGACATGTGTTGGAAGTTTGTGGTGTATGAACAGTACAGTTTATGAATATAAAAATTAGGTTTTATAGTTATTTGATATACGAATATCTTCTGGATTATTGATATTATGTGTGTGTTCGATTCATAATATATAATCATAAATAGAATTTTTGATATACAAAATTTAGCTTTTTTGACGGTTATCAAATGTTAACAATTAACTAAATTCTGTATCAAAAATAGATTTTCATGAAGGTTTTTAACCGTGAATAAATAATTTTCTTGACAGTTTTTTCCCTAAAAATAGTTTTCTTAACTATTAATTTCCGTCATCTAGGCCAGAGTCAAGAAAAGTTTTCAACTACCTTGATGATTTTTAAACTGTTTTCTTGACGGCTAAAAACGGTCAAGAAAAATATTTTAGATTATGGTTAATAACCGTCAAGAAAAATCCTTACAAAAATTGTAAAGAAAAGTGAAGGCTTTTCTTGACTGTGGCCTACTTGACGGATCCACAACCGATAACCCTTACACGACGAGGATAAACCATCAAGAAATCCATTTTTTTATGTAGTGATTTCATTTTTCAACTTGATACCCTAAATTTTTTTTTACTTGACAACATTATACCATGAACTATTAAATAATTTCAACCTGATACCCAAAATAAAAATGGACAAAACTATTCCTTTATCCCACCGAACAACCCCCACCCCACCCGGCTGTCCCACTGTCATGCCCCGCTTCGAGAGTACTGGAAAAATACGAAGACGGACATGGCCAACTATCCTATATAAGATATAAAAATATCGTACGACGAACACGGCTATCTAGAAGACAAATGGAAGGACTCTAGCATGTCACTGACGACTCCTACAGTCAAATAAATCATATCTCAATCCAATCAACACAAGAAACAGTAAAGAGTAAATCAGATATACAATGGGTAAGGCGTCCCAAACACAAATGCATACATAATCGTAAGAGGTGACATAATGAAAAGATACATCAACTGAATATACAAAAGTATGTAAATGTACAACTAGCAGCGGTCCAGAATATACATCCACGCCGTCTAGGATGAAGGGAACAAAACCTAGATACAAGGACTTATAATACGTCCTTGGCTAATACATCACAAAATAAAAGTACAACATGTCGTGGGAGAAAAAGATAACCAACTTGCCAATCCGAGCCACAACCCTACGAGTACGAGCCATCCGGGGAAGGTCAAGGTAGATCCTTGGGCCAATTGGGGAACCTAGCCATGCAAAACCAATGAGATCAGAACCCCAAGCAACAAGTACCACAAAGGAAGCCCAAGGTGAAGGACCAAACTCATAACCACAACAAATACAGAAATGCGATAAAATAATAAGTACAGGTCGAGACTTGTGTGGTACCAATGCACGCATCTCGAAAAGTAACAATACAATAAAACCAAAATGATAGACATAGAAGAATGACTAGAGAGCATAAAAGGACGACGAGCGGCCAGAGGACATCAAAACTACTCTGGAGGAGGACTGTAACCCTTAAACCAAACAAGGACTAGGATTGCAGACCGTTACTAGAGCAGAACTTAGCACTTTAACCATGTACTGAAAATAGAACTAAATTGCAAGAATAAAGACAAGACATACAACAGAGCACATCCAAACATTCCTATAGCTTACTACTAGTTACCTACATAGGATTATCACAAGTTCTATTTACTAACATATACAATTTGAGGATCATTGCTACCACCAACACAATAGATATTCATGTAACCATGAGGAACGGGTAAAAGAAAACAGCACATCATATACAACCAACATATAATTGATCGATGCAAATTAGCATATGAAACATATAACTGGTTGAGGCAAATTTGTAGGACCGTTGAGCACCTCTAGAGGGAGGTGAATAGAGTGTGTGCGTGTGCAGCAAAAAATAATCACCAATTAAAAATATTAAACAGTTATATATTATAGCAGATAAAAGACGGTAAATAAAATACGGTAAGTAAGAGTAAAAAATTCAAACTCAGTGAATACCATGATATATACTGGTTTCCCTCTGAGAGGACTTGTCCAGTAGCGAGCACTCTTGCTCGCTGTTAATCTACTATGGCACAAGCTTTAACTGAGCGCTTGCAACTCTTACAATACCGTGCTTGGCGACAAGTGTACGACCGACTTCACAATACCATGCTTAGTGACGAGCGCATGACCGCCTCCAGTAGGCAATTCAAAAACTGGAATGTTTTCTGAATATAGCCTCCGATACAACTCTTCAATACCAAATTATAGATTAAACAAAACATGTACTGGCTTGGCTAAGAGTGTAAGGGCTTATATATGAAAGTAAAAGGCTCAGAACAGAAAAGAGAAGAGAAGAGATGAAAATGGGATGATTGAAATGAATGGTAATCTCAACTCTATTTATAGTGTTTTGGGGGGACCGAACTCGGGCATAGTTCGGATGCTAGAATTTTGCATACGAACGTTGGATGCAGATTTGGTAGGAACTGTATTTCGAATTTACCCAAACCGAACTCGGGCCGAACTTGGACCGAACTCGGTCAGAGTTCTGCTAGGTCAGAACAGTAAGGAATGGGACAAATTTGCTTAGGCTTTGGGCTTTTTGTAATTATAGATTTTTGGGATACATAGGCAGGTTTATTTTTGTTTGTGGACTGAGAAAAACCTAACCAGTACCGATCCAATCGATCTCACATTTTTTCTATACTAAATAAAAAGAAAAAATACATAATAAATATGAAAACTAATAGCCCATTTGATGACGTTTTTCTCCTGACATTTGAGCAGACTCATTTTTTCTTGACGACAATCGTCCAAAGATAAACAGATCGAGAAATCTGAATACCTTTCGGGGTCTTTGCCCCCGAACCCCAACGGGGGGTGCTGTCCCCTCGACTCCCCTCCGCTGACCGAGCAGTGGAACCCCCGATGCATAGGTCATTAGGCAGTTCAGAGAAATCTTCTTGTATTATACCATTTTGGCCCATCAATAATTTTTTGTTGCATATGTCCTGGTTTGATCATGCTTACTACTTGTCTTCAAGTACATGTTAGACGAAACAAAATAATATGATACAGTATGATACAAGCATAGCAATATGATATAGACCATTTAAGTTTATAGGACAATGCTAAGTTTAAGTAGCAACATGATAGTGATTACATGAATATTAGTGACATCACTAGTTAAACTTAATTGATTAGCCATATTCATAAACATGATATAATCATTGGGCTAACAATCTTCCCTTTTTGATTATGACAAATCGGTTAAGTTAAAGATAGATACAATAGATGCATACATCACTAATAAACACATTACTAAAAAATTCTTTGCTAACTTAAACTTATTTCTCCCCCTTTGACATGATCAAAAAATAAGCTCCCCCATAATAAGCTATAAAATGAAGTCAATCATCAAAGAAGGAAGGAAGAAATAATCATGAAGAACAATCAGGGTAGAAATTGGAAACAAACCATTCAAAACACAGTCTAAGAAAGAATATAACTATAGTTTTGAAGGAAACCAATATATAAGAAATCAATCATTGGTCATAAATAATCCATGAGAGAAAAAATTCACAGATCTAGTATAACAATATAAAAGACCAAATATAGAATATTTAGAAGATATAATAAGACTTTTAATAGTGATAAAAATAATTTGATTCACACTTTGCCCATACAAAATAGTGAATCACTTCTGTAAAGAATATAATCATTGAAGAGAAATCAAAGCAGATATACTAGAATCTATACAAAATCTATACCAATGTTCATGCATTTGAACTCAATTACATTAACATGATATTTGAATTAGATAAACAAGAAGGTAATGGAGACAAACTACTTGAGAAGGAGAAATTCAGTCGACTTGAATGTTCCCCCGCAAAGTATGTTCAGTCTAAATAAGATAATCATGAACTTTGAGATAAAATCTCAATAAGAAAAGTCAAATCAATTTGAACTCAAGGAATCATCAAAACTAAATATATTTGGCAAGATAATTTTAAAAAAAACTCATAAAATGAGAGAATCAAGCAGAAATAATAATAATTATATATTCTCTCATAAAAATATCATGAACACAATCGATAAGAATTAAAAAAATAGACAGTAGGTCCATGATTGAATTAGGTATACCACATATCAAGAGTGTAAATAAATTAAAATAATTGATTTGCTCCCCCTTAAAATATGTGTATCTAGTTCAAAAATAATTTATATGAAAAAATAGATAAAATAAATAATCACAAGATCTGAGGAATATTAAAGATATGAATCTTTCTTTCGTTTGATCAAATGCATAAAAAGTTCCAAACTTGAAACAAATATCATCTTATGCAAGTAAAACAAATATCCAATAAATAAATACTTAACAACGAACAAACAAAAAACGTCTATAGTAATAAAAATAATTTCAAGATAATAAAGAATTTTTGAAAATTGCCTTAATAATGGTATTTGAGTAACGGACATATTAAAAAAATTAGAAGACATTTGAAATACGAAATTCACTATAAAAAGGTTGTCCGAGTGAATGTTTGAATGCGTCTGTTTAGTCCTCAGACTCACAACTGATGATTCAAAATTTTTGTATCACAAAAACAGCTTTAATAAAAGATCCATAGCCCATTTTAAGTAAATAAAAACAATACTAGATAAATGTCCAGAATAAATAGTATTCGAGATATATGGCATGTTATGGGAATAATTGATTTGAAACAATTAACTGCTCCCTATTTTCATGGCTATATCAAAAATTAATAACAAATTTAAATTCCAGAAGTAGGAAACTAATTCATCAAAATATTATGTCTTCTTATCAAGGTTCATTTCTTCCCTTTTAAAACCTTAGTACGGTATCAACCGTAGGCTTAAAGAAAAGAAACGCTTTGAGAGAGAGAAAAATTAAACTGACTTCTCCCCAACAAAGAATTACTGTTGTAGGCAGTTAGTAACTTGAATAAGAAGAGAATAATAAAATCTTAAAAAATATCATGAATACGAAAAACAATCATTTTTTAGACAAAAGAGATAATATGCATTAAATGAACACTTATAATGAAACAATCAAAAAGATATTTAAATTTAGCATATATAAACTAAAATACAATGAATAATCATATAAGTCAAAAGATGACATAACTTGATCTATGTAATAAAATCTCACAATAGAAAAGTTAGATCAACACATGTGACCTTTTGTGAAAAATATAAAAAGATAATATTTTCCATCAAAATGAAAGTCCAAATCTAAAGATGAAATCCATCTCTTTGCTTAGAGTTGAGATCAATCCAAGATTGTAGATCATTTTAGAGAATACAAAAATAAGTGCATCTATTGAAATTGAAAGATCTCAAACAACAACAAAAGAATCAAATCATTTGTAGCTATAAGCATAAGATGTATCCATTACTTGTATCCTTATTTGTGCTACAAAATCATTGGATAACAATATAAAGCATTTATAAATCAAAATATATGGCCTAGATATGCTGATGTATTCTGGAACCTAGGGGACTGGATTCAGTGCCTTGGATCCAGAACTACATAATTATTGCAGGTAGACCTTAATAAATCTTAAGTCTAAAAAGTATTGATCACTTTTGGTTAGCTGTAAGGGCCGATTCCGAGCTAGCGGTAGTCCGAAAACTAGTACACCATGTTGCTTCAAGCTATTTACACCTGTATGATAGAAGGACCCTTTCGGCGTGTACCCAAAATGATCTCTACTTTTAAGAACGTAGATTTAATAGAGTATATACATCATCATCAATCAGCATCGAAATCCATAATTCCTAAATATAAGATAAGTAAATCCCCAAAGAATGAACAAGGAATGATCATCAAGATTAAGATACTAAAAACTAGTTTTCAAAAAGTTTTTATAGTGCACTATAGAGATAAATATATAGTGTAAGTGTGCACCAATAAACATATCAAGATAAAACAAACGATCTTAAAAGAATACTCACAAATAATCATGAGCAAGACATTAATAAATATTTCTTCACAAAATCCCAACTTAAAGATATAAGCAAAATAAATATCAAAATTAGGTGACTACTAATATATCTACTAATATATATATATATATATATATATATCTATATATATATATATATATATATATATATATATATATATATATATATATATAATTGCATACATGAAATAATTCAAATACGAGTCATTTATCCAAAATGTCAACCAAAAAGTCAAGAAAAATGTCATTTAAGAGAGGCTTTGAAGAAGAAGCTAATAAAGAAAAGAACACAAATTTGTTCAAAGAAATCAATAGCTAAAGTATGAGATAAGCATAAGTTTGAAGATAACAAGTATAATTAAATATTTTTTAAAATAATATAGAACTTGAGCTAAACTCAATATTCTCCCATAAAGATATTTATATAAAAGTATATATCAATAAAATATAAGAGAAATATATAAATGACAATATATGAAGAACTCATGTATCCTTAATAAACCTTGAAAAATTATCACATGATCAAAAACATATATAAATATGCTTTATTGGACAAAGATGTAATTAATTCATAAGCAGTTACTCAAAATAAGATATAAGAATCAATAATAAATATATTATGTAAGCATAAGGTTAACATAAAAAAATATGTATATATTTTTCGAGTAAAAAGAGACTTGTGCTAAACATAAATACTTACAAAATACCGACTAAAGTAAATATGACATGTTAAAGACAAATCGATAAAAAGTGACATTTCAAAAACATTAAAGACATAGAGTCAAAAACACATTAACTCTAGCTCCTATGGACTAGAGTGGTATGCATGCTTCATAGATAAATACTAAGAGTAAAGAGCATACATAGATAAATATGACATGTCACATAAATAGAAAATGAGTAAAAGACTATATAGTGTAAAATAATTATTTAAGCTAAACAACTAGTCATACTAGGATTATAACTCACATAAATGATAAACAATTAAAAGATATCAATAAGAGCTAATAGAAAGACATCAATAAGAACATGCTAGATATTAAAAACTATTTAAAAAGCAAGTTACCAAAGTGGTTCTAGTGACCACACATATGTTGGTACAATTGCGTGGAAGATGACCGTTGTAGCTTTGTAATCACCAACATGTTCCATGGTTCTATGGTTCATCATAAGTAGCTCCACCTAAAATATTAGGTGAAGACTTTGGTATCCAGCACTTGGATCCATATTTGTTAGCTTTGGAATCCATTTGCACAAGTTCATATCAACTAGCTTTCTAATCTGACAATGATTAGAAATGTGTCCATTCATACCGCAATAATGACAGAAAGTATTAACATTAGTCCTGTGTACAGCAGTATAAGAACGTGCAGTGGTGTGATATGATGTGCATGGATACTTGTAATAGAATGCATGGTTACGTGAAGCTTTAGCTTTGTTTGCTTCCTTTTTAAAAGATCTGTCGTGTGTGACTTTGTGATGTGTCACGTGCCTTGTTTTAGACTGAGTCACAGGTTGTACTACCTGCTTTTTTAGTCTAATCTCTAACTTTTGAGAGTTAGCATAGATCTCATCATATTTAGAAGAAAGAGAATCAATTCTATATGAAGCAATAGAATATTTTTTTTCTGATTCTAATTCTTCCTTAATTTTAGCATTTTTTGAGTGCTTTTCTCAATGCATTCAAGTGTCTCATGCAATCTAAACTTAAGTATGGAAATCTCAGTAGAATTATCAGAAGTAGAAGTGTTTTTAGCATCATTCAATAAGCTAGTAAGCTTTTCATTCTCAAGCTTATAGCAGAGAATATCCTTTTTAGCTTGCTTATACTTATCTAATACTTTCTTGTGTTCTTTCAATAGATCACTGAAAGCATCAGACAACTCATTATAAAAGAATTTATTCTTTTCAAGAACAGAGTTGTCTTGTACCTCGTTGGATAATGCCATTGAGCATATATTTGTAGCTTGACGAGGTCTCTCTTCTTCTTCGAAATCGCTTGCTTCGCTTTTACACCATATGCTCGTGGTAGAGTACTTGTGAGATGACGACCTTCCTTTGTTTGATCGTTCATAGTGACTCTCCTTTCTAGCAGTACTACAATCTTCTTTGATGTGGCCTATCTTCTTGTAGTTGTCACATACAAGCTCTTCTTCATATATAGGGCTGTGTTGAACCTTAAATCTTGATGCCATCATGCATATATTTGCATCATTATAAAGACTATCCTCCTCTCTGGAGTCGCAAGCACTACTTTCGTACCTGCACCCATAAGTAGGTTCAAGAAGTTTCCAAATTTTATGAGATGTTGTGCAAGTAGTAAGAGATTGAATACATTGAAGTCTACAACACAATAAAAAGAATGCTTTGCTTTTGCATCAAGGCTAGCTAACTTTTTCTCTTCCTCTATGTAACTATAATAAGGCTTGTTAATAATTGAGGAAGTAAGAATAGAGGTGATGGTAGGCTTTTTGTAGCCACTGTAAACAATTGACCATAAATCTAGAGACTTCAGGTAGAAGCTTATATGTGTCTTATAAGAAGTATAGTTCATTCTATCAAATAGTGGAGGTCTATTTGTGGACTGCCCTTCACCTATGAATATTGATTTCACGGCTGTCATATACAAATACTCTAGAGTGTTATGAATATAACCTGCTATGATATAACAATTGTGGGAGCAATTGGTATGAGCATTAATATCTATATAACAAGCACATATTGTGATACCAATTGTAGGTAGTTGGAATCAGAGGTTAGCAATTGATAATAAGGATCTACTCTAAGGATGTTAAGCCAAATAATAGATTCCTAGCTCTGGTACCAATTGTAGGACTGTTGAGCACCTCTAGAGGGGGGGTGAATAGAGTGTGTGTGTGTACAACGGAAAATAATCATCAATTAAAAATATTAAACAGTTATACATTATGGCAGATAAAAGACGGTAAATAAAATACGATAAAGTAAGAGTCAAGAATTCAAACTCAGTGAACACCACGATGTATACTGGTTTTCCTCTGAGAGGACTAGTCCAGTCACGAGTACTCTTGCTTGTTGTTAATCTACTATGGCACAAGCATTAGTTGAGCGCTTACAACTCTTACAACACCGTGCTTGGCGACAAGTGCACGACCGACTTCACAACACCGTGCTTGGTGACGAGCGCACGACCGACTCCAGAAGGCAATTGTAAAACTGAAACGTTTTCAAAATACAGCCTCCGATACAACTCTTCAATACCAAACTCTAGATTAAACAGAACATGTACTGGCTTGGCTAAGAGTGTAAAGGCTTATATATTAAAGTAAAAAGCTCAGAACATTTTAGATAGAGAAGAGATGAAAATGGAATGATTGAAATGAATGGTAATTTCAACTCTATTTATAGTGTTTTTGGGGGACCGAACTCGGGCAGAGTTCGGATGCTAGAATTTCGCATACGAATGTTGGATGCAGATTTGCTGGAAACTGTATTTCGAATTTACCCAGACCAAACTCGGGCCGAACTCAGACCGAACTCGGGCCAAACTCGGTCAGAGTTCTGTCAGAGTTCTGCTAGGTCAGAACAGTAAAAAATGGGCCAAATTTGTATAGGCTTTGGGCTTTTTAGAATTGAAGATTTTTGGGATACGTAGGTAGGCTTATTTTTGTTTGTGGACTGAGAAAAACCTAAGCCAGTACCGATCCGATCAATCTCACATTTTTTCTATACTCAATAATAGAAAAAATACAGAATAAATATGAAAACTAATAGCCCATTTGATGACGCATTTTTCCTGACATTTGAGCAGACTTATTTTTCCTTGACGGCAATCGGTCAAAGATAAACAGATCTGGAAATCTGAATACCTTTCGGGGGCTTCGCCCCCGAACCCCCACCGCGATCGCTGCCCCCTCGACCCCCGTCCGCTGACCGGGCAGTAGAACCCCCGATACAAGGCCCCGAATAGGTCGTTAGGCAGTTCAGAAAAATCTTCTTGTATTATGCCATCTTTAGCCCATCAAATAATTCTTCGTTGCATATGTCCTAGTTTGATCATGCTTACTGCTTGTCTACAAGTACATTTTAGACGAAACAAAACAATATGATGCAGTATGATATAAGCATACCAATATGATATTGACCATTTAGGACAATATTAAGTTTATAGGACAATGCTAAGTTTAAGTAGCAATATGATAGTGATTACATGAATATTAGTGACATCACTATTTAAACTTAATTGATTTTTCATATTCAAAAACATGATATAATCATTGTGCTAACAAAATTAACATATCAACATAATCAAATAAACATATAAATGGCTGTGTTGCAACCCGGCACACCTTGCGTCTCGAAAAGTAAATGCTCAATAGTGTAAACCATACTCTAGTTATAGTGTTAGGGTCCCATGCCAATCGGGATTGTACCTACCACTTTTATGCCCATAGCTATACAAGTCACTGCTAGCGTAAAGTATGTACTAGGTGCAATTAACTAGTCAATTATTCTACAAGTTTTTTCTCGATTCTCAAGTCATGGATATAAAAGAATCGAAATAGAATGATGAGCCATGAGTACGAACTATTCACGAGTTATCACTTGTGAACTTATCGTATTTCACAACAAGCAATACATTGGACAATACTCGCACTTGATTGTCCAATGCCAAAAATACAGTAGTTAAGTACATACAATTAATTTTATGATGTTGTGAAGGATATGAACTCATATTAGCATATATATAAGAAAAATACAACACTTAAAAACTATAAAAAATTATTATATTATGATAAAGAATCAAAATCGTTAAAAAAATATCAAAAGAGATAAAAGTGGGCGTTAGACGCATAACCCAGAAATGCGCAGATAAGACATGTAGGCGCATAAGTCAGGCAAGCGCATGGGACAGTCAGCTGCATGGTACTCTCAGCGCATGGCCAGATCAGATGCATACCACGAACAGGTGCATGGTAAGACAAATATGCACTGTCAGTCCATGCGCATAGGGAACCTATGTGCATATTGAACATATTGCCAGGGGTATATGCGACAGGTTCTATAGCCACTTAGCACTTCTGTCAATTGGCCACCTTCTTGCATAGAGGGTCATCTTCTCCAAAATAACAACAGAAAGCCGAGGATAAGATTTATAAACCCTAAAACTACAAATGGCCATAACTCTCAAAATAATTCGAAATAGGGCAAAACAAGCCAAAACTGCACAAAATTGAATTTCTTAAAACATAGGACAACTAGTTTTCAAAAATAACAAGTTTTCTATATCAATCCCATATAAAACCATAAAAACCCTAACTTTGAAAGTTAGATCTAGGACCAAATATCCCTCAAATCCGAAAATACCAAGTTGTAAACTTATGGAGAATGTAGAGATGCATAATATAGAACAAAATAAGTAAATGAAAACAAGGGAACAAAATTTATGGTCACTCCATTAAGCAAGGTATACTTCCCTAAGTTGGGTTGATAGACAAATGAATAAAGAAATGTGAAAGAGTGAAATGAATGAGGAGAGAGAGAGAGAAGAAGGCTAATATATGCTGGAGAATTAATCATGGCTCTGGATGAGCCAAGTCACCAATCTAAGCCACTCAAAGAAAACCAATGGCATAATGGTCCAAGGGTGAATCGTGTCCTGAATCTATTCTACACACGGGTCCTAGTACATGTCTATGGAAACTGCCAATGGGACTTCTACTGTTCCAGGGTAGTCTCATATATGAAAATAAAATACAATATTCGAAATTCGAAACAAAATATGCAAAATAAGAAACACAATAAAAATAAATTTAATCTTGAAATACAAAATTTCGGAATGAACATGACAACTCTACCCTCCTTAGAAAAATTATGTCCTTGGAGTTTCACTAAAGCTAGTCGAGCTGAACAAATATACTAGAAAGCTCATAATATCACAAGTCACTTGTTAGAAAATGAATTACATCAGGGATATAGATATATGAAAGCAGAAATAAGCATAGGCAGAATAATAAATAAATGCATACCTATATAATACAAAGGAAAGAGGAAGAACAATTGGGCATAAAGATATATATACCCCTAAGTCAACTATATACGGATCGTCCTTGCTAGCCTATGTTGTCTTGTCACAAGCACTTTTCCAAATAGGGGTAATTTTGTCATTTCATAATATATTATATTGTGTATATTTATTATTAGTATGTATTAGTTATTATGGGTTAGTGGCTAGCCTATTTGTTAGACTTGTGTTAGTGAACTAATTAGACTAGACACTAGATTATAGCCCAACAATCAGCATGACATGATTCATGGACCAACTCATTGGACTAGGTCCAATTAGACACATTTAGTCATGCTATTTAATTAAAATAGGATTAGATTAATTATCAAAATAGGCAGAGAGCCTTCCATGCATTAGTTAGCCCACATAAAAAATTTTAGGGCATGTTGGACTTTTTAGATTAGCCAAACCCTACCTATATTGACCTGTCATGTAGAGGAGAGAGATTCATTCTCCTATTTCATTCCATTGTTCCAATTTATCCTAATTTGGTGTTCTTTCCCAAATTCAGCCATCCCTCTACCAATTCCTCTTAAATTCTACTCAATCTCTCATCCATCCCACTTGTTCTCTACAATTGAAGGAGCCTAGGAGCTTGGAGACTAGGATCACGAGAAGAGGAGTCCACTTGCTAGGAGCTACGTGTCTGGATGGTGTATATTTTGCTTTTCATTGGGAATTCATCTCCCAAAAGATATATATCTCATTTTCCTCTCCATTTAGACTTTATTTGTGCTAATTGACCCTTAAGAATTCACCCATGGACTAGGGCTACCCATAGAAAGAAGTTTGGCACTCTAATGACTCTCTATGTGAAATTTATATTGGATTTTGTACCAATTTTGGGAGAATTCCGAGAATGATGCACCAAGTGTTTGTCATTTGGTTATTTGATCTATTTAGACTAGATTTGGTTGTGTGTGTCTAGATTTGTGTCCGCAATTGGATACGTGTAGGCCGTATCATGATACGGTAGGAAATGAGTCATTTTGGGGAATTTTTCCTTCGACACGTGTGGCACACATGCCCGATTGTACATGAAACTTGAGACTAGCTATATTATGCTCTAATTATGTTTTTATATATATTTTTTTAGACTTGCCTATATGTTTTGGTAGGATTCAGACAAGATTTGGTATAGGTATCTTGGCTGTATCACAACCGTATCATAGAACAGTACGATACGAGGGTGATGCATGCCAAGTGTTTGTGTTTGTGCATATGTGTGTGTCTTATAGATACACATGTGTATGTGCCCTCATTAGACATGTGTATCTGTGTGTGTATATTCATATATGGATATAGGTATGTGTATGTATATATAGTGTGTATGTGGTATCCTAGAGAGTAGGTGCCATAGTGTGTGCTTAAGGAATGGCATGTGTGTATAGAGAGGGTGTTTGTGAGTTTAGGGACTATAGGCTTGTGTGTGTTAATTGAATACATATGAGTGCCTATATATATAGAGAGAGTTTAACTATGAGTGTATATACGAGTGTATGTGTATGTGTGTGTATCCTTGTGTAAGCATGAGTATCAGTCCTAGGAAGGTTTTGCAACTACTAGTACCTTAGGCTTGGGTTAAGGATGAGTAGCAAGCACAGGGGGCTTGGACCTGTAGTAGAAAAATGCATGAGTAGTTGGCACAATGAATCACTGCTGAAAGAAATAGGATTAGGGAGAAACCTGTGCACATTTGTGCACGGGACAGATTTAAGATCAACAGTAGGCTTTGAATAGGGGGTCTGTGCAGAGAAGAGAGCAACCAGATAGGGTCCTTCAAGGACTAGTGTGTTAGGCCAGAGGGTAGTATAGTATGAGATAAATAATATGTATAGCATGTTGCAGAGGAAAGCCCTGCACTAGTAACAACAAGATAGCATTAACAGAAAAAACAATAACTTTAGGATGGAAGCAGTAGAAAAAGAGTAGCAGGACAGCAGTGAGCAAGTTTAGCAGCAGCAGTAGTAGTAATAGGAGACAAGAAAAGGGATGAAGAGAATACAGCAGTATGTGGGCTTGTACAACATATATGACTTCAATTAGAGACAACAGGAGAATGAAGGGGGCAGTAGCTACACAGCAGGGAGAGACCCCTGCTGATTGGTAACAATGGTGGGGAGCAAGGCTCTGTGCTGGGGTAGTATACTGCTCTGTGCATAGGTTAGAGATTGAAACAACATCAGTAGTAGTAGCTATTGCTGTCTTGTGGGCAATATATAGGTGTGTGTGTTGAGTTGTGTTTGTGTGAGTTTTGTGGAGGCTATGGAGGAACTTGTTGGTGGTGTCTTAAGTGTGTGGCGTAGGTAAAGTTTAACTAGGATAATGGGTATAGGTATTTTCATGATAGGTAATTGAGTTACCTATGTGAATCTGGATAATATCTAAGAAGACATAGGTAATTAAGTGTAGGTAATTGGGATACCTTGTAATAAGGTATTATTTAGCTAGTAGGCAAGGGCATGAGCATAGATATTGCATTTGATATGTTGATCTATTTAGGTAAACTAGAATAATGTGTATAGGGTAATATGAAAGGTATAGGGTATTTGACGCGGGATGAAAACCCAAAAACTGACTCTTAGTATGAAAATAGGGATATTTAAAAATTTGGGTGCGGAAGCTTTAATTGAAGACTTAATTTAAGAGTGAACAACAATATTATAAATTTATCACAAAAATTATAATATAAATGAAAAATAATAATTAGGATTACCGTTGGAGATCGGAAGCAGAGAAGCTACGTTGAAGACGTCAACATCGAAAGCAGAAAAGCAATTAAGGTAGAGAGATCCAATTCAAGGTTTTGGCATCACACCATATAAACTCAAAATAGATTTCTCATTCCTAATTCTTCTATTCGTAATTTATAAATTACAAACTACTTATAAGTTACAAAACAATCAAAATAAGATAAACTAAATCTCTAAGTTCTTATCCATAAGATAAGTCAATCTATAACCAACCCCAACCAACTCAAGAGATAAAATTCTCTTTATTTTTGTTTATCCTAACAAACAAACTAAAGAATCCAAAATAAATGAAAATTCCAAGTGGTTCTCCATCATTCCCCTCGGCTTTGAAAAATTCACCTCCTGGTGAATCAAGTGTAAAATCCGAGAACTATGCTCCTCTTAATGCCCTCCAATTCGGCCATGGCAGAGATCTTTGCTTTTGCAACTTAGTCAACATTGAAGCTTCTGACAAGATGAAACTCCATGGCAGCACTGGGGTTGTGGTAGTAGAAGAAGTATAATATTTAACAGGGACCAATCAGGCATTTCAACAACTTGTGGATGTCTCGATGTCTCTAGAAACGTATAATTGATCGCCCCTGCAATTAATTATTATTTTCTGCAAACTATTACAATTATTTGTAACAAATATATAATAAAAATTGTTTACAAGTTTAATTATTGGGACACGTTCAAAATATTTAGATGACTTAATTGGTTTTTTAAATTTATTTTTTTCATCATATGACATATTTAATTCTTCTAAAGAAGATATATAATGCTAAAAATTTACTAATGGTTTAAATCTAAACTTATAAAGCTCAAAATTTATTACTGGTTTAAATCTAGACTTAGACTCAGACTTGGATTTAATTTTTGACTCGTCTATGATAGACTCAGTAGGATCCACTAATGAATTTTTTATGTATATAGGATCATTGTTAGCAATAGTTTTTACTTCATTTCTATTGGAAAATTCTTCAAACACCTTTTTTTCATTTCAGCAAGCATCTTATCATATATATTATCGATCATCGCACAAATTGTGAGAAATTTCGTGTAGACATTTTTGAACTATTTATAAATCAAGGTTTGGCTATGATACCAATTTAATGCGAGACGAAGACCCAAAAGTAAACTATTACTATGAAATTAGGGATTTGAAAAGATTGGGTGCGGAAGCTTTAATTGAAGACTTAATTTAAGAGTGAACAATAATATTATAAATTTATCTCAAAAATTATAATAGCAATGAAAAATAATAATTAGGATTACTGTTGGAGATTGGAAGCGGAGAAGCTACGTTGAAGACGTCAACGTCGAAAGTGGAAAGCACTAAGGTAGAGAGATCCAATTTAAGGTTTTGGCATCGTACCATATAAACTCAAAATAGATTTCTCATTCTCAATTCTTCGATTCATAACTTATGAAATTATAAACTATTTATAAGCTACAAAACAATCAAAATAAGATAAACTAAATCTTTAAGTTCTTATTCATAAGATAAGTCAATCTATAACCAACCCCAACCAACTCAAGAGATAAAATTCTCTTTATTTTTGTTTATTCTAACAAACAAACTAAAGAATCCAAAATAACTAAAAGTTCCAAGTGGTTCTCCATCAGTATTGTATAGGTAATATGATAAGGTATTAGGTTGAATGTTTGGATATTGGTATATATATAGAGCTTACGGGCATACTAGATGTGTAGATACAAAGGGCATTGACCAAGTATAGAATAGATACCTTGGTATGGCAAGGTATGGACCAAAAACCTAGGTATGACCTAGATTGACCTAGTTTCGTAAGGTATTCACCTAGTTGACCTAGTTTAACTAAGAAATGACTTGAGATCTAGCATTGAGCTAGTATAGCATGTTTATGATTCCAAAACGCTAATTGATATTGATATTCCATATTTAGGTCTTTAAGACACTGTATCGAATACAGTTGAAACTTCACACCAGATCTCAGGTGAGTACATTCTCTGATAATTTCTCATTAATGATATCTTTTATATTTTCTGTATTTAGTATAGATATTCTTGATCTCTTAGCACATTGGTTACTTGGATTGGTTTTTTGTGGATCCTGTCATGAGACGTTATTTCTTGTATGTCATGGTATACCATGTGCAAGCTCCATTGTTGTTATTATGCATTGTATAAATACCGATTCCTGCGAAGGATTACGACCTTCTCAGAGAATCTCGTATTATAACATACTATGGTTGGATCTAGTATACTAGTCGGGGGTAGGGAGTAGTAGAGTAGATATGTGACTATATCCTTCCTATGTATGATATTATTTTTCATGATTGTTAACCATACACCGTACATGTGATTGACCAGGCCATAAATTCTCGTATAAGTTCTAAGTCGATCACATGTTGAAACTAGTACCCATTCACTTAGATAATTATTTTTTGATTATTGTACATGATGTTTCCTGCTCTTATATTCATTTACAACTGTCCATATTTTGTTACATTCTTGTACGTATGTTATATTATATTGTATATTCTCTCTATTTATTGTTAGATAGTCTTTATCATCTATTGGAACTGTTATTAGAGGAGTACTTTATTCCAATCCTGACTGGATATATTTTTTAGACAATTCAGATGATGGTTGTCCTACCTACTATGGCCCACATGATATAGTAGGTGTAAACCAGACACTGATTCAGGATGGTTTAACTCCAACCGATAAGGCTTTAGTAACGACTCAGTTAGACTAGTTTAGTAGTGTATTTGTCTCCAGCTTTTGACTCTTAGCATGTTATATTTTGATACTGATGTTATTTGAGATAAATAACTCTTAGACTCTCTTGGATTTGTACTATGTTTATTTTAGATTTCTTCTGGATATTTCATATCATATCTTTATCGTGCCATTTATCTTTCTTGTAGTCTTGTGATTGAGTATGAATGTTATCATTATTTTTCTCCATTTGAAGTTGAGATATCTTGACAGGTTATGATACATATTATAGTTAGTATAGTAGACATAGACAACATTCTACCGCCGATGCTGCGGCGTAGGCTGGATGTTGTCATACACTTGTTTCCTTATATCGGATGCGAGTCGTGACACATTTTTAGGGTGGACAATGCAGGTTCTCGAGGTCGCAATTAGTGTGATATCGTAGTGGTGCTCGACATAGAGTGCTATAATGAGCCTGATATATGTATAGGATATGCTATAGGCTAAGGGATACTCAATCACATTTAGGAAAAACTTCTAATCTATTATTTCTATACAAGAGTCCTTTCTTTGATATTCATTCTTTGAATTATAACTATCCTTCTTTGAATAAATTCTATCTTGTGGCATATTGACTTCTTTCTTTCGATCCGTCTTCGGGATGCTGCCTAAGTCAAGATCGCAGTATTTCGGACCAACAGCTTCTGAGAGATCTGCGATATCCCGCGGGCCTGCTCCAGTCACTTCTCCGAGGATTGGAGTATTAGCTGCCTTCGGGGGTGCTCCTCCTCTAGTACAGGAGGTTGTACCTGAGGTTGTTGTGGGTATTTCTCGTCCTTCTGTGCAGCGGACTACTCCATATATTCTAGGAGATCTTCCTCCTCCGCCTCCAGTTCCAACTGATATGGCACATATATTTGCCCTATTCAGAATGATGCTAGAGGCACAGAGGGCTTAGTCTGAGGCACACCAGAGGCAAACAAACATGATATGACAGCCCATAGAGAGCGCCCATCAGTTCGCTCTAGCTACAGTAGAGCGGAGAGTTCTGGCCCAACAGCAGGGTCCCAGCTTAGGTTGGGTAACTTCTAGGATTTTAAGAAGTTACGACTACGAGACTGCAAGGGGACAGATGTAACACCCACTTTTCTAAAATGAGGGTAATTTTAAACTTTTGTAAAAGTTTATTATTTAATAATAGAATTTATGATTTATGGGAATTTTTAATTAATTTAATACTATTTAAAATTGGTGAATTATAATTTTAATGTGTTAGCTAGTGAACTCTAGAACTGTTGAGCCTAGAGACTAAACATGACCATGGGGACCTAACCATGTGATTAGAATGACTATTTACGACTTTTTAGGCTAAGGGCATTTTGGTCATTTTGTGACTTTTGAATTATTTAGGATTTTGATTAATTGATGAATTTAAGATTATTTTAATAATATTTAAATTGATATATTATGATTTTGGTCATTTTTCATATTTTAATATTTTGAATTTTTTTTATATTTTTAATATTGTTTTTATTGGATTTGTTTAGTCGGGTTTGAGTTTCGTCTCGTTCCGACTTGTATCGTGACCCAGGTAGCTTGAACTTTAGATGGGACCAAATATTAAGTTAAGCATGGCTCACAAGATCCAACATTATGTTAGTTAATTAAACTAATTTTTATCATGTTAGAATGGTTAAGTTAGAGACTCAAAACTAGATCATTTTGACCCCAAACTTGAACCTTGTCTAGACTTAACCATATGAGACTAGAGAGGGGCAATTAGGACATTTCCTATTAGCTCTAATAGACTCTTTATGGCAGCCACCTTCATGGGAGAATAATTCATTTCATTCATTACAATCTTACCTCTTTTATTTTCCTTTTGTTCTTCCCCAATTTTAGAGAGCCTTCCCATTGATTTGATCTCCAAATCAAATCATTCATTCACCAAACCTTCCCTCAATCATTCCTATTCTCCAAGGGAAGGGTGCTACCAAGGATTCGAAGAGGAGTGCAAGGAGGAGTGTCCACTTTGAGGGATCTTCGTATCGAAGCCGTGTCCTGAAGGATTTCATTGGAATTCCACTCCCAATAGGTAGAACCCATCCTCTAAATCGATTTTCTTTGCATATAAATTAGTTTTGAATTCGTAGGATCCATCCTCATGCATGTGTCCCATTTAGATTCAAATTTGAGACCATTTGGAGCTCTCTTGAGGATTTTAGATATGTGTCTTGTGTCCTACTTGATAGATCCCAAATTAGAACACCCCATGTGTATGTATGTATGATAATAGTTTAAATTGATATTTAAATTCAGTTTTAGAATGGTTAGAGAGTAGATTGATCTTAGTTAGGATGGTTAGAATGAGTTTCATTTGGATACCTATGTTTGTATCCAAGTATCTTGGCCTATATGTGTTCTTTTGTCCAAAATAACTCAAATTCGTCATAATATTCATCCACGTTTTTATTAACCAAAGCAACTTAGAAATGTCATAACTTTTAGCTTAGAACTCCGATTTATCTTTCATTTTTTTAAAAGAACTGTAACGAAGTTAGCTTTCCAAATATATATTTTAATAAGCCAAATTCTTTCTGTAACTTTCTGTAGAATTATTTAAGTGTCAGCTGTACGAAAGACGAACGTGTTTCGGTATTTTTGCGATTTCGGGAGCTTCCGGATACGAAAATGCTATCCGTTTAAAGTTTCAGAAAGCTAACACGAAGGGCTACAACATACTTTCATCCTAGAATTTAGAAGAGACCCAATCGGTACAAGTTTTAAGTAGAAGAGTGACTAAACGATATATACATTTTATCTAACCTATGAGCCTATGTAGTATGGATATTGAATGAATATAGAGTATGTAATACATGATATGTTAGATGAATGAAATGACATATATATCCTCTTTACATTAATGTATATATATGGTTGAATGCAAGCATGTAGGAATGCAATTAATATAATGTATGTAAGCAATGCATAAATGCATGAATGAAAGAATGATATACAATGTATGCATGAAAGTATATAATAAATGCTAGATATGAATGCAAGGTATACATGTAATGATAGATATGAATGCATAATATATAAATAATATAATATAATATATAATAATAGCATGTATGGTAATGTAGAATATATGATGCAAGCATGTATATGTCCACTGTTTTTCCTTTTCCTTATATTTTCCTTCCCTTCCCTTTCCTTTTCAGTTTTTTCCCCTTTTTTTCTCTTCTATTTTTACTTGTTGTATACAATGTATATAATGTATAGATTCATGTAACTATGTAATATGCATGAATGACATGTATGTAATAAAAATAAGTATATGTATGCAACTTAATCATATGTGAATAGATATAATGCCTGAACTGAAATATGCATGCATATGGGATATGAATGAATGTATAAATGCATGAATGAATGTCATATATGAATGAATCAATCAATCAAAGGTATAAGTAAAATATAATGCATTGTAATGAATGTTAACATATATAATGTATAAAAGTATGTATATAAATGTGCATGAATGTATATATCTATGTAACTATGTAAATATGCATGATGTAACATATGCCTATATATATAAATATGTATGTAATGTGGATATGCGTGTATGTATGAAGGTATGTATTTATATGTATTATCTATTTTATATTATGTATTGTTGTGGTTCACATTGTCTTGTGATTGTGTGAGTGCTAGCCTAGGCTTGGTTAGGCCTAGTAAGACTTGTTAGACTTGTTTGGGCTAGGACTTGACCCAGTTGACCAAATTTGACTAGTGTGGTTGACTAGAGTTGACCAAGTGTTGACTTTAGTCTAGTTCGACCTAGACAGCATGCAGATGCATTGTACATTTCATTTATCATCTCTCGTATACATCTTCACCTGTGTTGCTCTAAATAGGACTCTATGGCTTCAGTTTGGACCTCTATACCTATCAGTTGTTCAGGTTATCAGGCTAGTACATTCTTTGATCATTTCATATCCTGTTAGAATTATTCTCCTACTTTAAATTACTTTACTTAATGCTGTCACGTTGGTCACACGGATTAGTACTATATGGATCCTTTCTTGAGATGTTATCCCCTCAGGGAGCATCGGATACTACATGTTCTGTGCGTTTCACTTACATTGTGTATCACTATGCTTCATGGTTTATTGAATCACTTGTGACATGTACTATCATGATCACAGAGTCTTCCTTGAATCCTCCATTTATTGGGCATTTCTAGAATCCTTATTTATGGGACTATCATGTACCACCCTTCGGGGGCCGTTACATGAATCGTAACATAACCTGGCTGGATCCTTGTGTATTGATTCAGGGTACGGAAGAGTAGAAGTGGACATGTGAATAATATCCAAGTAGTGTAGCATCAGAATCATTCCGTAGTGTAGCATCAGAATCATTCTAGGCCATTTCACATGTCTATATTGTACTCTGACTCACTAGCCACTGTTAGTTCTCTATTTATAGTAGATATTTCCATTACAACTATCTCCTTTACATTATATACTTTCTTTAAGATCTTGTATCTTACTTTACTGCATGATTATATTTTCTAACCAGTTATGATCTTTTGAGATGTATTGTGCTCGCTCCGTCCTGATTGGGCACCGTTGATATGTTTACAGAGGACAAAGATGAGGCTGGTATTGACATTTTTTATAGGACAGCTCTAGATGATACCTGTTATCCGAATTTTCAGCCGGATCTACTAGCTATAGAGACTGAGGCTCCCTAGTCTAGGTTTTACTATCTCTGTCATTTGAGATCTGGATTGTGTATATTCTTTCATATTCTGTAGTTGAGACTTTATATTTCTGGATGTTTGCTGAGTTGTTATCTTAGACACTTAGACTCTTCTGATCATCTGTATTTCATTTTGAGTTCTATATTATATCGTGTTTCTTCTTCCTTAGTTGTGATTGAGTTTACATTCTGCTATGTCACCCCCATTCGGGGAGTATAAACTGCTTAGCCTTATACTGTTAGATGCATGAGACCTAGGACAGCGTTCTACCGTCGACACTACGGCGTAGGCTGGACGTACCCACGTCTCATGCTCTTACTCTAGGGTACGGGTCGTGACACATTTTTAGTGGTAGCCCATGTAGGTCGAGTTTATATAGTGGTATTCGACCTAGAGTATCACTACAGCCTGCAGTAGGAATTAGAATATTTTGAAGGTACTCAATCATACTAGGAAAAACTCTTAATCAGATTTCTTTTATCTAAATTTGCTGCTTATTGTTTTTCCTTGAATATTAACTGTCTTCCTTTGATTTCTCGCTTCATTCTCAGTAATTGCTTGTTGTTTTGATCTGTCTTCATAATGGTTATGGAGACATGATCTCATCGCTTCGGTTCGGGAGATACTATCGAGAGGCTGGCTACCTCTCGTCCTGTTCATCAGGGCCTCGAGACCGTAGGTCCTGTTGTGCCGACTCAGGTTGGCGTTTCTGCCACATTGGAGGTATACCTCTGTCTGTACAGAGACTTTTTTCTGTCATTCCCAATTTCTCTCAGCAGTAGTGGTTCATGCAGCATCATCAGCAGACCAGGGGAAACCAGCAGGGCGAGCTATCGTCAGGACAGTCGAGGATGCACAGACTATTAGAGATCTTGCTGCAAGTTCCGCTCTTCTCGATTCCATTCTCGCAATTGTCTTTTATAACTACCTTAAAATCCGATTCCATCTGTTCCTTGCTGATTGATTAATTTTGTCATGTTGCTCTTTTGTTATGTTTGTTTTTCTTCTAAGAAAATCATACTGGCTAGGTCACCTCAGTTATGGGATCTAGAATCTTCGGTAGTCATGTTAGCTGGCATAGTGAGGATAAATAGTCAGATTTTGGACCTATTTTTTGGGTGTAGAAATTTAAGGTTTTTGCCGTCGTATGCGACAATGCAAAAATTTTAAATACCATGAACCTAGAGGTATGTACCATAGTCAAGGATATTGTGATTATTGTAGCCTTGCTTACTAGTATGACGAGGATTTGGAGCACCATGATTTTGGATAGACGCATATGATTATCAGATTGTACCTTAAATGCTCTTGAACAAGTTTTCTCTACTTTTGTTCAGTCTTTCAAAAATAAATGTTTTGTTTATTTTGTTTCTCATTATTTAACTTAGGAGTAGGAGTAGCTTTAGCTGTATTATAAACCTTTGTGTAACTTCTTACTATGAATCTCTTCTTAAAATAATGAATCGATGATTTTGCTAGACCTTATCTTGGATTTGATATTATAGCTCTGGTTTCAAAATGGTTCCTTCTTTTAAACAGATAAGAAGAACATATATTATCGTTATTTCGTTCTTGCTATTATTCTTGTATTAAATAATAATAATAATAAAACTGTCTTGATTACATCAATCACCTGTTTTGCAATCTTGGTAGGAATCTAAATGTTGGTCTTGATATAGAATTTAATTTTTATATTGGGACATGAGAATATATATAGTGGACACAGACACTTTGTCTGACACGTATGCATGCTACACTTTGCTTATCAACCCATCTAAATACATATTAATATGTTGTTGATGTTTTAATTCTCAAAACCCCAATAATCTGATACAATACAGTATCAGAGACTGGTTCTCTGCTTTTTCAGTTTAAATTCATAATTTAAAAATAAATTTCATGTTATTAGTTTTGTTTATATCACTGCACATGTATCTTATACACAAGGTTTTAATTCTTAAAGAAATTGGTTGAGTTTTGTGTTTGAACTTGTCAAATCTGAGACTGTGTGCATATTAACCCTTAATTCTGAATTTTAAATATTAGCTCAAATTACTGTTTTTAAATGTAATATTTTAAGATATATGCATTGTTGTATGTAGGGATATAATGTTAGGTTTTATATTTTTACATGTTAGGTTGTGATAAACATTGGGTTAGTTTGATGTTCGAATTTTTCCAAAATCCTAAAACTGAATACATGTTAACATTTTTCACATTGATTTTAAATGTTTAGTTCAATTTCAGATTTAATATGTAATGTTAAACTGAACTGAATGATTGAACCATTCATTTTAAGTTATAGCCCCTGTACTCTTGACACTCTACACTAATGTTCACAACTGCCATGTAAACCTAAGCCTTCATCTCTATGTTATGTTCATATATATATATATATATATATATATATATATATATATATATATATATATATATATATATATATATATATATATAAAATATTTATATATATATATATATCTATATATATTTTATATATATATATATATATATATATATATATATATATATATATTTTAATATATATATATATATATTACAAAATATATATATATATATATAAAATATATATATATATATATATTTTTTAATATATATATATATTTTTAATATATATATATATATATATATATATATATATATATATATATATATATATATATATATAAATATATATATATATATATATATATATATATATATATATATATATATATATATATATATATATATAGTTTATGCATGTTATATATATATATAGTTTATGCATACATGTTATAATGTATGTAGATACATAACTAAATCTTTACCTCTCTATACATATAGATATATGTATATATATGGTTAGCCATGCATGTTATGAGTAAATAGGTTGTGCATTGTCGATTATTTAACCAATATGCCATGAGTAGTGTAACTTGATAGCTATTGTTTTGAAAACCAAATCCTCCTATACACTTTCATGTATATTTCACACACACACACGTCTACTATCTAACCCTATGAACATGTCCACATACAACCATACACACACTAACCATATAACCTTTACATAATGCTAGCTTTTCCCTCTCTAACGCTCTCTCTTTATATATATATATATATATATATATATATATATATATATATATATATATATATATATATATATATATATATATATATATATATCGGCTTGGTGGTTCGCCCACGGCCCCCGGGCCAAGCGGTGGCTGGGTGTCTTTGACACGGCCGTTTGGTTTTAAAAGAAAAAAAATATATATATATATATATATATATTGTGATTGGATTTCAATGCAATTGACTTTCATTCTTTAACTTTTGATTTTGATTTTCCTTTGAATAGTACCCCTTTATAGATAATTGGTAGTTATCTTATTTTATTTTCTGATAAATACCAGTTTTCATATAGGATGGTAGTCTGCCTTACAGTTTTGATGATTTGTTATTTCTGTATCTTTCCAGTTTAACACCCCTGATTGCTTGTATATTTTGATACCCTATGGCCGTTTTGGTTTAGCATGACTAGTATACCTAGATGAGACTTTCACTACCACCGTATGCCATGACCCTGTATGCTATTCTTTTAAATTGTATGATTTAGGTAAGTTCTGAGACTTTGATTGTTGGGGACGAAACTCTAAAAGAAGTACGACCATCTTAATTTTGAGGACGAAATTTTCTAAGGAGGGTAGACTTGTAACACCCACTTTTCTAAAATAAGGGTAATTTTGAACTTTTGTAAAAGTTTATTATTTAATAATAGAATTTATGATTTATTGGAATTTTTAATTAATTTAATACTATTTAAAATTGGTGAATTATAATTTTGATGTGTTAGCTAGTGAACTCTAGAACTGTTGAGCCTAGAGACTAACCATGACCATGGAGATCTAACCATGTGATTAGAATGACTATTTACGACTTTTTAGGCTAAGGGTATTTTGGTCATTTTGTGACTTTTGAATTATTTAGGATTTTGATTAATTGGTGAATTTATGATTATTTTAATAATATTTAAATTGATGTATTATAATTTTGGTCATTTTTTATATTTTAATATTTTAGGAAAATTTTATATTTTAATATTGTTTTTATTGGATTTGTTTAGTCGGGTTTGAGTTTCGTCTCGTTCCGACTTGTATTGTGACCCGGGTAGCTTGAACTCTAGATGGGACCCAATATTAAGTTAAGCATGGCTCACAAGACCCAACATTTAAGTTAGTTAATTAAACTAATTTTTATCATGTTAGAATGGTTAAGTTAGAGACTCAAAACTAGATCATTTTGATCCCAAACTTGAACCTAGTCTAGACTTAACCATATGAGATTAGAGAGGGGCAATTAGGACATTTCCCATTAGCCCTAATGGACTCTTTATGGCATCCACCTTTAGGAGAGAATGATTCATTTCATTTATTACAATCTTGTCTCTTTATTTTCCTTTTGTTCGTCCCCAATTTTAGAGAGCCTTCCCATTGATTTGATCCCCAAATCAAATCATTCATTCACCAAACCTTTCCTAAATCATTCCCATTCTCCAAGGGTAGGGTGCTACTAAGGATTGGAAGAGGAGTGCAAGGAGGAGTGTCCACTTTGAGGGATCTTCGTATCGGAGCCGTGTCCTAAAGAATTTCATTGGGATTCCACTCCCAATAGGTAAAACCCATCCTCTAAATCGATTTTTTTTGCATATAAATTAGTTTTGAATCCGTAGGATCCATCCTCATGCATGTGTCCCATTTAGATTCAAATTTGAGGTCATTTGAAGCTCTCTTAAGGATTTTAGATATGTGTCTTGTGTCCTACTTGATAGATCCCAAATTAGGACACCCCATGTGTATGTATGTATGATAATAGTTTAAATAGATATTTAAATTCAGTTTTAGAATGGTTAGAGAGTGGATTGATCTTAGTTAGGAGGGTTAGAATGAGTTTCATTTGGATACCTATGTTTGTATCCAAGTATCTTGGCCTATATGTGTTCTTTTGTCCAAAACAACTCAAATTCGTCATAATATTCATCCACGTTTTCATTAACCAAAGCAACTTAGAAATGTTATAACTTTTAGGTTAGAACTCCGATTTATCTTCCATTATTTTTTAGAAGAACCGTATCGAAGTTAGCTTTCCAAATATATATTTTAATAAGCCAAATTCTTTCTATAACTTACTGTAGAATTATTTGAGTGTCAGCTGTACGAAAGACGAACGTGTTTCGATATTTTTGCGATTTCGGGAGCTTTCGGACACGAAAATGTGATCCGTTTGAAGTTTCGGAAAGCTAACACGAAGGGCTACAACATACTTTAATCCTAGAATTTAGTAGAGACCCATTTGGTATAGTATTGATTTTAAGTAGAAGAGTGACTATACTATATATACATTTTGTGTAACCTATGAGCCTATGTAGTATGGATATTAAATGAATATAGAGTATGTAATAAATAATATGTTAAATGAATGAAATGACATATATATCCTCTTTACATTAATGTATATATATGGTTGAATGCAAGCATGTAGGAATACAATTAATATAATGTATGTAAGCAGTGCATAAATGCATGAATGAAAGAATGATATACAATGTATGCATGAAAGTATACAATGAATGCTAGATATGAATGCAAGGTATACATGTAATGATAGATATGAATGCATAATATATCAATAATATAATATAATATATAATGATAGCATGTATGGTAATGTAGAATATATGATGCAAGCATGTATATGTCCACTGTTTTTCCTTTTCCTTACATTTTTCTTTCCTTCCCTTTCCTTTTCAGTTTTTTCTCCTTTTTTCCTCTTCTATTTTTACATGTTGTATACAATATATATAATGTATAGATACATATAAGTATGTAATATGCATGAATGTCATGTATGTAATAAAAATAAGTATATGTATGCAACTTAATGATATGTGAATGGATATATTGCCTAAACTGAAATATGCATGCATATGGGATATGAATGAATGTATAAATACATGAATGAATGTCATATATGAATGAATGAATCAATCAAAGGTATAAGTAAAATATAATGCATTGTAATGAATGTTAACATATATACTGTATAAAAGTATATATAAATGTGCATGAATGTATATATCTATGTAACTATGTAAATATGCATGCTATAACATATGCCTATATATATAAATATGTATGTAATGTGGATATGCATGTATGTATGAAGGTATGTATTTATATATATTATCTATTTTATATTATGCATTGTTGTGGTTCACATTGTCTTGTGATTGTGTGAGTGCTAGCCTAGGCTTGATTAGGCCTAGTAAGACTTGTTAGACTTGTTTGGGCTAGGACTTGACCTAGTTGACCTAATTTGACTAGTGTGGTTGACTAGAGTTGACCAAGTGTTGACTTTAGTCTAGTTTGACCTAGACAACATGCAGATGCATTGTACATTTCATTTATCATCTTTCGTATAAATCTTGACCTGTGTTGCTCTAAATAGGACTCTGTGGCTTCAGTTTGGACCTCTATACCTATCAGCTGTTCAGGTTATCAGGCGAGTACATTCTCTGATCATTTCATATCCTATTAGAATTATTCTCCTGCTTTAAATTACTTTACTTGATGCTGTCACGTTGGTCACATAGATTAGTACTATATTGATCCTTTCTTGATATGTTATCCCCTCAGGGAGCATCGAATACTACATGTTCTGTGCGTTTCACTTACATTATGTATCACTATGTTTCAAGGTTCATTGAATCACTTGTGACATGTACTCTCATGATCACAGAGTCTTCCTTGAACCCTCCATTTATTGGGCATTCAAAAAATTCCCATTTATGGGACTATCATGTACCACCCTTCGGGGGCCGTTACATGAACCATAACATAACCTGGCTGGATCCTTGTGTATTGATTGGGAGTACGGGGGAGCAGAATTAGATATGTGAATAATATCCAAGTAGTGTAGCGTCAGAATCATTCCGTAGTGTAGCGTCAGAATCATCCTATGCTATTTCACATGTCTATATTGTACTCTGACTCACTAGCTAATGTTAGTTCTCTATTTATAGTAGACATTTCCATTACAGCTATCTTCTTTACATTATATACTTTCTTTCAGATCATGTATCTTACTTTACTACATGATTATATTTTCTAACCTGCTATGATCTGTTGAGATGTATTGTGCTCGCTCCGTCCTGATTGGGCACCGTTGATATGTTTACAGAGGACAAGGATGAGGCTGGTGTTGACATTTTTTATTGGACAACTCTAGATGATACCTGTGATCCGAATTTCCAGTCGGATCCACTAGCTATAGAGACTGAGGCTCCCTAGTCTATGTTTTACTATTTCTGTCATTTGAGATCTGGATTGTGTATATTCTTTCATATTCTGTGGTTGAAACTTTGTATTTCTGGATGTTTGCTGAGTTATTATCTTAGACACTAAGACTCTTCTGATCATCTGTATTTTATTTTGAGTTCTATATCATATCGTGCTTCTTCTTCCTTAGTTGTGATTGAGTTTACATTCTGCTATGTCACCCCCATTCGGGGAGTATAAACTGCTTAGCCTTATACTGTTAGATGCATGAGACCTAGGACAGCGTTCTACCACCGACACTGCGGCGTAGGCTGGACGTACCCACGTCTCGTGCCCTTACTCTAGGGTGCGGGTCGTGACAACAGAGGACAACAACAACAACAATGATACCTCCTTGGAAAACACATCGGGGATGCTCGTGGTGGCGTACACGATGGCGACGCTACCTCCTTGGACGAACACAGCGCACGGCGATACCGTGTGTCACCGGGACGCGGGTGTAGTTTTACGTGCGGTACGCTGTGTGCGCTGCCACAGGCGGTAGAGGTCGCACGGGGGTGAACCAACTGGACTCTAACTAGTTTGGACTCTTCTAGACTCTAATTTACAAATATTAGGACATCTATAGAAACTAGATGAATATCCTAAATTATCAAGAACATTCTACACATATGGCATCCTAGAAATTGGATAAAGTACAAGACAAGATGGATTAATGATAATGAACCAACTAGATTTGTGGGCTTGGGAAATATGGGCACAGTTTAAGATTATTTTCCAACATACCAGTGATACATACAAAGTTGTATAGTGGCTACCTGTCACGGACTTAGTATTTTTTCTTACACTTCGATCCGTGCGACGCACAAGCTTTCCCCTCGAAGACATGTGCAAGTCTTCCCCGAATAAGCTTAGGCCTCATTTGGTTCGCGGAAAGGAAAGGAAATGATTAATTCCTTGTTCTTTTCCTTTCCTTGAAAAATTATAATATTGATCCATTTTTTCTTTTGGTGTTGGGATATGACAAGAAAATTAGAAGGAAAAGTGAATATCCTATTGTGGGGTGGATCCTTCATTGGATGGGGGGTACCACTTTTTTTTCCTTATTCTCCATACCTATAGAAATTATTTTTCTTTTCTCCTATTTTCCTTTGATATCCAAACATAGGAAAGGAAAAGACTTTCCGTTCCCAGCCCCATGATTCAGCCAACCAAATGATACCTTATTTAGAATGCTAAGAAGAGAGAGTAGTAGAGCAAGGGTGAAACTTGATTTATTTTTTTATTATTATATTGTATAAAGCTTACAAGTTTTGATGTTGATGAGAAAATGAGTCCCCATTATAGTGTCTCAAAGGCTTACCAGAACCTTCTGAAATTGAAATATTTCAGAAATTATTCTAAAAGGTATTATAGAAATCATTTTAGGTCCTAAGAATATTCTGTTCATAATTCTAACTCTCAAATATTTACTCTAAATAGTATCAAATCCATCTTCGTCGGCCTGAAAATAAACGTGTGTGACATACGATCCTAAATAGATTGCACTTTTGTCTCTACATTAATTTAGAGTAGAGAAGGAACCGTTAGAAACAACTCCTATTTTGATAAGCAGACCGCCAGTTTTTTCTTATGGGGCTGACTTTTCATAATCTGTAGTGCTGATTAACTTTAATTTGGTTACAGTCCAGAAAAAAAATTTCGTAGTAAAATGAAGAAAGCTGTGCAGAAAAAGACATGGTGAAACTTGCAAGTCCAAGCCTGGACCAATATTGTAAAATCCGGGTAAATACCGGACCGGGTTGACGGTTAGACCGGATTCAACTGATTTATGTCAAAAAATCGATCCGGTTCGACTAAAATCGGATCTTTTGAGGAACCGTCAATTTTTTGTCAAAATCGGATTCAATCGGTGAACCGGCCGGACTGGTTCACAATTGAACCTACCAATTTTGATTTTTCTTTTAAAAAAATTTTAAAAAAAATTATCTTGTAAAATTTAGACCATTAGATTATTAGTTTGGTTTTGATCGACCTTACAGTTACAAAATTAAACCAAACTAACATACTTATGACCAAACTAAATCAAGAAGTAAATATAAATATCTTACCTATTTGAACCAAACCAAACAAAGTATATTTGAATTTCGATTGAAGCCAGGTTGAACCCGGTTGAACTCTGGTCCGACCTATACCAAAAAATTTCGATTCGATTATTGATCCGATTTTTAAAACATTGGCCTAGACAACGTACTATCATCCTCATTATGACTTTCCAAGAGAAAGGAATGTGTTAAAGAATAAGAAAACAACCAATAGATGTAAAAAATAAAGGCTAGTTATAAAGGCACAGCATATTTTTATCAGGGCTAGCCCATTTGTAAGTTTGTATTATTTACAAGTTTGCCATTAAAAAAATTTATTAGGGCTAGCCCAATAGGTGGTATAAAAGTCACTTGTTATGTTTCCCTTCTCTTTGTCTTCTTCCTCTCAATTTTTTATAAACCCTAGATTGAGATTCCTCTTGTCCCCCCATTCTACAACTAAGAAAATCTTCTTGTTTTGTAACCCTAGAGTAATTATCAACGAATATTCGTAATAGTCGGTATGTTTTCGACCACTATATTGCAAAGTTTGTTAAATAATCGGTTGATTCCTAATTTTTGAATGTTCTTTCATAATATAGAAAATATGGAAGAAATTGGGACATCAAATATAGCAATCGATCATCCCGGTCCTTCCGAATAACACAACATTCTCTCCGAAGAACCCGTGGTTGGTCCCCGACGTAGTTTCATTTTTTCGTCGTCCACAATTGGACTGCAAAACACTCAGGCAGTCCAAAGTACTTGATGGACTGCCCTATAGGAAGGCAGTCTACAAATTCATATACTTTTCAACTGGACTGCCACATCGCATGGCAGTCCACAAAGTACTTAGGACTACCAGAAAGTATGGCAGTCGAGTTAAATACGTATGAACTTAAGGACTGCCTCACTTTCTGGCAGTCCTAGATACTTCAAAGACTGCCCAGAAACGTGGCAGTCCTAAAGTTGATAATGGATTCAACTGGACTGCCACAAATTTTGGCAGTCCATGAAGTACTTAGGACTGCCAGAAAGTATGGCAGTCGAGTTAAATACGTATGAACTTAAGGACTGCCTCACTTTGTGGCAGTCCTAGATACTTCAAGGACTGTCCAGAAATGTGGCAGTCCTAAAGTTGATAGTCGATTCAACTAGACTGCCACACAATTTGGCAGTCCATGAAGTACTCAGGACTGCCAGATGTTGTGGCAGTCTAGTTTAACAGCCTGAATTGGATATTGTATTTGGTTATATCATTAATTTAGGTATTTAAAAAATTATAAATTTATTCTAGGGCACCCCATCTCCTATGTGCACAAATTTGAGCAATAAATTCTCGACATATATTGTCTTTAAAACTTACGCCAAAGCATTAGAATGGTGCAGAGAAGTTGGAAGGCAAACCAACACAACCCTTGTAACTTCAAGGTCGCTACGGTGTCGGCCGAAGCGTCAAACTGCAGAGATTGGCTGTGAAAGAGGTGGGATGTTTAGGGTGCATCGAAAAAAAAGTGAACTTCTTCCAATAATATCTGGGAAGAAAGAGTCAGGCTCAAGGAAATGTGGTTGTCCATTCAAGTTAGTGTTGGAGTGCAAGACTGGCGAGAAGTGGACCGTTGTGGTACGTTACGGGATCCACAATCATACTATTCCGGAGACGCTAACTGGTCATGCCTACGCCGGAAGATTGAAAGATGATGTGAAAAATTTAGTTAAAGAATTGTCAGCTTTCGGAGTTGCTCCAAAAGAAATTTATTCTGCGCTTCTTCAAAAGAATGATAGGAACAAGTCCACTATGAGGACAATTCACAATGCACTAGCGAGGTCTAGAACGAGTACTCTAAAAGGAAGAATGGCGATACAACAAGTGATAAAATTGCTCGTCGAAAATCATTATGTGGAATACCATAGAAGACTTCCGGTGAGCAATGAAGTCGTTTCTCTGTTTTGGTCCCATCCGGATTGCACACAGTTGGCACGGTCCTTCATCGATGTTTTGGTTCTTGATTGCACGTACAAGACTAATAAATTCAAGATGCCTCTTCTTCATATTGTTGGATTCACTTCAACCCGAAGGATATTTTCAGTTGCCTTTTGTTTTTTGATGAACGAAACATTAGAGGAGTGTACATGGGCTTTGGAAAAGCTGAAGACACTTTACAGTGGACATAAAGAACCGTATGTTTTTGTGACCGATCGGGAATATGCATTGATGAATGCTATTGATACCGTATTTTCTCATGCTTGTAGATTACTATGTACTTGGCATATAAACAGAAATATTCAAGCACAATGCAAACTGAAGTTCGAGAAAGTAGACGACAAACTCGACATGGACCGCTTCCAAGATTTCTACAACGGTTGGACCCTTGTGTAGCGAGCAAGTAGTGAGGAAACATTTGACGCAGCATGGTACATGTTCAAAGAGCAATGGGAGCAGAGCAACCCGACGTGTATATCTTATATCAAAGACACCTGGCTTGATGAACATAAAGAAAATTTTGTCTTGGCATGGACGAATATGGTGAAACACTACGGCACGACCACTACCAACCGTGTCGAAAGCTCACATTCAAGACTAAAAAGATATCTGCGCTTATCGGCCGGTGGTTTCGTCTCCGTTTGGCAATCAATCAATCTAATGACCAATTCGGTCGTAAACGAGATAAAGGCTTCATTTAAGATGAGCCTGAATATTGTAAAGCACCAACATAAGAAAGAACATCTCTTGTCTGATTTAATCCACGTGGCGTCCCATGACGCATTGACATTACTACTTGATGAGGTTGGTCGTGCAAATTCTATCGGTTTAGATACGAAGTATGTGGTTGTACACATCGACATTCTTTCGGGCTCCCTTGTGCACACGAGATCAACAAATATCGACGTCAATGTAGACCTATTCCAGTAGTGGTCGTTGATCAGCGTTGGAGACAGCTGTCGATCATGCCTACGGTGGACAGTCCAGATGATTTCTTTTCCATGCCACAGTTGAAACTTCTTCATGCCAGATGGTGTGCAGCACTAGGACCTGAGAGGAAGTCCATTGAGCTTGGGATCCAAGAACTTGCCAACCCGGCAAGTAGTCGTCTACAAGAGCCATCTTCTATCATTGCTCTGAATGGTAGACCGCCAAAAAGACTTACAAGAACACAAAAGAAGAAGCTCGAGTCTACTAAGCGAGAAGCCTCTCTCTTTGAGCACGTTAAAAGAAGCGTGCAAATGCTAGCCGTTCCAAAGAGGAAGGAGAAGCTCCATACTCGTAGAAAGAAACAGAATACGAGTGCTGCAAACACACTCGATGCGTACATTGGTGCTTTTGTGCCCGGCATGCGGAAATATATTTGGTCTATTGATGATGTGCCCAAAGACGGACATTGTGGATATCATGTGCTTGCGCGGCATCTAGGCTACCCCACTAAAGACGGATGGAGACAAGTTAGAGCTGAGCTATATTTTGAGCTGGAGTCTCGTCTTTCATTCTATAGCAAAATACTTGGATAAGAACATGTTGGCGAACTGTTGACAAGCATTCCATGCGACACCCAGACTACTGGACCAGAGCATTACCTGGACATACCTTCTGTTGCATATCTATTCGCTAACAATTACAAGATCCCAATTATCATTTTTTCCAAGCACGACAACACGTTTTTCCCAATGTGCGCTCCTCCGAAGGACTACAGTATATCCAATCTAAATACAATTAGACTCGTCGAAGATCACTTTGTTATCCCGTGGTTGATTGGGCACTCTCCTATTCTTCCTCCTGCATCTTTGGTGGAAACATGCACCGGAAGAATCCCTCGCTTGGGTAACACCCTACAAAGATGCAATAAATGTTTACAAGAAAATCACGAACTTCGTGGAACCTATACCAAGGCCGGAGGGACACTATGATGTATTAATTGATTGATGTATAGTTGACGAAGCGTAACATTTTGTATAGACTCATGTATAGTTGACAAAGCGTAACATTTTGCATAGACAGCTGTATAGTTGATATTTTGTATCTTACTGAGTATCTATGAGTATTTTGTATCTTACTGATTAGCAGCGTTGCATTTTGTATCTTACTGACAAAGCGTAGTATTTTGTATCTTATTAGAACTTGTTGTTTGTATGTGGACTACCCAGTTCCTGGCAGTCCATGCTCACAGGAAGTTATAATAAGGACTGCCCAGTTTCCTGGCAGTCCACATACATATGTGGACTGCCAGGAACTGGACAGTCCTTATGCTGTGAGTATGTGGACTGCCCAGTTCCTGGGCAGTCCATGCTCACAGCAAGTTCTGTGATGGACTGCCCAGTTCACTGGCAGTCCACATACATATGTGGACTACTAGGAACTGGGCAGTCCTTATTATAACTTGCTGTGAGTATGTGGACTGCCCAGTTCCTTGGCAGTCCATGCTCACAGCAAGTTCTGTGATGGACTGTCCAGTTTCCTGGCAGTCCACATACATATGTGGACTGCCAGGAACTGGACAGTCCTTATTATAACTTGCTGTAAGTATGTGGACTGCCCACATATGTGAACTGGGCAGTACATGCTCACAGCAAGTAATAATAAGGACTGTCCAGTTTCCTGATAGTCCACATACATATGTGGACTGCCAGAAAACTCGGCAGTCCATCACAGAACTTGCTGTGAGCATGGACTGCCCAGGAACTGGATAGTCTACATACAAACAGGACTTGCTGTGAGCAAGGACTGGGCAGACCAATATGTAAACCAATTTAATACTAGTTCACGGCTATACCCACTTCATACTAATTTAATACTAATTCACAGCAAGATAACATTCACATAATACACAAACTTGCAATCAATATAAAACTAATTCACAGCAAGATACTGAAAACGACATTCATATAATATGCGAACCAATTTAAAACTGTTGACACAGACAAGTGTTCAACCAATTAGAAAAGTTGTACAAGTTACTTCTTCGGTCATTCACCCAACTACCAAATACATTCAACCATATACAAACTACATAGTCATTCAGTATCATGACGTATCTTCGTACGTCGCTCATCGATAAATGGGTAATCAGCTGCGATGTTCTGCATCTGGGTACCAACATCTTCGTAATTCTCCCCCTTGCACTGGATTAGACTTTTCCCCAATTTCTTCACTTTCGAAGCCTGCATGAATACATATCATAATTTTAGGAACCAACAATTTACCACAACAAGGGTTAATTAAACAAAGTATACTAACCATCTTCTACAATGCATCATATAGTGCTGACTTCGAAGATAAGGGTGCTGCTACCGGCACTTTCGCACTTCTCTTATCAGGATTCAACATCATACCATGTCCGACATTCCCATAGTATTCCATATAGTCCTCACTACAATCCCACATCTCCACCGCCGGAGTTCGTATGGTTTCACCAACAAGATGTTGTTGCCACTCAGTGAAAAAATCCACAGTCCAAGGGTAGTCTGGCGGGACATAGGTCGACGGTTTCTTCCCTTTTGCAGCGGTTCTCAATTTCAACGTGCTCGGGATAGTCTGTACGTAACCAAACTGATGAAGCACTCTATCTGGGATGTGAGGCTCCTCAATTTCATGACAAAACATCGGACCTCTAAATAGTGCAACTGGTTGCACAGGACGAGTGCTATTTCGCAGATCCTGATATGGATGCCAAATAATCTACAACATGCATTCATTACTTAAGGAGTTACTAATTAATGTAGAATACTAGAGTGGTAAGTAAATGCTAGTTCAAGTTACTATTGTTTCACCTTCTTTGCCCTCAGATCTTCTAGAGCAACACGTAGGGTAGCCAACGTATGTGGATGTCTGGTATCTATCTTAGTCGGCCTCCACCTACACATCCTGGGCATCTGCTCATCATAATTTCGATTAAGAGTAGCCCTATTGAGCGTCGAAAATGGTCATATATCCACGCCTGAAAATGTGAAATATAACAATGTTATCATTATCGACGTAATTTTATACAATTCTATAGACACAGCATGCTAGGGTTTGCTGACATGGAGCAGTATTTGAAAACCAGCTATTGTCTTTGACTCGACTCGAGATACAGCACCAAGTTCGCGGTAGAGGTGTGCTAGTATACCACTTCTGAATGATATTTTATCCATAACGTTCAAGTCCGTAAAATTGTTTAGATATTTTGTATGTATCGCTGTCCCAGACTTATCTGTAATGCCGACGGCTCCTAGGATGAACTACATGTATCCACGGGCCACGAAGTCGTCATTAGCATTGTTGTCGTCGGCGTCGTCGGCGTCATCATTGAAAGTATTCCTCAAAAAACTTAAAGGAACTCCATAAGACTTCTTAAATTTCGAGATTGTGACAAAAGTCTTGGACTCGACACCGAGACAATTAGCAACCCAATCCACCATCTCATCATACAGGTCGAAGTCGCCCACGGAATAGTCCATCGACATTTGACGACCATCAACTCTAAGTCCTAAAATGTGGTAGACATCATCGAGGGTGATTGTCAACTCTCCGTCTGTGAGATGGAAGCTGTTAGTTTCTGGATACCAGCGCTCCACAAATGCAGAAATCATTGCGTGGTCCAATATCTGATACGAGTATTTTACCAAATACTGCAATCCGGTGGGGGTGATTTTTTCCTTCACACTCTCTTTCAACTCATCAAATCCCCACGTACTACACATCTTCGCATGGTTTATTACCCTCAAAAGGTGCGAGCTTTTCTGCAAATAAAAAAAACAAAGATCCAATATTACATATATCTATTATTTCGAATAGTTAATCTATATAAAAGGTAAGTAACTAACCGGATCCTTCCATATTTTATAACAAATGTGGTTCTCGATTGACTTCAAAATTGAGCAACCAACTAGGCCCATATCATCCTCTTCCTCTTCCTCGACTGCTTGAGAAGGACCCGATCCAGCGTCATCTCTCATTCGGGCAATGGGTATATCATCATCATCAGAGGAATCATCACGACGAGTCACCGCCGCTTTCGTCGAACGCCTTGCAACACGTTTTGTTCCACGTGTTCTTGTTTCTGAGGCTGGTTCGGGTTCTCTGATTGATAGCCATTTTTCGATATTTCTACCAGCTTCACGCGCCTTGCGATCCGATGCGGTAGGACATTTTCTTTCGGGCCTGGCCTCAACATCCTTCTCCTTTGTCTTCTTTTCATGACTATTATTGAATATTAATTACATATTAAAATGTAAGGCATGCCCACAAATATTGTTGTTCCACTAGTGCAAACATTGGGCTGCCCAATATTCAACCAGTCCTCAGTGTATAATGGACTGCCAATTTGAATGGGCAGCCCTGGCTCAGTAACTAAAGACTGCCCATATTTCTGGCAGTCCAAGATGCAGTTAGGACTGCCAGAAAAGAGGACAGTCCTTACTCACATCATGTGTAAGAAAGGACTGCCCACTTTTCTGGCAGTCCTAACTTTATATTGGACTGCCAAAAATTTGGGCAGTCCATTGTCACACATGTTATGCTAATGGACTGCTCATTATCCTGGCAGTCCAATATAGAGTCAGGACTGCCAGAAAAGTGGACAGTCCATTGTTCCACATGTTATGCCAAATGGACTGCTCATTTTTATGGCAGTCCAACATACAGTCAGGACTGCCAGAAGAATGGGCAGTCCTTCGCTACACATGTTATGCCAATGGACTGCTCATTCTTCTGGCAGTCCAACATACAGTCAGGACTGCCAGAAGACTGGGCAGTCCTGGCCGATGCCAAATTTTAGCAAACACGTTTGCTACAGTCCGAATATAGTTTCATTCACATTACAATAATTGCAATAGAAATAACGAATGTAATTGATCCTTCAAATGTCTCAGATAATTTCTACGGTTTTTGAAAGAAATGGAGGAAGATTTCGCACCTTGTTTGCGAGGAAGGTTTCGGGGCCATCGTTCTCCTTGAAAGAGAGAAGAGGACGTGGGAAAGAAGAGGAAGATGATGAAGCTGCTCGCCGAGTGGTGGAGAATGGAGTCAGTGTTTAGGGCTTAGGAGGAAGAAGAAGAGGGAAGTTAGGGTTCTTAGGGTTCTTGAGGAAGAAGAGGGAAGTTTGTGTTCGGGGGGAAGGGCGGGATTACTTGGGACAGCCTCTGATCAAATAAATGGGCTGTCCTGAGTAAAACCCAAAAAAAATTGGACTAGTCCGGAGGCTGTCCTGAGTAAAATCCAAAAAAATTGGGCTAGTCCCAATCTGGACTAGCCCTGATCAAAAAGGACAGTGCCTTTATAAAAAGCCAAAGTAAAGAGAGGCGATCATATATTTAATTTGAAAAAAAGGACAAGATATATAAAAAAAAATACCACAAGCCAATGCAAGAACAAGAAAGCGATCTTCAATATTTTACTCGATTCATAAGTAGTCCTTGTAGGTTCAATAATATATCATACTTAGATTTGTATTATAAGTAACAGGTCATCGGAAGTATCATTCATGATGGTCCACATGAATCGACAATGAAACTGCAGCGGACCATTTCATTGATCCCTTTTTGACGTAAAAGTAACTTCCAAAGGACTTGTATGAAAAGTGCATGAAGTTGGAGGTGCGCATCATAGTCACCTCTGCCGTGTGTGTCACTCCTAATTCATACAGGATCCCCAATACTAGTACTTCCTAATCATGCGAAGTTTGGAGCTCAGTCCACTCCGACTGAGTTCATATCTCTACGCTTGAAGATGGATTTAGAGTTAAATCCATGGAATCCTATGTTTGGTTGAAGATGGATTTAGATATGGAAAGTAAAACCAAATCCAAATTTTTGATTTGGAAGAAAGAAAGTTGAATTTTGGAGAAAAAATAGATATTTTTAATTATTTTGTTGTTATATTAAATATTTAGTTAAAACTAATTAATAATAAATAAGTAATAAGTAATAAATTAATTAATAATTAATAATTCGTTATGTTTTAAATATTAATTTTTTTAACAATTATTATTTTTATAAAATATTTAATTTACAATTATTAAAATTAGTCATTATTATTTTCTAAAAAAATAACAATTGAGTATATCTTCTTAATTTAGTATAATTAAAAAATTAATTAGTCTTAATTAATAATTTATTAATTTATTAATTATAATTGTAACCTTGATTAGTAATTTAGTAATTTATAATTTTATTTTAATATTTTATAGTAATCTTATTTAATAATTTATACACTTACTAATCATAATTATAATAATTTATTAATCATAATTATTATACTTTAATTATAATCATAGTATTATTATAATCTTAGTTAGTAATTGTTTATTTTTATCATCAATTGTTTATTTTTTAATTATTTTGTTGTTATATTAAATATTTAGTTAAAACTAATTAATAATATTTAAGTAATAAGTAATAAATTAATTAATAATTATTAATTCGTTATGTTTTAAATATTAATTTTTTTACAATTATTATTTCTATAAAATATTTAATTTGTAATTATTAAAATTAGTCATTATTATTTTCTAAAAAATAATAATTGAGTATACCTTATTAATTTAGTATAATTAAAAAATTAATTAGTCTTAATTAATAATTTATTAATTTATTAATTATAATTATAATCTTGATTAGTAATTTAGTAATTTATAATTTTATTTTAATATTTTATAGTAATCTTATTTAATAATTTATACATTTACTAATCATAATTATAATAATTTACTAATCATAATTATTATACTTTAATTATAATCATAATATTATTATAATCTTAGTTAGTAATTGTTTATTTTTATCATCATTATAATCTTAATTAATAATTTATTAATTTATTAATTATAATTATAATTATAATTATAATCTTGATTATAATAATTTAATTATCATAATTATAATAATTTATTTATCATAACTATAATTTTAAGTAATAATTTATAAATAAATATTTAATTATAATATTAATTAATAATTTATTAGACTCAATTATAATCTTAATTATAAATTATTAGTTACTATTTTATTATAATCTTAATTAATAATATATTAATCATAATTCTTATCGGTATAAATAATTTATTATTTAATAATTACTAAACTATTAAAATTTTAATTAATAATTTATTAATAGCATATAATCATCATTATAATCTTAATTAATAATTTGTTAATCATAACTATTTTTATAATTATAATAATAATTTAATTATTAATCATAACTATAATTATAATTATAATAATTAATTAATTAATTATTTATTTATTGTTTTATTAAATAATATTTTATTATCATAATTATTACTCATAATTCTAATTTACCAAATTCTTTGTTTGGTTTGAGTTGAATTTGGACTTGGATTTGGATTTGGAAATCCATTATTTGGATTTAGATTTGAATTTTGGATTTCCAAATCCAAATCCAAAACCAAATCCATTTTACCAAACAAGCCTGGGGACTGGAAAATCGTTCAAAAGTGAGTCATTTAAGTTGTATATATATTATTTTTTATTAATTTAAAAATAAATAAATTATGTAAAATAAATTTATTGAATAAAATTAAATTGTGTTATATTAAATAACACATGGATCGAATTCAACCAACCAAGAAAAATACTTCCTATCTTAACAACATGACTTAAAAGAAGTATTTGACTATATTAGATAATATCTCTATGATTATAATGAGACTGAAAAATGGCTCAAAAGTGAGCCGTCTAAACCGTATGTATATTATCACTTATTAATTTTTAAAAAATTAATTATGTAAAAAAATTATTAAAAAATATAATTTGTTATAAATAACAACGTAGGAAATCAAACTCAACCAACCAAGAAAAATACCTCACACCTTAACCACATGAGTTAGAAGAAGTATTTGACTATCGGGCCAATTAGCATTTGGACCCTAGATTTTATACCAGATTAGTGTTTAGATCTTGACTTGTCCAAATAAAAAGTTTGGACCCTGGATTTTTTTTTCTTTCTTTCTTCCGTTTATGCCCTTTGAGGATGTCATCAGCTAGAGACTATAGTCCTTTTTTTAATTAGAGGAACGCCAAAGGAATTGATGTCCAGCTCCTAGGTGCCAAAGGAATTGGCACCCCACCAATCCATCTGAGCGATATTTCCTTTGGCACCTTGTCCCATATGCCTCCAATTACTCTAATGACATCTTGTTCCCCCTTTTTTGCAAATTCTCCAAACTTTCTTCTCTTCTCTGCAAATTTTCTATACTTCTTCCCACTGTACGAAGATTTCTGTTTATGGGATAATCATGATGCTTATTCTTTTACTCTTTTTTCTTTCTGCTAATCCTACTATGTTCAGTAAATACTTTATAGAAAAAAATTGTATACTAGGTTTGACTGCATAGTGATTTTAATGAAGTTTTATTGTTGTTTTCTTAAGTTATATATATGAAATGGCTTTTAATAATTTGAATTGTCATGACCTTAAGGTTATATGGTTTATGGATGTACATGTGACTCAGTTCCAGGTAAGTCTCAGATTTTGGTAATAGCAGCTTAATATTGAATATGGAATTATCTAGATGTGTTGGGAGTTCTGTTGTGTGTAAGAGGGATTCAATGATCCACTACTAAAATATGCTCTATTAGCGACGCCGTTTAGCGACTGAATGAATTTACGTCGCTAACTATATAATATAGCGACTCCTTTCTAATGACGTCGCAAAACGCCGCTGAATAGCGACGTTCAGCGACATTAGATAAAGTATGTCACGGAATAGCGGCGTTCAGCGACATATTAAGAAAATATGTCGCTTATATTAAATTTTTTGCGACGGTTAGCGAGTCCACTTTTGACGTCGCTAACTTTTTTTACTTAGGGAACAGGACTCTTTTTTTCCTCTCACTCGAAAAATCGAAACTCTTTTTCCCCCTCCCCCCCAGCGACTCCCTTCCCCCCCCCCCCGTCGAGCTCCTCCTCCTCCTCTCCGACGATAAACCCTAACCTAATTCCTCCTCATCCTTCTCTCCCACACATACACGCACAAAGACACACACACACACACACACACACACCACGGAGACACACACACACACACGGAGGGTGACACACCAAGTATTTGTGGAAATGCCCAATAGGTCATTTAGAATCCTAATTTCAGTTTTGTGCATAAATGAGGGTAGGTTAGTCATGGTTAAGGTATCCCAATTGGTTTTCATATGGATTCCTATATATATATCTATGTATTTTTGACCCACAAGTCATGTATATATGTAAATATATAAATTGGTATATATTTATGTATGTGGACTATTTTAGATAAAAGTTTATAAATATATAGTGTGTGCGGTTATGTCTTGTGTGAGAGTGAGAGAGGGGGAAGCATGGCAAGTTATTGGCTATCCATTTGGCCTTTGGTTTGTATGTTCGTGGCTTGGATTGGTGGTTGGTTGTTTGTGGTTATGTGTGTTTATTTGAAGAGAGAGATTAGATATTGTTTTAATAGTGTGTTTGTGCTTGTGATGAGATGTGAGAGTGTGTGAGTGTATGATAGTGTTTTTTTAGTGTGTTTGAGGAAGGGGAGGTTAGATGTGGTAGTGTGGTAGTATGGTAGTGTGAGTGTGAGTGAAGAGGGATATTAAGATAAGTGTTAGAGAGAGAGAGAGTGTGTGTGTGTGTGTGTGTGTGTGTGTGTGTGTGTGTGTGTGTGTGTGTGTGTGTGTGTGTGTGTGTTTGAGAGTGAGAAAGGTGAGAGGGATTTAGATATGGTAGTGAGTGTTGTGTGTGTGTTAGAAAGGGTATGATAGAGTAGCAAGAGGGGGGGAACAAGTGGCTGCAAAGGCAGCAGCAGCAGCAGCTTGTGCTGCAGGGCAGTAGCAGCAGTAGATGCAATGCCAGCAACAGCTGTTAACAGCAGTAGCAAGAGCAGTGAGGGCAACAGCTGCAATAGTGACTAGAAGCTAGTGTCTCTTATTATGTTGGGGGTGTGGTTTTATTTTAGGATGAGTATGTTAGTATCTACACATAAGTTAGTATCCTAAGTTAGATATTTAGGATAGTATCCTAGGCACTAATTTAATATCTTGTTTAGGATGTTAGTATCCTAGAGTTAGATAGGTGAGTTAATATCTTAGGATACTAGAAGTTAGTTATCCTAGATAGGTTAGTTAGTGTCTTGGATAGGTTAGTTAGTATCCTATTTATCCTAGATAAGTTACTATCCTAAGTTAGATAACTTAGGGTAGTTAGATTATGCTAGTATCTTGAGCGTATCAAGATAATAGGATATTAGGATATGGGCTAGAAGTTAGTACCCTAAGTTAGTATCTTGGCTAGAATTTGGTATCCTAGGATAGTTAGATATCCTAGTATCTTAAGAGTGTCCTAGATTAGTCTATGGTAATAGGATACCCTATAGGGTATATCTCTATGTAAATATTAGAGTATCTTAGGAGTGTTGGTATATTGTTAGAACGGTAGAGTTAGTATCGTAAGGTATCTAAGGTATTAGCAAAGTAATAAAAATTACCTATAGCCTAAGGATAAGGTATTAGTTAAGGTAATGGGTATGATTTTAAGGCAGGTAGATAGATACTAGCCTAAGGTGGATGGTAATATCTATTAGCCTGTGGTATTGAGTTATCTACTAGCCTGAGGGTTGGATTTTATTAGGATATGGTATTATCTAGTATCTAAAGTAAAGTGGATGTTAAGGTATTAGTTACCTAGACTAAGATATTGAGATTCCAACTTAAGGTATTGGTATTGGGATACCAATAGCGATAAGGTAAAGGGTACCTTGGTAGGTAATGACTAGAAATAGGATATTTGACTTAGATTTGACCTTGTTTGACCAAGGTTAACTATTTTGACTGAAAGTCAAAGTAGAGTCAACATCTTACCTAGATTGGACTAAGAGTTGACAAAGTTAACTGTAGGTCAACCCTTGACCTAGTTTGACCTTATTTGACTTTATTTGACTTAGCTTGACCTTGTTTGACTTTGTTTGACTTAGTACAACCTAGTTTGACCTAGATTGCATATCATGCACTAGAAATCATGTCTAACATTGTTATTAGTAACTGTCCGCTACTAATGTGTGTCCCATAATAAGACATAATATACGAATTTGTGCCTATTGGATAATGTGTGTCCATCTTTGCAGAATTATTTCCAAATGGATATGAATTACTACTTGTGGAATCGTTCATGGATGTACAATCGTCGTCCTGATGATATGTGTGGTGTGCGGGATGAATACATAGCGGGAGTAGAGCAGTTCCTGCAGTTTGCTAAGGCGTTCCCTCAGTACATGGACTGCACCAAAATTAAGTGTCCGTGTGTAAAATATTATAACGTGAAATATCTTCCAGAAGTGGAAGTGACATATCATTTGTACTCGAGGGGTTTCACACCTAATTACTATCAGTGGACCGCACACGGAGAACTTATGTCTTTAGCATCAGAGCCGGAGCCTTATGTTGAGCCGTATATGTATGCGGGACCTAATTTTGTTTCAGATAATCATGCATATGACGACGGGTACGTGAACATAGTTTTCGATGCTGCGGGGCCTAGTTTCGTTCATGATGCAGCTGTGGAGACACCGAATGTCGATGCTGCAAAGTTCATGGAGTTGCTGGAGAATGCAAGGACTCTATTGTATCTTGGTTGTGAGGATCATTCACCGTTGTAGGTGGTTACAAGACTGTTGAGCATTAAGTCAGATTTTAACATGTTGTAAGAATGCAACAACCGAGTGTTGGAGTTGATTATAGAGATCTTGCCGGCGGGTGCTAAGTTACCTAAAGACTTCTATCGGTCTAAGAGGATGGTGAGATCGCTTTGGATGAGATATGAGAAAATCGATTATTGTCGCAATGGGTGCATGCTGTACTACAAAGACGATAAGACAGAGATGTCTGCAGATTTTGTGGTGCTGATCGCTATAAGACAACTAGTACAGGAAGGTGTACCGGTACAAGAAGACCGACCGATTCAATGCACTACTTGTCTTCAATGCCGCGGTTGCAAAGATTATTTATGGTGAAAGAGATGGCCGAAAATATGAGTTGGCACATGCGAGAACAAATTGAAGGAGTATTGGATCACCCATCCGATGGAGAAGCGTGGAAGCAATTTGATCGAGTGTATCCTGATTTTGCTTCAGATCCGTGTAATGTCAGGTTGGGGCTATCTTCTGACGGTTTTACTCCTTTTGGTCTTTCGGGATCCCAGTATTCTGCTGGCCTGTGATTGTCACCCCAAGGTGGTACGGAGCCACGATATGGAAGAAGGTTAGAGATTTTCCAAGTGCTATAGAAGATCCTACAACTGGGTACAAGTGCGATGGATTTGGTAGAGATCATAACTGGACAAAGAGGTGCATATTCTGGGATCTGCCATACTGGAGTACCAATCTGATCAGACATAATCTTGATATCATGCATATTGAGAAGAATATGTTTGATAACATAATTAATACTGTGATAGACGTAAAGGGAAAAACGAAAGACAATCCCAAGTCCAGGTTGGACTTAGAAGAAATATGCAAACGTCCTGCGTTGTATTTGATAGAGCAGAATAGAAAATAGTTCCTGCCGAAGTCAATTTTTTTGCTGGACAAGGATGATAAAGTGAGACTTTGTCGGTGGATCCAGGGCCTAAAATTTCCAGACGGATATGTGTCAAATCTGAAAGATGTGTCGATCCGAAGGAAAATAAATTGATGGGTATGAAGAGCCACGACTGTCATGTATGCATGTAGAGGTTAATTCGATTGCATTTCGGGAATTCTTACCGCAGGCAGTTTGAATGTGCATCTAAACGCTCTGGATGGAACATTAAAGACATTAGAGCCCAAGGGTATTCACATGGTGTCTTCATCCCTAATACTCTTGATGATATCATGTTGATTAGATAAGCGTCACTTTACAAGAACTGAGGCACATTCATCGTCAGCATCAATGAACTTGCCGCTTCTAGTAGATGTATGTTCTTACGTTCTGCCAGCTCATTCTAAGTAGGATTGTCTAGGCAAGTAGTTTAATAAAGAATTCCATGACTGGACATGAAAGTAGCAAACTTCTTATGACGTACTCGGTTCCATTATCTGTTTAAAGAATCTGTTAGGGATATATACTAAAAGCATCACTTTTGTAGTAACCTTATTTCCTTAAATTTTGAATGAGAATCATATGGGCAAATGTTTGCATATTGTATTTGTTGCAAGTGTTAATAAAAATGTCTGATATTCTATATTGTAGATAATATGGTGTGTGGTGTCACACAGAAGATCATATTATCAGTTTCCTATAGAGTATATAAATAGTTCACAACCTAGATGGACTTGGACAATCTATTGGAAAGGTTGTAGTGTAATCTGGTATTAGTCTATCTTGACTATAGGTTTACACTAGTACACTTTGTGTGTATTGAACAGGACCCCTTGAGGTTGTTCAATTTGTACTGACTACATAAGAGAACAAACACCCCTGTTATTATGGATGCTTGTACTCTTAATCCGGATATAATAACAGACATGTATATGCAATGTGTATTACTTTGACTCATAAAAGAGTGAGATTCATTATGGATCAACAACCTCTATGAATTGGATAATAACATTGTATGTATGATGGGCTGTTGATTATAAATGGAATCCATGTCCCAATACATCGGGTTGATGATGTCCTCTTAAGGAGCTCATAAGGATTGTCATGTAAACCCTGCAGCTGGATTATATTCGACATGACAAATAAAGTTGAGCGGTACTACTTAAGAATAAAAGATGTCAAATAAATATAGTTGTCAGTAACTTAATTTGATCGACGGACATACGATATCTTAACATGGGGAGCCAAACGAGCATATAATAAAAGGAGCCCACAAACATAATTTGGGATTAGGGAGTTAGTGCAACAATAGCTCATTAGTGGACCGAGCTATTGTTAATGGGCCTGGATTGTGTGTTCGGGCTGAACACGGGATATCCAGATCCGTTAGGAGGCCTAACCCTAATTTCTTCTCATGGTCCCTGCCGTAGCCTATATATATCCTCTATTCTCTGGCCACCAGATTAATGATTAGAAATTTGAAATTTTCTCTAAATTCGTGATTCACGTAAGGAGAGAAAAAGAGTGCTGCCAAGGAGAAAAAAAGGTTGGAAGATGTCACATTCCTATTTTAGAAATAGGTATATGACTGTATTTCGATTGTATTTCGTATTTTGGAGGATTTTAATTTTGGGGTGTATTTGAAATTTTTTTATTATTTTATTGGAGGTAATTTTACCCTCATAATTATTTGTTATTAATTAAATTCCTAGATTCCTATATCTACCCCAAAAGAAAACCCTAACCCAAACCCTCACTCCCCTCTCTCTCTCAGCCGCCACCACCCCCTCTCTTCACTCTTTCTCTCTCCCCCGACTCCTCACTGGACCAGCCCCCTCCCCATTTCCTTTTTCCCTCCGCTCTCTCTCTCGAGCTCACTCTCTTCTCTCCCGCTCCTCCCCGGCCAGCTCCGGCCACCACCGCCACCATCACCCCCAGCACTTCCCACCGCCGCCAGCACCACTTCCCACCGTCGCCACCTCCGTCTCTCCCTCTCTTGCTGTTCCCGGCGCCCGCCACCACCGCAGCCGCCCCTTTCTCCTCCGGCCCCCTGAGCGCCGCCGGCGCCCTCGTCTCCACCGCCACCGCCCTCATCATCGTCGCCGTCTCCTCCACAGCCGGCCTCCTCCGCCGCGACCAGCACCACCATCATCGTCGCCGTCGCCGTCTTCCTCTCGGCCGGCCTCCTCCGTCGCCACCAGCACCACCACCGCTGCTGCTGCTGTCCCCTCCGCTGGAGCCCGACCGACCCCGGTGAGCCCCGATCTCCCCCTCTTCCTGTCTTCTTCGCCGGTGGCGACCAGCCCCATCTGGCCGAGCACCCCGGTGAGCCCCTCCGCCTGTCTCTCTTCCTCGATCTCCGTGCCTCGGGGCACGTGTTCTCTCGGGCAGCGTGCTGCTTTGTACAGTATGCTGCCTCGAGCAGTGTGCACTCGTGCAGCGTGCGCTTCTTCGGTTTACGTGCTGTCTTGGGGTGCAAACCCCTCGGGATGCATGCACCTCGATGTCCGTGTCGCCCCGTACTCCGTGTCCCTTGATTTTGTGTCGTCTCGGGTTGTGCGTACCTTGGTGTACGTGCTGTCCCAGTTTTCATGCACCCCGATCTACGTGCAGCCTTGGGCAGCGGGATGCCTCGAGCCCCGCGCTCTCTCGGGCACCGTGCCACCTTGGTTTGTGTGTTGCCTAGATCCTCGTGTCTCGGCCTTTGTGCCTACCTCGTGACCCGTGCATGCACCGATTTACGTGCCGCCTTGGCATATGTGCCACCTTGGACTTTTGTGCCATCTCGATTTGCGTGTACGTACGAATTTACGTGCCGCCTTGGTTTGTGTATCACTTTAGACTCCACACCGCATCGATTTACGTGCATACGTCGACTTGTATGCCGCATTAATTTGCGTGCTTCCTTGAATCTCGCTCCGTCTCGATTCGCGTGCATGCCTCGATTTGCATGTCGCGTTGATTCGTGTGCTGTCCCGATATTCGTGTCATCTCGATTCTCGTGTGCGTCTCGATATACGTACACGTCTCGATTCACGTGTCCGTATCGTTCTGCGTACCTCGGTTTCCGTACTCGATCCATGCACTGTTTGCAGGACCCATACGGTATAGCCTTCTGCCATCTCTTGTAATTATTCTATTATTTTATTATTTAATTCTAATGATTGTTTATTGTGTGTTCTGAGGATCTCGATTGGCGTGCTAGCTTGGATCGCGACTGTCGAAGACTTGCTTACCTAGCCGAGCCCTCTAGGCAAGTATCCCTTGCTCATCGACGACTCTTGTCCTCTCTCCTGGATTTTATGGTATTTAATTAATTTGTACTTGTAAACTGTATAACCATGAATAGTGTAGCCTTGTAGTAGAACTGCCATGATGATAACTTATGATAGCTTGGTCCGATACCAGGATAGACCGTATCGGACAACTCGGATGGGTCATCCACACCTCCGAGGACACGAGCACGACTCACATATATGGATCGTCCCTATATGCCCCGTATCCGACTCGCGGTCGGGTAACGGCTTTGGCTAACTGTTTTTATGACTTTGTTTGTGGCTTGGGTATGACTGTGGGTCTTGGTGCGCCCTGCATGGCGATTCTTGCTGCATGTGTTGGTTTGGTGCCCAGTACGCATTGTAGTGCTGCTGGAGGCCGAGACTTAGTGTTCTCGGCTAGGGTTGGTGCCCAGTACGCATCGTAGTGCTACTGGAGGCCGAGACTTAGTGTTCTCGAATAGCGATTCTGCGGCGGGTTGCGCCGAGTGGATTTTAGCCCCAATTCGTTGGGTGCTCCCGTCCAGAATACAAAGGAGACTCTGCCGAATTTTTCCAGAATTCTCGGTTGGGAACTTGGTTCGAAGGATTGGACAGTGCCATTCCTTTGGTTTGTGGGACTGAACTCATGCATATTCTTCTTGGTATAGTATCCCTGATCTCATTGCCTGCTAGGTAGACACCCGACTAGATTAGTCGCCTAGCGTCTCGATCTGTCCTGTCCGCCGGATTGTGTAAGGAGAGCGGTTCTACTCGGGTGTGGGTCTGCAACCCTGGTCCTTGTTTGGTTTAAGGGTTATGAATCTGATCCAGAGTGGTTCACGCAATCCTTGTCTTTTCGACGGTATCACCCATTGGACTCTTGACTCGTGACTTTTCCTTTAGATGGTGTTCTAGTTTAGTTTGTTATCCCATTGTCTGTCTTGTCCGCCGAATTGTGTAAGGAGAGTGGTTCTACTCGGGTGAGGGTCTGCAACCCTGGTCCTTGTTTGGTTTAAGGGTTGTGGATCTGATCCAGAGTGGTTCACACCATCCTTGCCATCTTCTGACGGCGTTGATTAGTGTTGACCCGTGTGTTGGAATTATGATCTTATTCGAGGATTGACTATAAGGAGATATAATATTAAGATAGTGATAATGGTAGACTAAGTGGATTCTTAGATAGTGTTGCTAGTTCTTTGGTGATGTTCTAATTTGATCAGATATGTCTTCGAGGACTTTTGGGTTTTGATACTGGTGCGAGTGTCTCGCGGAACGAGGAGAATATCGAGGGAATTATTATATGATTTTTACTCGACTTTCCAAACGCCCAACTTGGTACCTTGCGTATTCCGGTAGTTAGAGAACCTGGTTGATTGCTGTGTCTTGGTAGTTGAGGGGCTTGCTTTCTGGTGGCTTGTGATCATTGACTAGGAGGATTCTTGTGAGTCTGAGGGCCTAGCATTGTTAGGGGGAATGAGATTGGTATTTGGTGGTTGTCTTTATTGAAGTGATATTCACTCCCTCATAGATAGGAGGCACTTGATAGATCGATTAAGTGGATAGACCGACTTGATGATTGGAGCTGTAGGCTCCCATATATGCTTGAGATATTATTATAGTAGAGGTTCTGGTCTTATACTTGACCTGATATCCATGCTACGATGTGGGCAGATGACTTCTTGTGACTGACAGAGTTGTCCTTGTCCCAGACCTGACTACCTGTATCCGTGCTATAAGTCCAGCTTACCATGTGAGGTACTGGTCCTGACCTTGTACTGCGGTGCCCTTTGTCTATTGGCACTTTGAGGTACTACTTCCATGATTATATGGCATTACGATGCCATCATGATATTCTGGCTATATTATATGATTACCTGCACGGGTATCTGGTAGTTGGTCTATAGTCTTAGCGTGGTTAGGATTGCTTGCTTGCTTGTTGCATAACACTAAGGATGGATCACAACTGGGACTATAGTTACCGAGGCTGATTCTTACTTAGCATTCTCGTACTGAGGTACAACATCTAGGAGGATGAGCGTGTGACCACGGCATGTGATTCCGAATAAATGTAGGGTTAATCTAGGCAACTAAAAATGGTAGAAGCATTGGGAGGGAACGAAATCTCGAGATCGTGCATTACCGGCTGCCACAGGCTCGTCCTGGCGCGTCGGGGTTGGCTGCCACGGATATGGCAGTATCTGACTACTATATGTACTCCTGCTTAGCCCGGTGGCCTTCCGAGGGACCGGTGCATACCTACCTGCTATGCGTTATTTGGCCTCGCTAGCCCTTGTGGGATATGGCACGATCTGAGGATTTCTATATTGCATTGTTGGGGTAACCCAACCTCCACCTAGACAGCCGTAGGCATTTGAGTGGCCGCTTATTTATATAATTATTTGGCTTGTTGCTTGCTAAGCTGCCTGGCACGTAACGCTATCCCGGTGCAGTAATTCATTTCCTTGTTCTTGTTTGATGTAGGGATGGGTTACTGTTCCGATGACAGACTACGAGTTCCAGTTGGCAATGCTAGCATTAGTGGATGTTAGGATGACTGTGATGATTGTTGGTTACTTATGTATTAGTGGGATTGCTGCCTTATATTCTGTAATCGTGCGTTGGTACCGCACGATCCCTTACCTTATTTACTGTTTTTAGATGCTATTCCTGTCATATTATATCCTGCTGGTTTTTCTTCGCCCATCTTTGAGCCTTCCTTTCTGGTACTTGCTATGGTTGGCCTGACCAACCCTGGATTGTTCCCAGATTGCTTGTGACCGACTACGTGGATCTTCCAGACTTGACTTGGAGGACGTGCTTCAGTTTTTGACCATGAGGGAACTGTGTAGGAAGGTATTCTTGTCTATATTATTTCTTATTGTAGACTCTCTGATTATCATATGAGTATTTCCTGTTTTTCATATGATTATCTCTCTTGTCGTTATTTTATTGATTATTGCCTGTGGATATGAGATCGGATTTAGGCCATAGACTGCTTGCATGCTAGGATACCCAGCAAGATTTACAGCCACGATCGCCGTATGACGTTTTATACCTCATACGGAGTAGCTGGCCTAGTCCGTCCCAGTATTTTGGTACTGGGGTGTGACAAGGTTTTAGTGGTGGCCCATGCAGGTCTCGTTTTGAGATATTGTTGGGTATCACATGATTGTTGATCTCAGTCTACTATTCCTTGGGATTCTAACTTGCTACACTTGCCCTTCGCTCCCTTGAACTTGTGAATTGGTCCTCATCTCTACCTGGACCTATTTTGCTTTGCCCTGTCTCATTTGTTGTTATCTACCCCTGATCCTTGTTTGATAGATGTGATCCTATAGTTGGTCATGTCGATCATTTTATCCGATGAGATGTCATCTTATCTCCATCATGGGGTTACTTGATTATCTGTCTTGGGTTCTGTACTCTCTACCGGTGTTTCACCTTGGTTGATTATCCTATTATCCATTTCATGCGTTGACCTCGTATTGACTTAGTATCATTATCGCCCTCTTCGAGCGTTGGCTAGATTGCTGCAGAATGAAGATTTCATCAGGACTCTGAGATTGGATATTTTAACATTTATTGAGTATCCGAGGGATATTCTTGTATCGATTCGGCTTCCTTGATTCCGGGCAGTTCCGCACTCATGATTATCTATTTCAGATATTATTTTATAGATATACTTGCTATACATTATATTTTGATATGGGTTCTTGATTTGGAGTATTTTTCTACGGATATGGAGAATTTTCCTAGAAAAGCTATATTGTGGTTATTATTGAAGATATTTTCGGATGTGTGTTACGATTCACCTGGATTTTGGATTTCGATGGTTTTCTAGGACTCGTTATATTGTTAGAGATTTTGTGATTTTAGTAATTCAGATATTTGGGTTATGGAATTGATTCGTTTTGGGTATTTGCCAAAGTACCGGGTGACCCTAGTATACCATGACGGCGTGGTAACGAAAGTTGCAGCCGATCGATTATAGTGTCATGGTGAATCTTTTGCAGCCATTCCAGGTGGCGTGGCAAGGAATGACCATGACACACATTTTTCGGATATTGGGAAACTACAGTCGTCGGCTCGAGACAGATATCCTGTAATTTATGATTTTAAGTGGATTTTTCATGCAGTGGGGCTTTCAGGTTTTCTGATACTGTTTTCGATATTTTGTACTTGTTTTTGATTTATGGAGTTATTTCGTGCATGAGAGATTTTGACTTTTCGGGATTACTTCATTGTTTGGATTTACCTTACGAGTTGATTTATGTAGCCACACACTATTCTCTTTGACGTTTTCATATTGAGATTTTGTTCTTTTCTAATTTTATTACTTGATTCCTGTAAGGTGGGTAGAGTTTCCATGATATGTATGTACTAGTTTTAAAAATCCTATATTATATGGTTTCGAAATTTCGAGGACGAAATTTTTGTAAGGTGGGTAGGATGTCACATTCCTATTTTAGAAATAGGTATATGACTGTATTTCGACTGTATTTCGTATTTTGGAGGATTTTAATTTTGGGGTGTATTTGAAATTTTTTTATTATTTTATTGGAGGTAATTTTAACCTCATAATTATTTGTTATTAATTAAATTCCTTGATTCCTATATCTACCCCAAAAGAAAACCCTAACCCAAACCCTCACTCCCCTCTCTCTCTCAGCCGCCACCACCCCCTCTCTTCACTCTTTCTCTCTCCCCCGACTCCTCACTGGACCAGCCCCCTCCCCCTTTCCTTTTTCCCTCCGCTCTCTCTCTCGAGCTCACTCTCTCTTCTCTCCCGCTCCTCCCCGGCCAGCTCCGGCCACCACCGCCACCATCACCGCCAGCACTTTCCACCGCCGCCAGCACCACTTCCCACCGCCGCCACCTCCGTCTCTCCCTCTCTTGCTGTTCCCGGCGCCCGCCACCACCGCAGCCGCCCCCTTTCTTCTCCGCCCCCCTGAGCGCCGCCGGCGCCCTCGTCTCCACCGCCACCGCCCTCATCATCGTCGCCGTCTCCCCCACAGCCAGCCTCCTCCGCCGCGACCAGCGCCACCATCATCGTCGCCGTCGCCGTCTCCCTCTCGGCCGGCCTCCTCCGTCGCCACCAGCACCACCACCGCTGCTGCTGCTGTCCCCTCCGCCGAAGCCCGACCGCCCCCGGTGAGCCCCGATCTCCCCCTCTCCCTGTCTTCTCCGCCGGCGGCGACCAGCCCCGTCTGGCCGAGCACCCCGGTGAGCCCCTCCGCCTGCCTCTCTTCCTCGATCTTCGTGTCTCGGGGCACGTATTGTATCGAATAGCGCACTGCTTTGTGCAGTGTGCTGCCTCGAGCAGTGTGCACTCGTGCAGCGTGCGCTTCTTCGGTTTACGTGCTGCATTGGGGTGCGAACCCCTCGGGATGCGTGCACCTCGGTGTCCGTGTCGCCCTGTACTCCGTGCCCCTTGATTTTGTGTCGTCTCGGGTTGCGCGTACCTTGGTGTGCGTGCTGTCCCAGTTTTTGTGTACCCCGATCCATGTGCTGCCTTGGGCAGCGGGACGCCTCGAGCCCCGCGTTGTCTCGGGCACCGTGCCACCTCGGTTTGTGTGTTGCCTCGATCCTCGTGTCTTGGCCTTTGTGCCTACCTCGTGACCCGTGCACGCACCAATTTGCGTGCCGCCTTGGTATATGTGCCACTTTAGACTTTTGTGCCATCTCGATTTGTGTGTACGTACGGATTTACGTGCCGCCTTGGTTTGTGTATCACTTTGGACTCCACACCGCATTGATTTGCGTGCGTACGTCGACTTGTATGCCGCATTGATTTGCGTGCTTCCTTGAATCTCGCTCCGTCTCGATTCGCATGCATGCCTCGATTTACGTGTCGCGTTGATTCGTGTACTATCCCGATATTCGTGTCATCTCGATTCTCGTGCACGTCTCGATATATGTGCACGTCTCGGTTCACGTGTCCGTATCGTTCTGCGTACCTCGGTTTCCGTGCTCGATCCCTGCACTGCTTGCAGGACCCACACGGTATAGCCTTCTGCCATCTCTTGTGATTATTCTATTATTTTATTATTTAATTCTAATGATTGTTTATTGTGTGTTCTGAGGATCTCGATTGGCGTGGTAGCTTGGATTGCGACTGTCGAAGACTTGCTTACCTAGCCGAGCCCTCTAGGCAAGTATCCCTTGCTCATCGACGGCTCTTGTCCTCTCTCCTGGATTTTATAGCATTTAATTAATTTGTACTTGTAAACTGTATAACCATGATTAGTGTAGCCTAGTAGTAGAACTGCCATGATGATAACTTAGGATAGCTTGGTCCGATACCGGGATAGACCGTATCGGACAACTCGGATGGGTCATCCACACCTCCAAGGACACGAGCACGACTCACATGTATGGATCGTCCCCATATGCCCCGTATCCGACTCGCGGTCGGGTAACGGCTTTGGCTAACTATTTTTATGACTTTGTTTGTGGCTTGGGTGTGACTGTGGGTCTTGGTGCGCCCTGCGTGGCGATTCTTGCTGCATGTGTTGGTTTGGCGCCCAGTACGCATTGTAGTGCTGCTGGAGGCCGAGACTTAGTGTTCTCGGCTAGGATTGGTGCCCAGTACGCATCGTAGTGCTACTGGAGGCCGAGACTTAGTGTTCTCGAATAGCGATTCTGCGGCGGGTTGCGCCAAGTGGATTTTAGCCCCAATTCGTAGGGTGCTCCCGTCCAGAATACAAAGGAGACTCTGCCGGATTTTTCCAGAATTCCCGATTGGGAACTTGGTTCGAAGGATTGGGCAGTGCCATTCCTTTGGTTTGCGGGACTGAACTCATGCATATTCTTCTTGGTATAGTATCCCTGATCTCATTGCCTGCTAGGTAGACTCCCGACTAGATTAGTCGCCTAGCGTCTCGATCTGTCCTGCCCGCCGGATTGTGTAAGGAGAGCGGTTCTACTCGGGTGAGGGTCTGCAACCCTGGTCCTTGTTTGGTTTAAGGGTTGTGGATCTGATCCAGAGTGGTTCACGCAATCCTTGCCTTTTCGACGGTATCACCCATTGGACTCTTGACTCGTGACTCTTCCTTTAGATGGTGTTCTAGTTTAGTTTGTTATCCCATTGTCTGTCCTGTCCACTAGATTGTGTAAGGAGGGTGGTTCTACTCGGGTGAGGGTCTGCAACCCTGGTCCTTGTTTGGTTTAAGGGTTGTGGATCTGATCCAGAGTGGTTCACACCATCCTTGCCATCTTCCGACGGCGTTGATTAGTGTTGACCCGTGTGTTGGGATTATGATCTTATTCGAGGATTGACTATGAGGAGATATGATATTGAGATAGTGATAATGGTAGACTAAGTGGATTCTTAGATAGTGTTGCTAGTTCTTTGGTGATGTTCTAATTTGATCAGATATGTCTTCGAGAACTTTTGGGTTTTGGATACTGGTGCGAGTGTCTCGCGGAACGAGAAGAATATCGAGGGAATTATTATATGATTTTTACTCGACTTCCCAAACGTCCAACCTGGTACCTTGCGTATTCCGGTAGTTAGAGAACCTGGTTGATTGCTGTGTCTTGGTAGTTGAGGGGCTTGCTTTCTGGTGGCTTGTGATCATTGACTAGGAGGATTCTTGTGAGTCTGAGGGCCTAGCATTGTTAGAGGGAATGAGATTGGTATTTGGTGGTTGTCTTTATTGACGTGATATTCACTTCCTCATGGATGGGAGGCACTTGATAGATCGATTAGGTGGATAGACCGACTTGATGATTGGAGCTGTAGGCTCCCATATATGCTTGAGATGTTATTATAGTAGAGGTTCTGGTCTTGTACTTGACCTGATATCCATGCCACGATGTGGGCAGATGACTTCTTGTGACTGACAGAGTTGTCCTTGTCCCAGACCTGACTACCTGTATCCGTGCTATAAGTCCAGCTTACCCTGTGAGGTACTGGTCCTGACCTTGCACTGCGGTGCCCTTTGTCTATTGGCACTTTGAGATGCTACTTCCATGATTATATGGCATTACGATGCCATCATGATATTCTGGCTATATTATATGATTACCTGCACGGGTATCTGGTAGTTGGTCTATAGTCTTAGCGTGGTTAGGATTGCTTGCTTGCTTGTTGCATAACACTAAGGATGGATCACAACTGGGACTATAGGTGCCGAGGCTGATTCTTACTTAGCGTTCTCGTACTGAGGTACGACATCTAGGAGGATGAGCGTGTGACCACGGCATGTGATTCCGGATAAATATAGGTTTAATCTAGGCAACTAAAAATGGTAGAAGCATTGGAAGGGAACGAAATCCCGAGATCGTGCATTACCGGCCGCCACAGGCTCGTCCTGGCGCGTCGGGGTTGGCCGCCACGGATATGGCAGTATCCGACTACTATATGTACTCCTACTTAGCCCGGTGGCCTTCCGAGGGACTGGTGCATACCTACCTGCTATGCGTTATTTGGCCTCGCTAGCCCTTGCGGGATATGGCACGATCTGAGGATTCCTATATTGCATTGTTGGGGGAACCCAACCTCCACCTAGACAGCCGTAGGCATTTGAGTGGCCGCTTATTTATATAATTGTTTGGCTTGTTGCTTGCTAAGCTGCCTGGCACGTAACGCTGTCCCGGTGCAGTAATTCATTCCCTTGTTCTTGTTTGATGTAGGGATGGGTTACTGTTCCGATGACAGACTACGAGTTCCAGTTGGCAATGCTAGCATTAGTGGATGTTAGGATGACTGTGATGATTGTTGGTTACTTACGTATTAGTGGGATTGCTGCCTTATATTCTGTAATCGTGCGTTGGTACCGCACGATCCCTTACCTTATTTACTGTTTTTAGATGCTATTCCTGTCATATTATATCCTGCTGGTTTTTCTTCGCCCTTCCTTGAGCCTTCCTTTCTGGTACTTGCTACGGTTGGCCTGACCAACCCTGGATTGTTCCCAGATTGCCTGTGACCGACCACGTAGATCTTCCAGACTTGACTTTGAGGACGTGCTTAAGTTTCTGACCATGAGGTAACTGTGTGGGAAGGTATTCTTGTCTACATTATTTCTTATTGTAGACTCTCTGATTATCATATGAGTATTTCCTGTTTTTCATATGATTATCTCTCTTGTCGTTATTACATTGATTATTGCCTGTGGATATGAGATCGGATTTAGGCCATAGACTGCTTGCATGCTAGGATACCCAGCAAGATTGATAGCCACGATCGCCGTATGACGTTTTATACCTCATACGGAGTAGCTGGCCTAGTCCGTCCCAGTATTTTGGTACTGGGGCATGACAGGAGATCGTCGCCCACACGACGTCCAACTCGAGGAAGGAATGCGTGCAAAAGATCTTGGGGTCGTCCGCTCGAGATTGCCAGGAATTCCTTGTCTCCTTTCCGTCACAGGTATAATTCGTGAACCCTAGTTTCCGCCTATGAAGGGTTAGATAATGTATTTGATCTGTTTAACTTTCTATCGATCAATACGCACACCAAAGGAAGGGTCCTGGGAATCCCAGTTCCATCAATTGGTATCAGAGCCACTTTGGATCTACGTATTGATTGATATGTCCATGTTGTCCAATAAAACTTGCGCTATGTAATAGTCGGTAGATGTAGATCTGTTCTAACTCGGTTTTGCAAGCATCTTAGATCCAACTATTATGGTCCAATGCATATTTTTGATTGTGTTGTTTAAACCACGGACATGTCGTGGATGTTGTTGTTGCTGTGGATGTAATTAAAATCACGAGGGTTGATCGTGCTTATTAATTTAATTTTTCAATCTAGATTATGTGTGAACTCCTTCGGGAGGCATAGGATTGATGTAATTTTAATTATTTTTGATCAATCGTGATAGTTGAGGACGGAGCAGCAAAGATGACCATAATAGTTGAGGACGGAGCAGCAAAGATGACCATAATAGTTGGATATTTTCTCTTATTTTTGTCATTTTGCTTTTTCTAATTATGCATGTTTATTATTGTGTGGTTGTTTTTTTTGAAAAATCAAGCCTACATTAATAATGGACAACATGGACATAATATCAACTAGTAAAAAACCCTCATTGTTAAATAACTAAGTGGGAGAGGATTTTTATTTAGTATAAATCCTATGGTCTCCATTACTGGTTTGTAGGTGATGTAATTATACTTGCGTGTTGGCTTTAGTGCTTTCCTCCATATCGGACGAGTATAATTATGGATCACCAGTACAAACTTTCTTAGGAATAATTGTAGAAAGTTACCTAGTATGTGTTCACTTCTCCATCTGAAGGAACTCATTACGAGGTAATGGACTTAGTATTAAGTAATGGTATACACTTAGATACAAATAATGGTATCCTCCCCATAGGAGTCACTGCTATTATTTGTATGACCAGAGCAAGACCAGCATATTAATTTTATTTGTCATAAAGTTATATTGACATGATAGTAAAATTAATAAGAAAAATCTACTTGAACAAAGTTGAATTTGTATACGTCCACACTATCATGGCATGCTAAATTCAGGGTGTTCAAGGTGTTGGTGAATTTCTTATTATTGTTTTGAGGGAATCAATATTTAGTTAATTCAAAAAGTTTTTTTGCCCTACATAATTTTATTTATGTGATTCTCAGAATTTCAAAAAAATGGGTTCTTTCAGTCCACTTATGGTGATTCTTAAAGAAAACAAACTTACTGGACCTAATTATATTGACTGGAAACGTAATTTGGATATTGTTCTGACTGCTGAGGAGTACAAATATGTACTTGTTGAGGAATGCCCACCTAAGCCTGATGTTTACTCTGATGAAGAGGTCAAAGAGGCTTATAAGAAGTGGAAAAAGGCAGATGAGATGGCACGGTATTACATTCTGGCATCTATGTCAAATGTACTGCAACATCAGCATCAGGCCATGGCCACAGCTTATGACATGATATATAACCTCAATGAACTCTTCAGACATCAGAGTAGAGCAGCTAGGCAGTTTGCTATGAAATGTTTGATGAATACAAAAATGGCTGAGGATACACCAGTAAGGGATCATGTTCTCAAGATGATGGATCATCTGAATGAAATAGAGATCCTTGGAGCTGAAATCGATGGGAAAACCCAGGTCGATATCATTCTCGGGACTCTGCCTAAAAGTTTTGACAATTTCTGCCTTAATTACAACATGAACAAAAGGTTGTATAGTTTGGCAGAACTTGCAAAAGAGCTACAGGATGCTGAATCTCTCTTTAGGCAGAGTGGTCATGTTTTTGTTTCTGAAAAGGCTTCTACTTCTAAGCCAAAAGGTGGTAAGAAGAAGAATAACATTCAGAAACAGGCAAACTCAGCAAATAAGGGCATGGGACCTCAAGGCGTGGTGAAAAAGCCGAAAGGCAAATGTTTCAAGTGCAAAGGGTCAGGACATTGGAAGACTGATTGTCCACTTCTCAAACAAGAAAACAAAGAAGGTATATCTCATTTACTAGTAGTTAAAACATGTTTAGCAGTGTTATCTACCGGCACCTGGTGTGTAGATACAGGAGCCACTAATCATGTCTGCAATACATTACAGGGGTTCCAGGAAACCAGATGGCTCAGTGATGGAGAGATATGCTTATTTATGGGTGATGCTACAAAAGTATCGGTCGTTGCACTAGGTGATGTTACTTTATCATTTGGTAGAAATAAGTCTTTGACATTGAGAGATTGTCTTTATGCACCTTCACTTAGAAGGAATTTAGTTTCTGTTTCTATGTTAGTTAAGGATGGATATTCAGTTTATTTTAATAACAATATTGTTATTAGAAAGAATAAACATTTTATCTATTCTGGTGCATTGGTAGATAATTTGTATGTCATTAATCCTATTTCACCCACAATACAACTTATGAAAATGAATAATATGTCATCTAACTTAAATAAGAGAAAAGAACCTTCTTGTATGAACCAAACATATCTTTGGCACTTACGATTGGGACATATTAACCTAAGAAGGATTCAAAGACTGGTTGAAGATGGACCTTTGAGTTCATTGGAAGTGGAGGCACTACCAGTCTGTGAATCCTGCTTGGAAGGTAAAATGACCAAAAGGCCTTTTACGGCAAAGGGGTATAGGGCCAAAGATGTGATGGAATTGGTTCATTCTGATTTGTGTGGACCCATGACTATCCAAGCTAGAGGTGGCTTTGAATATTTTGTCATATTTATTGACGATTATTCAAGGTATGGATACATTTATTTGATGCGCCGTAAGTCTGAGTGCTTTGAGAAATTCAAAAAGTACAAGGCTGAAACGGAGAAACGTCATGGAAATTGTATCAAGTCATTACGATCAGATCGTGGTGGCGAGTACCTCTTTGGAGAGTTTAGGGATTTTTATCAGAGGCTGGGATTGCATCCCAATTGACTGCACCTGGAATGCCCCAACAGAATGGTGTAGTCGAAAGAAGGAATAGAACTCTTATGGAGATGGTTAGATCAATGATGAGTTATTCGGATTTGCCAGATTCGTTTTGGGGATATGCCTTAGAGACTGCAACTTATATTTTGAACTTGGTTCCTTCTAAGTCAGTACCTCTTACTCCCACAGAGCTGTGGATTGGGCGTAAGCCTAGTCTGAAACATGTTCTCATTTGGGGTAGTCCAGCACATGTGCTGAATGGGAAAGCAGATAAGTTGAAATCTCGTACAGAAGTACGCTTGTTTGTAGGCTATCCAAGAGGAACGAAAGGAGGTTTATTTTATAGTCCTAAGGATCAGAAGGTCATTGTTAGCACCAATGCCCGATTCTTCGAGGAAGACTATGTGATGAACCATAAACCCACAAGTAGAGTTGTTCTAGAAGAACTGAGACATGGGACACCAAGTACTTCAGTACCAACAGTACAAGAGGATGAACCACAAATAACTGCACAACGTGTCATAAATGTTACACCACAACCGATAGTACCTCGTCGTAGTGGGAGGGTTGTGATACAACCTGATAGATATATGTTCTTGGGAGAGTCGTCAGACTTTGTCCCTGAGGAACAAGATTATGATACCTGTACCTACAATGAAGCACTACAAGATAAAGATGCAGAGTCTTGGCAAAAAGCAATGATATCTGAAATAGAATCTATGGATTCTAATCAGGTCTGGGAGCTTGTAGAACCACCTGTTGGTATAAAAGCCATTGGATGCAAGTGGGTCTATAAGAGAAAAAAAGGATCAGACGGTAAGGTTGAAACCTTTAAAGCTCGGCTTGTAGCAAAAGATTTTACTAAAAGAGAGGGTATCAATTATGAGGAAACCTTTTCTCCTGTAGCCATGCATAAGTCTATTCGGATTCTTTTATCTATTGCAGCTCGTCTCGATTATGAGATTTGGCAAATAGATGTCAAGACAGCTTTTCTTAATGGAAGTCTTGAGGAAGACATCTATATGAAGCAACCAGACGGGTTCATTGAAAAGGGACAGGAGCATCTTGTTTGTAAGCTCAAAAAGTCCATTTATGGACTTAAGCAAGCTTCTAGATCTTGGAACATCTGTTTTGATCAGGTGATAAAATTCTATGGATTTGATCAATGTCAGGATGAATCATGTGTATACAGAAAGTGTGACAGAAAGTGGTGGTGTTCCTAGTACTTGATGTGGATGATATCTTGCTCATTGGAAACAATGTTAAGGTATTATCTGATGTAAGGGTATGGTTATCCAAAAAGTTTGATATGAAGGACTTGGGAGAAGTAGGTCACATCCTTGGGATCAAAGTTCTACGAGATCGCAAGAAAAGGATGTTGGGCTTATCCCAAGTTTCTTATATCGATACTGTACTAACTCGTTTTAGTATACAAAATTCTAAGAAAGGTCTCTTACCTTTTAGACATGGAATTGCTCTATCAAAGGAGCAGTGTCCGAGGACACCTAAAGAGATAGTGAACATGAAGGCAGTTCCTTATGCTTCAGCAGTAGGAAGCTTAATGTATGCATTGCTATGTACGAGACCAGACATCTGCTTTGCCGTAGGCATGGTCAGCAGTATCAGTCTAACCCAGGACAAGAGTACTGGACTGCCGTAAAGCATATTTTGAAGTACCTGAAAAGGACTAAAGAGTATATGCTAGTTTACCCGGCATATAGTTTAGTTCCCTTGGGGTATACAGACTCAGATTTTCAGTCAGATAGGGATTCCAGGAAATCTACCTCAGGTTATGTGTTTACTTTGGGAGGTGGAGTCATTGTGTGGAGGAGTATCAAGCAAAAATGTATTGCTGATTCCACCATGGAAGCTGAGTATGTGGCAGCCTCTGAGGCAGCCAAAGAAGCGGTTTGGCTCAGAAACTTTCTATTGGACTTGGATGTGGTACCTAGTTTGCCTAAGTCTATTACACTTTATTGTGATAATAGTGGTGCAGTTGCAAACTCGAAGGAACCACGAGCCCATAAGACAGGCAAACACATTAAGCGCAAGTACCACCTGATACGAGATTTCTTAAAGAAAGAAAAAGTTGCTGTGATCAAGATAGAATCAGCCGACAACCTAGCTGATCCCTTTACAAAGAGCTTACCAGCTAAGGCTTTTGACAGTCATGTTGAGGGAATGGGAGTTAGATGTGTAGCAGCATGGCTTTAAGTATAAGTGGGAGATTTGTAACAGTATACTGAAAAGCAATGCTTTGAGTATAAGTGGGAGATTGTTAGGGTTATATACTAAAAGCATCACTTTTGTAGTAACCTTATTTCCTTAAATTTTGAATGAGAATCATATGGACAAATGTTTGCATATTGTATTTGTTGCAAGTATTAATACAAATGTCTGATATTCTATATTGTAGATAATATGGTGTGTGGTGACACACAGAAGATCATATTATCAGTTTTCTATGGAGTATATAAATAGTTCACAACCTAGATGGACTTGGACAATCTATTGGAAAGGTTGTAGTGTAATCTGGTATTAGTCTATCTTGACTATAGGTTTACACTAGTACACTTTGTGTGTATCGAACAGGACCATTTGAGGTTGTTCTCTTTGTACTGACTACATAAGAGAATAAACACCTCTGTTATTATGGTTGCTTGTACTCTTAATCCGGATATAATAACGGACATGTATATGCAATGTGCATTACTTTAACTCATAAAAGTGTGAGATTCATTATGGATCAGCAACCTCTATGAATTGGGTAATAACATTGTATGTATGATGGGCTGTTGATTATAAATGGAATCCATGTCCCGATACATCGGGTTGATGATGTCCTCTTAAGAAGCTTATAAGGATTGTCATGTAAACCCTGCAGGTAGATTATATCCGACATGACAAATAAAGTTGAGCGGTACTACTTAAGGATAAAAGATGTCGAATCAATATAGTTGTCAGTAACTTAATTTGATCGACGGACATACGATATCTTAACATGGGGAGCCAAACGAGCATATAATAAAAGGAGCCCACAAACATAATTTGGGATTAGGGAGGTAGTACAACAATAGCTCATTAGTGGACCGAGCTATTGTTAATGGGCCTGGATTGTGTGTTCGGGCTGAACACGGGATATCCAGATCCGTTAGGAGGCCTAACCCTAATTTTTCCTCATGGTCCCTGCCGTAGCCTATATATATCCTCTATTCTCTGGCTGCCAGATTAATGATTAGAAATCTGAAATTTTTTCTAAATTTGTGATTCACGTAAGGAGAGAAAGAGAGTGCTGCCAAGGAGAAGAAAAGGTTGGGAGATCATCGTCTACACGACGTCCAACTCGAGGAAGGAATACGTACAGAAGATCTTGGGGTCGTCCGCTCGAGATTGCCAGGAATTACTTGTCTCCTTTCCGCCGCAGGTATAATTCGTGAACCCTAGTTTCCTCCTATGAAGGGTTAGAACACGTATTTGATCTTTTTAACTTTCTATTGATCAATACGCACACCAAAGGAAGGGTCCTGGGAATCCCCAGTTCCATCACTTTAACGCCGAGCAAATCTTCTGGAGCCAAGGCTGCATACCGATCGTCCAAGGAGTAAGGCAGGGATGCCGTTGCGTTCCCGAGCCTCTATCGTCACCCCCCAGAATCTAAAATAAATAATTGTACTTAGTCTGCTGTACCTAGGCTTTTGTCCCTAGGCTTTCTTTGTGCAAGCGAGTTTGTATTATGAGTCTAAGTTCAGTCCTCCCATAAAACTATTCTCTACTTTTACAATCAATGGCAAACACGATGGCGACTCTGCTGGGGACAAACTTCTCCACGGCTGAGGAGTTGGTGGCGCAATCGGATGCAGCCAAGCGAAGATGGTCGTCCGTTTCGACCAACAAGCGTTTGAAGAGATGCTCTCTGAAGGAAGTGCTGGCCCGATCCAGAAGCGAACCCGCACAAAGAAAGCTCACTGCGAGTGGAGGCTAAAATTGTTTGCTCCTTCACAAGCTCTGGACGGGGTACTCTCTGCTACCCAAGACGGCGAGGGTGATTCTCATACGGCTCTACCTCGAGCCGTAGAGAACTCTGCTGTCCCCAAGTACGGCAGAGGAAAGCATTATGTTGCCGGACTTGCAGGGACAAAGAGCGACTCTATGCACCCCAAGAAGAAGCCGAGCACTCCTGTGGCCAAGTCTGTCAACCACATGCAGGAGGCTCATGCGGGTGGATCCACCGACCGCATGAAGAAAATCCATGCGGCCAGATCATCCAGCCGCATGAAGAAGACTCATGCGACTGAGACTTCCAGCCGCATGAAGAAAGCTTATACGGCTACGTCTACCAGCCGCATACGGACCAACGATGACAGCCGCATGACGCCTACTCCCCGCGGTTCTGTCTTCGACCGCCTCTCGTACGGTCCTGATCTCTTGTGCTCCCAAGAAGATATGTCTGACTCTCTCCAGTATCACTTAGACTCTTCCTACTATGTGCCCGTGCGCACTAGAGCGAAGAAGTCTAAAGCAGCGCGAGCCTGGCGAGTTCGGTCCGCTGGTTTGACCTCTGACCATCCGAGTGTTCCGCATGCTGCTACGCGGGCCTCCGATAGGAAGTTGTACAGAACCACTCGAGTCCAGCCTTCGGCGGCAGACGGACAGAGAGGTTCGCAAAAGTCTCCCAAAATCTCGGGAGCAAACATGGTCGGTCCAGACCCATCTGACTTGCGTGAGGCCATCCTCCACAAACGCAAGGAAAGAGAAGATGCATCGGGGTGCAAAGAGTCCTCCCACGGACGTCACTGCACCTAAGTCATCGTCAACTGCTGCTGCAAAAGTGCGACGATATGAGAAGACCGGCAGTCTGTCTTTCAAAGACTGTAATAGCCATCTTCAGAAGACGAGGTACTACCCGTCGCCTCCTGCAACTCCGCTCGCAAAGTCCTCGCTAATGGAAGGGAGAAGAAGACAAATGTTCCCAGCCCGAAGATTTTAACCACTGCGACTAAAAGACTGTCGTCCAAACGGGCGCCCACCACCGAAGTTTTCCAAGGTACTCGTTCTAAGACAAAATCTGCTACAGTGGGAGATTCTTCGTCCACAACGCAGGGGGTTGCTGGGGCTGGGGGTAGCACCCCTCCGAGCCTCCACAACAATCCGATATTCCAAGAAGATGAGCCAGGGAAGACAACTCTCCAATCGGATACAGCAAACCTTGACGTCCCCGAGGATGTCTACAGCTTCCAAGACGAGGCAAACTCGGAGACTGGGGGTACTGTTCCTTTCGAGTCTAAATCAGAAGGGAACATACCCACATACCCCGATGACTTCTCACTACAAGGGTACGATTCGGAGGGCGCTTCCTCCACCGCTCCGTCTATCTCTCCTCATGTGAAGACGGTATTCATGACAGATAGCAACCAAGGAAGTTCCAGTGATCGCCAGCGCATCGATAGTCTCGAAGCCATATTGCTTGCTTTGGTCAAATCTGTAGACGAGATTAAAGCGGCCATTCCAACTCTGCAAGGAGGGATGCCTGGCCAAAAACAAGCGCGGGTCCCGCGGTCAATGCGGACTCAAATTCAACGGCACCAAACCTGGGCAACGATCCTCCTGAAACAATGGCCCCCACCGCCGTGGACGAGGCCCGCGAAGCGAGAAGAGAGGTCCAAGAGCTCCGAGCCATATTCCACGCTCGAGAAAACTCTGAAGACCTCATAATACGGCAACCATACCCTGCTGCATGGAGGGATGTTCCATTCTCACCAAGATATAAGCCGTTCAACATCAATCCTTATGATGGCAAGACCTCAGCAAGTCGATACATCACTTACTTCGAGGTCACTACCGACCATCTGCCCCATGACGATGCCATTCTCACACGATTGTTCATCGGGACACTGGAAGGAGTCGCCTTCGACTGGTATCACAATCTACCGGACAATTGCATCCACTCCTTCGCCGGCTTCAAGCGCATGTTCTTGGAGAGGTTCTACGAAGTAGGACAGGACATCACCATGTCTACCATCATGGACGTCGTCCAAGGGGAGAAGGAACTGACAAGAAACTACATCGAGAGGTTCCGCCAAACCGCCATGAAGTTGTCCTGTGGAAACCCGGATTCCTCGTTAATTAAAATTTGCTAAAAGAGACTGCTTCCAACAATTAGTCTCTGGATAGAGGAAAGTCAATTCAAGGATTGGAAGACGTTCATCATCAGTGCCACAAGCGTCGAAGAACGACTGAAGAAGGCTCGCCAACTGGGATTGCACATCTCAGACGGAGAGAACAAAGGCAAGCGTCCAAATAATGATAATGGGGGTAGCCCCTCCAATAATCGGGACAACAGGGGAAAGCAGGCTATGGTGGCCGATACAGCACAAAAACCTGAGCCAAAGCCAGCAGACAAACAATGGCTGCAAATCACTTACTCCTTCGAAGACGGTCACGTCAAGCCCATCTTAGACATGCTCATACAAGGAGACAGAATTCAGCTTCCTCCACCAAGACGAGAACCGCGGCCGGCAGAGATGGAGAACATAAAGTACTGCCATAATCATCGCTACGTCCACCATGCTACACACAACTGCTACCAGCTAAAATGGTACAGCCAATACCTCATCGATTCGAATACCCTGGCTATCGATTTTGAAGAGGTAACCGTGGCAGCCAATATGGTGTCAGTACAATTCGACAGCTTCCCTCCAACGGAAACTCAAGACGGGGTGGTCCCCATCCCTCTGGCAACAATGGAGATCGCTAATCTTCCTCCTCCCCGAGATCAGATTGCTGGTCTAGTGCCTCTCACCACATCACGAGGGAAGGTCATGTGGATCCATCCAGACTTGGTATCGGAAGTCACTCGGTCCACATCATCTTCCATCTACAAAAAAAAGAGTGGAAAAGTCAGGTCCTGCCGCACAATCTCGGCAGACATCGAAGAAGCTACAACCGTAGTCACGCGGTCCGGGGCACAATCCTAATCTGTGGCTGACAACCCGGCTGAAGATCATCAGCCCGCTACAACCGACGCTCCGGGACCGGCTCAGCCTCCGATGACCGACAAGCCTATGCCGAGGGAGGCTCGCTTTGACAAATCCCTCCGGAAAGAGGCATCACAAGGACTGGAGATGCCCTACAACTTCGACATCTTAGCGCAATTGGCCAACACACCGGCCAAATTGTCATTATACGAGCTTCTGAGACTCTCCAATGATGTTCGGGCGGCTTTGAACGATGCACTCCAAAACGCCAATGCATACCTCGCTCAGGTCAACCTCACAGGAGAGAACCCGCCTGCAGATCTCCAAGACAGCGCTTGCATGGGAGCAATGCCCAACATCATCTTCACTCTGCAGGACATGCTCATCAAAACTAACCTGCACGATCGCCCGCTATACTACACTGGATACATCGACGACGTAATGGTGGATCGGATGCACATTGATCCTGGCTCTTCCATAAGCATTATCCCGAAGGGTCTGCCACATCATCTCCGTATCCCAATGCACCGCATGACGCCTATAAGCACCGCCATCAGCGGTTTCAATTCGGGCAGGAGCTACCCAATTGGGAAGATTCGTCTAAAGTGTCAAATTGGCGACCTCTAATCCGAAGTCACCTGCTACGTCATAGATGCAGACACTTCTTACAACATCCTCTTGGGGCGTCCATGGATACACGACTATATGATCGTGCCTTACATGCTGCACCAATGCTTCAAATATGTCGACAAATACGGCTTCGTGAGGACGGAATTTGCTGATATCGATCCCTTCAAAGGGGTCGAATCCTACTACTCAGACTCCTGCCTATACGAAAAATCGAAGAAGCATCTTGGTGAAGGAGATATACAAGCTAGTACCGAGACAACCACAGGATCAGAAGAGCCTCTGACAATCTACCTCCAAGCTCGCAAACCTGGCAAGTCAGCACCCATGACCGCCACTCTGCGTAAGGACGCAATCAGCCTCTCGGCACAAGAAGAGCAGATGATAATCCGGCTGCCAAGGTCTGGCCAAGTGCCGAGACCCACAACGGAGCCACTGACAATTAGGCTGCCGAGAGCCGGCCAGCCTCAAACGGAGAAGCTCAATCCCTCCGACAAGACAATGACGATACACCTTCCCAAGAAGGGTCGTCACCCCGATGCAAGGGCTGGAACTTCTAGTGAACCAACCACTCCCCGCCCAGTATCGAGTACCAAGCTGGGGGTCGCTAGTTTGCCAACAACTCTATGCACTGCTCCACCAGCCGAACCGCTCACGATCAAGCTGCCCAGGTCGTCCTCTTAGTCTTCGTTTATACAGGGGGTAGCTGAAGAGGAACTAGAGCTAGCCAAGTATGTGGCTGCCCACACTGATGTTCTCTCTGCAGATGATGTAATCCCTAGAAAAGATACCTTACTTCATCAATAAAGGGCTATCTTTGAACTACCTCGATTTTAATAAGCTCTGTACGATGTATGCTATGGAACACGGTATAGGCACTCACCTCTACACACTGGTAACAAATGTGCACACCGCAATCAAGCTTACTCCAGCAGAAGATGCTTACCGCATAATCGAGGGAGGGGACCATCCGATCATCTTCGGCCAGAAGGACGATCTGCATCCCTTCACCATAGAAGAAGTCGACCTTGGATCAGATGCTGGGAGACTGCCTCTGTATCTTTATAGCCCCCAATCTAAATATCTCATGTAGAAACAGGGGTATGATCTGGAGGACGCCAGGCTTGAACTACGAAACTGGACGACGATTACCTTTGAAGCCACCAGTCCCGGTAGGCAAACCACGAGACTAATATAGTAAGACTCGATGTGGATTAGGGTATGTAACACCCACGACGACCCCTGAGAGTTCAGATGAAGAATGTGACTGGCATTCACATTCGACCGGGTCACCAACTTCTTACTCTGATACAAGCATCGGAGATGTATTCAGACAAGTCTTGTCAGTCAACATGGCATTCGCCGACGCTTATGAAGAAGACGAAGACATCCTCGAAATCCTCGAGCTAGAGCCGTGGGCCCAGCAGTTGGATGCACAATAGGAAAAGAGGTTCGAACTGAGGGACCCTCCTACTGAAGATGAGGTTATCCAGGTCGACCTCGGCAGCGAATCTTCTCTAAAACCAATCTTCGTCAGTAAAAGTTTAACAGACGAAGAGCGAGAATCACTGCTGGAACTTGTCAAGGAATACATTGATGTGTTCGCATGGAGCTATGAAGACATGCCGGGGTTAAATCCTGATATGGCTCTTCACAAGCTCAACATTCGGCCGGACGCAAAGCCAGTCAAGCAACAATAGCGACACTTCCGCCCAGGCATCATGGATGCGATCGAAGCCGAAGTCAATAAATTGATAGCCAGCAGTTTCATACGTGAACAACAGCATCCCGACTGGGTCGCCAACATAGTACCGGTCCTCAAGAAGAGCGAAAAGATCCGAATCTGCATCAACTTCCGCAATCTGAACGAGGCGTGTCCCAAAGATTATTTCCTTCTTCCTATCACAGACATCATGATTGACAACACCTGCGGCTTCGAACACGTCATTTATGGATGGATTCATGGGGTACAACCAAATCAAGATGTCTTCTGACGACGAAAAGCATACATCATTCCGAACACCAATTGGCACATACTGTTACACAATCATGCCTTTCGGTTTAAAAAATGCTGGCGCCACATATCAACGAGCCATGCGTATCATCTTCAGAGAACACTTGTGCAAGAATGTGGAATGCTATGTTGATGACATCGCCATCAAGAGTCGCCGTAAGGAAGACCATCTACAGGATCTGAGGATGTATTCTATCTGATGCGAGCGCAAAATTTGAAAATGAACCCTACAAAATATTTCCTGGGCGATCCAGCAGAAAGTTCTTAGGTTTCATCATCACCGTCCAGGGTATTCATGTAGACCCTGAGAAGACAAAGGCAATTATGGAGATGGGTCCCCCAAAAAATCTTTGCGAACTCAGGGGCCTTCAAGGGAGGCTAGCTTACATCAGAACATTCATCTCTAACCTCTCCAGGCGATGTCGACCATTCACCCACCTCATGAAGAAGGGTGTCTCGTTCGTATGGGACGAAGAATGCCAGTGTGCCTTCGACAGCATCAAAGAATATTTGTCAAATCCCCCAGTCCTGGTGGCTCCGGTTGCTGGAAAACCATTCCTGCTCTACGTACGAGCAATGGAGCATTCCCTCGGAGCTCTGCTGGCACAAAACAAGGATGCAGGCCATAAGCAAGCCATATATTACCTCAGTCGAATGATGATTGGGCCAGAGCACCGATACACCGCTGTGGAGAAGGAATGCCTCGCCCTAGTGTTCGCCATTTAGAAGAAGCGGCACTATGTTACTGGAAAAACCATACATGTAATCTCACGAGTCAACCCTCTCAGGGTCCTCATGACTAAACCAGGGGCACTCAGCTCTCGCCTCGCTACATGGGCAATATTGCTGTCCCCTTATCATATGATCTTCATCCCGTAAAAGGCTATCAAAGGTCAAGCCCTGGCAGACTTTTTGGCAGCCCACCTGGGCTCAGAGTCGTCCAGGATATATGAAGAAATCCCAGATGAGGTCGTCGACTCGAATGTAGCCTCTCACGATAACATATGGCGGATGTTCTTCGACGGTGCTTCAAGAACAGGACCCGAGGGCAACATCATTGTCGGAGTCGGGGTGGTGTTAGTTTCTCCTTCCGGATTGGTGATTAACCGCGCTTACTCCCTCACAAAACCCTGTTCTAACAATGTGGCCGAGTACAACGCTCTGGTCATTGGCCTCCAACTTGCAAGGGAGCTGGGGGTAGAATATCTTGAAGCATACGGCGATTCTCAGTTAATCGTCAATCAAATCCGGGGCTCATACGAAGTTCGCCATGAAGACATGATCCTCTATCACCAAATAGCGATCGACATCATCTCGTCATTCGAGGGGTTCTTCATCGAACACATCCCCAGACTCCAAAATATCGAAGCCGATGCCTTAGCAGGCCTGGCCGCTTTCCTAGCAGTGCCGAATCATACCCATCAATCGGTAGACGTGATAGGCCACGAGCTGGTCTGCCCCAAGAACAATGTTCAATTCGTGGTAAGTTATTCCGCTCAGGCGATTGATGATGCCCCAGATTGGAGACAACCATTCATCGACTTCGTCGTCTACGACATCCTCCCCGAGAACCCAAAGGAAGCTACCTCCATCAGACGGCATTTCCTCAGATTCTTCTACGATACAGAGACAAAAATGCTGTATCGCCGATCCTATGATGAATTATTGCTTCGGTGTCTGTCAAACTCAGAAGCCAAAGAAGCCGTACGAGAAGCTCATGACGGTGTCTGCGGGGCCCATCAGCCTGGCCGTAAATTGCAAGACCGTCTTCGCCGAATGGGCTACTATTGGCCCACGATGGTAGCATATGCGATAGACTATGCAAGAAGGTGCAAATTCTGCCAAGTCCACGCGGACTTCATCCACCAACCATCCGAATTTCTACATCCGACAGTGGTGTCCTGGCCCTTCGATGCATGGAGAATGGATATCATCGGTCTGATTACTCCACCTTCCTTCCGAGGACATCGCTTTATACTCGCAAACACAGATTACTTCTCCAAATGGGCGGAAGCTGTCCCGCTTGCAGAAGTCAAAACCTCGAACGTGATCAGCTTCCTTAAGCATCACGTCATCTATCGCTTTGGACTGCCCCGAAGGATCATCCACGACAATGGTCCGCAGTTTGCAAGCCATGCCTTCTATCGGCTCTGCGACAAGCACCGCATCCAGAATATTGCTTCGACACCATACAATCCAGCAGCAAATGGGTTGGCAGAAGCATTCAATAAAACCATCATGAAGTTACTCAAGAAGTTCGTATCGTCCAACAAACGCGACTGGAACGAGAAGCTTGGTGAATGCTTATGGGCGTACCGTACCACGGTTCGAACAGCCACAGGAAATACACCATTCTTCCTAGTGTACGGGAGTGTGGCAGTTCTCCCATTGGTGACTCAAATACCCTCACTCCGCGTCGCCCTCACTTATCAATTGATGACGAATGATAACTACCGACGCCGACTACAAGAGTTGGAGGCCTCAGATGAAAAGCGCCTCCTAGCTCAGCAAAGGATCGAACTATACCAAGCACGCATCTCCGGAGCCTTCAACAAAAAGGTCAAGATCAGAACATTCCAGGTGGACGATCTCGTTCTGGCAGTTCGGAGACCGATGGTCATGACTCACAAGACCGCCAGCAAATTTCACCCAAAATGGGAAGGCCCATTTATCATTGAGGCCGTATTCTCCAACGGAGCCTACCGCCTCGCAAAACAGAATGGGAATTTGCTCATGTTGCCCGTCAACGGCAAGTTCCTGAAGAATACTATGTCTAAACGACATTTTTCCAGATTTTCGAGTCATGTGCCCGCTGGTACCGTTGAACTCACCCTCACAATTTTTCAGATTTTCGAGTCACGTGCCCGCTGGTACCGCTGAACTCACCCTCACAATTTCTAGATTTTCGAGTCACGTACCCGCTGGTACCGCTGAACTCACCCTCACAATTTCTAGATTTTCGAGTCACGTGCCCGCTGGTACCGCTGAACTCACACTCACCATTCTTCAGATTTTTGAGTCATGTACCCTCTCGTGCCGCTGAACTCACATCCACAACATCCCAGATTATTGAGTCATGTGCCCTCTAGTGCCACTGAACTCACACTTTCATAAATATCGAGTCATGTACCCGCTGGTGCCTTTAAACTTACATCCCGATCACTCTTTTAGATAGTAAGTCATGTATGATCATACCTCTAAACTTTCTTCCTGGAAAAGATCCTCCCTTATGATCCAATACCCACACTTCCAGTGCACAAAAAGGGTAAGCGATCCACGAATTTCTAAAAACGGCCATGTCCTCATTACCTCTGAGTCGTTTCACTTCCGCCAAAAACAAATCACCCCCTACATAGAACTTCCATGTCCTCATTACCTCTGAGTCGTTCTATGTACCCCCCTCTTCATTGAGCCCACTCCTGCCATGTCCTCATTACCTCTGAGTGGGAAGGCTCCGTAGAAGAAACCTTCATACTTGCCATGTCCTCATTACCTCTGAGTGAGTATGTTCGTTCCCTTTAACTTGTTGCCCGTATCCAAAACCAGGGTACGTTAGGGGCAATGGGTCCATGCAAAATGTTCCAATAAAATAATTATTATACAACAAAAGAGTGAAGCAAATATATTCCATTTATTCAGAAATCAGTTACATCCACGCGGTTACAGGAAAGTTCTTCATGCAGACAAGAAGAAAGGCAAAACAAAGCAAAGACTACAGATAGACATTTACGAGAAACCCTAAAACCCTAGTTGCAGAAGTGCGTATACAACTCTTTCAACCACATTACGTATGAAGGACACAATTGAGGAAGATCTTCGTCCAGAATAGGAGAATCAGAATTCCCAGTGCTGCCACCCTCAGCAGTCTCGATAGTGGGGGGATGTCGTCCCTCTCAGGCGCCGATTCTTCTTTCATCGCCTCCTCCTTAACAGAGGGAGGCCCCTGATTGATGCCAGGGGGCGGCGGCTCCTCTACCACTGCAATCTCAGCATTCGGTGGTGACACTACAAGAACCAAAAGGCAAAAAAAGGTGATGATGAAGACAGTGAGAAGATATTCATAGGTGTTCATGCGGCCCGTTTAAAGATAACTTTTATGCGGCTCGGACATGGAATATATTCCATGTGGCTCATGGGACGTGTATGCGGACTATGTAATTTGAAAAGCTCGTATCAAATGATTATGCACGAAGAAAATGCAGCAGAGCAGCATCTGTTAGGGTTTCAAAGCACCCTTCCACACAGTCCTTACCTTCGATGACAACATGAACGTCAAGACGAACGGGGGGTACGGCAGTTGATGATGAAGCCGACTTCCTACTCTTCGCCACAGCCTTCTTCACTGCCTTGGAAGCCCTAGGTGCCATCGTTGTCCGTCGGTCAGAAAGCAAGACAGAAATCTCAATCAAGAAGAGTCTAAGAGAGAAATCCCTCCAAATACCCTTCTATTTATAGAGAAAGGAAGACCAAGACCGACGCCTCATACAAAGTAGTCGACTCTTTGGCTATCGATACAAACTAGCTAATTAAAGATCAAAAACTCTTGGGATCCTGCCCCAAAAAGGTCTGCATGCATGACATAATGACGTGGCAAGGAACTATGCGGCCGAGATATCCCTGCGGTTTAAAAGTCTCTGCGACTAAGCCATCCATGCGGCTGAACCACCTATGCGGCTGAACACTCTATGCGACCAAGATATCTATGCGGTCAGGGTTTTATATGCGGCCAAAAAGAATATACAGCCATGCTTCTTATTCAAAGTATTTCAATTTTGCAAATTAAAAACTTTGAAGGGGGTCTTGTAGAAGCATGGAAAATGATCCATGCGGCTAGAAAATCTCATGCGGCTCAGAAAGCCCATGTGGCTTAGAGAGTCATGCGGCATAAGGGACTATACGGCCGAAGACATCCTATGCGGCTAAGAAGACATGTGGCGTAACAGTGTTCCCCTCCGCCCTATGCTGCATTAATTACTTTGACGGCTGACAACTCCAAAAAAAGTGACAGCCTTGACACAAGAGAGGCAATTATGACTCCGCCATAATGACAGACCCCTAAGGAAGAGAAAGGGATCTTTGACATAATCCCCCGAGATCCATAAAAATGCCACGTGGCCTTGCCACGTGGCCTTGCCACGTGGCCTTGCCACGTGGGCATTCGTATGCGGCTCGAGCAAAGACTTCTCATGCGGTTCAGAATGAAGCCATCCTATGCGGCTCAGGCCGAAACAGTCTCATACGGCTCAAACAGAGGCCTTCTCATGCGTCCCAAGTGGACCATTTCTATGCGGCTCAGGCGGATGAATCCTTATGCGGCTCGCAATGATCACCTCCATACGGCTCAAAAGTGCGAGAGAGGGTACTACCCGAGCAGCCCTAACACATGGCCCAAACCTTATGCGGCCCAAATCTTATACGGCTCAATCTTCATGCGATTCAGATCCCCCCAGTGGCTCCTAGGATACGTGTCCTAAGCCAAATCAATTTCTCTGATTTATTACAATCAGAGATTGGGTCAAATCCCAATAATCTGGGACACGTGGCAGGGGAATAAATCAAATTTATTCGCAGATATCAGAAGATCATTATGAGGAAGATTTATTCCAATCTGCATTAACTGCTGATGAGATTTGGTGCAATCTACACTTAATGGTCCAGATTCATCACAATCAAAACGAATGGCCTAGATTGACCAACCCATAGGCCGCCGTCATCGCCAAGAAGCAATCATTGGCAACCCTAATGATCACACCCCATTCTTATAAATAGCAAGGTGCCATTCCCTTACAAAGATATACATTCCCCGGCAATATACACAACGGAGAGAGTGTGACCAGAGAGACCCCCTTTAGAGATCAGAAGACTTGGAGAAAAAAGCAGAGAGGGAGCAAAGAGAGCATTTCTTCAACGCCGAGCAAATCTTCTGGAGCCAAGGCTGCATACCGATCGTCCAAGGATTAAGGCAGGGCTGCCGTCGCCTTCCCGAGCCTCTATCGTCACCTCCGAGAATCTAAAATAAACAATTGTACTTAGTCTGCTGTACCTAGGCTTTCGTCCCTAGGCTTTCTTTGTACAAGTGAGTTAGTATTGTGAGTCTAAGTTTAGTCCTCCCATAAAATTGTTCTGTACTTTTACAATCAATGGCAAACACGATTTCCTATGACGGGTGGCTGATCCTCCAACATCTCATCTGGCAAGATTGACGGCTGATCCACCTCAACGTCTGCCACCGGGAGGGTAGAGTCATCTCCATCATGCTCGTTGCCCTCATCTGGCTCAGCCACAGAATCCAAATCTGGCACTTCGGCTCTGGTCTTTCTCTTCTTGGCCCCTTGAGATCCTTCCTCCAGGCCGGTAACAACAATAAAACTGGCAACCGGGTTAAAGCCGACCGGAGGTTTGTTCGCCATGACAAGGTACAAGGCTGCCATGTACAAGATCTCCACTGATGCCTTAATGGCAGGGACTGAGAAAATGGTACGGGTATGGAATGTGTCGTAGTATTGCCAAGCCCTGATACCATCAAGAAGGCTGCCTTCAAAGCCCAGACAGGAGCTGGAATTGTCTAAACAAAGCTGGCTGTATCCAAACTGACGGGCAAACCTGCTCGACAGATAAGGCTCCAGAAAAACAGTATTGCGGTTCCAATACACCAGATGTGCGGGGCGGATGTTACGCAGCCATAGGAGCGTCTGGCCGTCCAGAAGCTGAGGGGGCGCAATACCGTCAAGATGTACAGCCTCTATGTCCCTGGCGGTAAAGCGAGGGACGGATACGAAAATATGATACTTATCTGCCCTCGCCAATGCCATCCGGCAAGCCCGTATGGTACATTCCCAAGGCTCGTTACGATAGCGGAAGATAAATACGTCATCATCAGTCACACCATCTTCAGAGCCCGATCTCATCAAAGACGGATAATGTATCAGCAGCCACCCCATCAAATAGTGATAGGGCAACTCAGTTCGTTTAAAATCCTTGGTCACGTCGCGAGCAATGACTTTGGACATAAAGGTACGAAGGCTACGGTGTATGCTGCATACCATGGCCGGGAGGAGAGCTAGCCTGATTCACAAAACTAACTTCACAGCCGGAAGGATGAAGTTACGACTGATTCTCTCGATAAAACCAGCCCCTCCAGAGACTACACAGTTTCGCAGCTATACCATTAAAAATCCCGCCAGAAGCTATTTTTCTGACAACTCTTGGGTATCCTGTTAGAAATAACCGAAAGAGTCAGTTTTACTCCCAAATCTATCATTGGCGGTGGCCACCCTCTTAGCCGACGACACCAAGTCTTTCACCGCCTCCCGGGATCGAGGACAACGGGAAGTAATTCGTCCTGAGGCATCTGTCGGGAAGAGATAATGCACCCAGATCATTGAGTCACGTGCCCGCTGGTACCGCTGAACTCACCCTCATAATTTTCCCGATTTTTGAGTCACATGCCCGCTCGTACCGCTGAACTCACACTCACCATTCTCCAGATTTTTGAGTCATGTACCCTCTCGTGCCGCTGAACTCATATCCACAATATCCCAAATTATTGAGTCATGTGCCCTCTGGTACCACTGAACTCACACTTTTGCAAATATCGAGTCATGTACCCGCTGGTGCCTCTGAACTCACATCCAGGTCACTCTTTCAGATAGTAAGTCATGTATAATCATCCCTCTGAACATTCTTCCTGGAAGAGATCCTCCTTCATGATCCAATACCTGCACTTCCAATGCACAAAAAGTGTAAGCGATCTACGAATTTCTAAAAAACGGCCATGTCCTCATTACCTCTGAGTCGTTTCACTTCCGCCAAAAAACAAATCACCCCCTACATAGAACTTCCATGTCCTCATTACCTCTGAGTCGTTCTATGTACCCCCTCTTCATTGAGCCCACTCCTGCCATGTCCTCATTACCTCTGAGTGGGAAGGCTCCGTAGAAGAAACCTTCATACTTGCCATGTCCTCATTACCTCTGAATAAGTATGTCGATTCCCTTTCAAACTATTATCTGTACCTACAACCGGAGTACGACAAGGATAATAGGTCCACAAACGTCCTCTATTGACCATAAATATCATCCGTGAATTCACTTATACTATGTCCTCATTACCTCTGAGTAGGAAGATTCCACGATAAAACCCTCATGCTTGCCATGTCCTCATAACCTCTGAACAAGTATGTCGATTTTCTTTCATCCTATTATCCGTATCCTAAACCAAGGTACGCCAAGGATAATAGGCCCACAAATACACTCTGCTAAGTTTCTTAGCACAAGCCCACCATCTCATCATGCCCCGGGAGCACAGCTGCTCTACGGTATTCTTTTTCCCGATACCGAGAGCACCCATGACCACTTTGCCATGGCTATTCCAGGTATCCTAACTAAATTTGTCATCCGTACCTAAAACCAAGGTATGCCATGGATGACGAGTCCACAAACAAGTCCCCCGCGCGGGGCAGACACCACCATCATATCATAGGTACAACAAGTAATGCAAATGAAGGGTAAAATGGAAAGTACTCTTTATTTGAAAGAAGAAAAAAGTATTACATTTTTGGGACCACGTCCCTCTCAAAAAGAAAACAGAAACAAAGCAAAAGAAAGAAAAAGCTGACTACATTTCAGCATTACTCAATTCTAGGAGACAGCTTCTCACTGAGGTGGTCCCCCGCTCAATCCTCTGTCGAGCCCGACGCTCAGCTTTCCGGGATAACCGCTCCCCATCGTCCAAATCCACGAGCGCCTGGCAGTTGTCTTCCAACTTCTTCAGGGCTGTTTCCAGATCAGTCAAAGCTTGATTAACCCTGTCAGCCACTCGAACAATCAGCCCCCTGTCAGTGCGGGCAACCTCAAGTTCGGACTTCAAGAAAGTCAACTTCCTCTGAAGTGCAAGAATCTGCTTCCGCGTGTCAATACTCTCACGAGAGGCAGTCTCCTCCCGAGCTGTGACGTCTTCATTCGTGTGACTCAATTAATCATACCGATCAGATAAATCGCTAAGGTCTTTCAGTATGGCCGACCTGGTTTTATCCTGAGCAGCTTTAGTCCTCTCTATGACGGCGATAAGGGAACCCTGCTCCTCATTTATAACAGCAGACAGATCAGCCTGCCGCAATACCCGGAGCTCGGCCACCAGTCGATCAGTCTCTAACAATTTCACCTCCAGAAATACGGCCATCCCTGCATCACCAGGGAGATTCCTAAGGATATCCACTTGACCCTGGGCGCATTGCCGGGCCAAGGTGAAGGACGTCCCTCTTTCTACGGCAGCTTCTATTCTCTTCTTCAAATGACGATGAAAATTGGCAACCACGTCCTGTAACGCATCGTCCAAAACCTCTGCAGAGGACGGCGTCAAAGGAAGCGAGGACGGCAACATCGGAGGAGTGACACTGAAGCTCGCCACCAGTGGAACAGAGTCTGAGCAAAACGATGCATGAATGGCGGTTAACTCGTCTTCCGCCGCCTGGAGAGCTTGGATACTCGGTAGGGCAGAAAGGTCGATTCTCGGAGCCACCAGAGCAGAGGATGACGCAAGGACCATCGTTCCCCGCCCCGACTGCCCCGATACCTGGCCCGCTAAACTCGAGCCCCCAGAAGGCCCATCAAAACGAGTCAGACGGTGAGGGGGTACACCCCTCTCCACCTGTGCCCCTTCGGCTGGGTTTGTCTCAACAATGTCCATTCTCGGCACTGGAGAGGCAGGACCTGTGTGCCCAGAATAACAATCAATCGACGTAACCCGAAGGACGTGATGATAGAGCAGATAGGCCCCCTCAAAGGTTAAGATTCGGCTTATCTTACCAAGGGTGGAGCATGGAGGCTGCAGCTCATTCACAGCTGGCATAGTCTCCTCATCCGCAATCTCTAAATTAAGCTCGGCAGCGTCCTCTGTCCCCGTCACCTCGAAGGGGGATACGCCTCGATCGGCATCGTTTCGAGGAGATCCCGCGATCCCAGAGACAGATTCACTGAAGCCCCCGCCACCCCGGGTCACCACCTCGGCATCTTGAGACTCATCTTCTTCTCTTGACACCTACAAACGGGGAAGAAAATGATTAAAATCAAAGCTAGAAGGAAAGAAGGAAGGAAGAATCAGGAACGGTTTGGTTACCTCTGACACGAGATTGACCTCTTCTCCACTTTCTCTTATAGTTAGCTGACGATGTCTGGTTACAACCAGCTTCCGGGAGCGAGATGTACCGCCAGCAGGAGAAACTTGCCTGTTGTGCTTTGGAGCAGGGCCAAGCGCAACGGGTGGATGATCCTCCAATATCTCATCTGGCAAGATTGGCGGCTGATCCACCTTTACGTCTGCCGTCGGGAGGGTAGAGTCATCTCCATCATGCTCGTTGCCCTCATCATCCTCAGCCACAGAATCCAAATCTGGCACTTCGGCTCTGGTCTTTCTCTTCTTGGCCCCTTGAGATCTTTTGTCACGCCCCAGAACCAGAATACTGGAGAGGGGAGGCAAACATAGCCAGCTACGTATATTGAAATGGATTCCATCTAGCTATACGGTCACGGCTGTCTAGGATACATGAGGGTTTATCTACAAGCCAACAGTCTCTTAAGGTCATGTACAAGCCTAGTGTCTCAATCACAAGCAAGTAAGTAAGAGTCACAAGATGTATGATCATTAAATATACAATAATAAGGCATCCCAAATATTACATATTCAGCTGATCATGAAGCTAGTCGTTACAAAATGTTAGGACTAGCAAGAGTTTAGTCATACATGATCAACCCTAGAATTTGTCAATCATGTTACAGCCCGTGGGCAGACAGTAAGTAAGTACAATCGAGCTAAACAGGTGCTCGTCGGCTAAACGCCTCAAAAGAATATTTTTACAATATAGCGGGAGAGCCAAAAATAACCCACTCGTTGCCAGGGTTCCGTCTAGTGGCCACCATCTGGCTGGAAAGTCGGTAGATCCTCTGGAGTTGCTCCAAAATCTGGCCACACAAAACCAGCTGGATCAGACCCCAGAAAGAGCAAGTGCCACAAAGGAGGCTTCACTTAAGAACTAAAACCAGCAATCAGCACAAGATATAAATAAAAGTAAGAACTGGAAATAAAGAAAATACACCAGGATGATATACAACGAGATAACCATGGAACTATTAAGATATCCAGGTTACAACCCGTAAACCAAACAAGGACCGGGGTTGTAACCCTTCGTCTGAACAGAACTTGGAATTCCCACCATTTATCGGTAAAATAAATACAGGCATTCAAGTCATGCAGCAATCTGGAACAGGATCATGGAAAGACTAGACTGGTTAGGCTCCATCCAATCATTTCACGGCCAAGCAAGAACTACGGCTTGATACTTTAACTAACTAGGGTTATCACAGGCCTAGTTACTAGCAAGATGTAGTGAGATCATTCCACAGCCACAAGCCCTGCAGACCATCCAGGTCACCCAGGTCGAGAGATTAGGGTTGAATTCAGGTGGGTACATCGTCCAGAAAATGCATGTACCCTTAGGTAGCTTGAAGGGTGCAACACATGATAGTGTGCTGGAAATGTGTCCTACTCGACGGCAGGCTACAGATCCCAAGCGCGCCCAGGTAACGGGATTGCCTGTAGCTGGGAAATCTCTTCATGACTAATGTATTAATCTAGTTGTTAACCTTAGTCCATTTTAGTAGGTACTTCTGACCGTGGTACTTAGGAGTCCCATCCTAGACATGATGCAAGACAGGACTGGTTTATTCATACAAGCACAATCGTCCACGGTGTCCGGCCATTATACATGTCATGTCATGTCAGGTAGCCGTCGCAACAGCTATTCGAGATAATCATGTCAGGTTATCATGCCAAGTGTACTTGTCAGGAGTGCGCCACGACGGGCCACTATCAGGTCATGTCAGGTCATTATGTCAGGAGTGCACCACTATGGGTCACTATCGTATCAGGCTCAGTTATCAATTCCAAACATATCAAGTAAATTCGTGATTATCAAGTTCAGGACAAAAGGCGTGATTATCAAGTTCAGGACAAAAGACGTTAAATATCTAATAAAATATCAATATACAGGGCTATAGAAGATCAAGGGTAAACAGGCTACGCTCAAACCAGGCTATGTTCAGGCTAGCGTACGCTCAGGTCTGCGTACCAAGGGATCCATACACTTCCAATGGAAAGCGTACGCAAGGGTCAGCGTACACAAGGGCACGCTCAAGCTACAGGTCAGCGTACGCTCGCCAAAGAGCAGCGTACGAAGGCTAGCGTACGCTCTTTAAAGAGCAGCGTACGAAGGCTAGCGTACGCTCGCTAAAGAGCAGCGTACGAAGGCTAGCGTACGCTCGCTAAAGAGCAGCGTACAGCTCAGTGGCGTAAGCTAAAAAGCTAGCTCACTGTTCACTGTCTTCTCCAAATGGCAAGAACAGCAAGAACTCTAAAGTTGAATCTAAGCTTCCATTGTCCAGATCTTGGTCAAAATAAGTCCGAAGGCTAGCGTACGAAGGCTAGCGTACGCTCGCTAAAGAGCAGCGTACGAAGGCTAGCGTACGCTCGCTAAAGAGCAGCGTACGAAGGCTAGCGTACGCTCGCTAAAGAGCAGCGTACGAAGGCTAGCGTACGCTCGCTAAAGAGCAGCGTACAAAGGCTAGCGTACGCTCGCTAAAGAGCAGCGTACGAAGAAAGCGTACGCTCGCTAAAGAGCAGCGTACAGCTCAGTGGCGTAAGCTAAAAAGCTAGCTCACTGTTTACTGTCTTCTCCAAATGGCAAGAACAGCAAGAACTCTAAAGTTGAATCTAAGCTTCTATTGTCCAGATCTTGGTCAAAATAAGTCCGAATCCAACTTTCCAAAGGTCAAAATTGGGTAGAATGAAATTCTCTACAACATGGAACCATCAAAACTTGAAAACAAAGAAGTTTAATAGATCAAAACCACAAAAATCCGAAAGTAACAAAACTCTATATCTACAAGAAATAAAGCCTCAAAATAGAAAATAACAAGTTCTAATGTGGTTTAGAATCATGAGGAGAAGCTAATGAAACCATCAAAAGGAGTTCTCTTGTGGAAGCAAGTTGTACTTACCTATGGTGTTCTTGGTTGGTGGAGAAGAGTAATGGTGGGGGAAGGAGAAGTAAATAAGAATTATGGAGGAGAGAGAAGGTTGGTGGGGATAATAAAGAGGGGGTTGTGGTGGAAATGAAGGAGAAGCATAGGCTAAGGTGTTCCACCCTTGACCCTTGATGAACCAAGCATTGGGCCGGCCGAACCAAGCCAACCCAAACCGAGAGTAAACAAGCCAAGCCAAACCAAGGAGATATACAAATACAAGATAAAATACGTATACGTATTCCAAATACGTAATACAAACAACAGGCATTACAACTCTACCCACCTTAAAAGAATTCTGTCCTCAGAATTTAATCAAGAGGCTAGAGGAGCAATGACAAGCTACACTATTCATAGGCAATTATACTAGGCAATCAATCAATCATGTAAGCAAGGAATTGATGGCCTGAGGCATAAGAAAGATATTATACCTCATGAGTCAAACAAGTCGGGATATCGCGATCGGATATCATCCTCACGCTCCCACGTTGACTCTCCCAAAGAGTGATGACCCCAAGCAACTCGGACTAACTTGATAGTCTTGTTCTTGAGGATCTTCTCTCTTTGATCCAATATAGACACGGGCCTCTCCTCATACGAAAGGTTGGTACCAACAACCAATTCCGAATGATCCAGGATGTAGCTCGGGTCCGGGATGTACCGTCGTAATTGGGATACATGGAACACGTCATGCACCTCGCTTAGCGACGGCGGAAGAGCGAGACGATAGGATACATCTCCTACTCGCTCTAGAATGTCAAACGGTCCTATATACCTAGGACTAAGCTTGCCCCGTACGCCGAAACGAATGACGCCACGGTTAGGCGAAATCCTCAGGAATACATAATCGTCGACCGAGAACTCGAGAGGATGCCGATGAGAATCGGCCCAATGGCGCTGGCGATCTTGGGCAACTCGAAGGTGATCTCTGACTCGCCTAACTACTTCAATGGTCTGAGCAATCATTTCTGGACCAAGCATCTGCCTCTCTCCAACATCATTCCAGGCTAGCGGGGATCTGTACTTTCTGCCATACAGTGCCTCGAATGGTGCCATCTGGATACTGGCCTGGAAACTGTTATTGTACGAGAATTCTACCAGGTGCAAGTGATCTTCCCATGAACCACCGAAGTCAAGTGTGCAAGACCGCAACATGTCTTCAAGAGTCTGGATCGTGCGCTCCGACTGTTCATCTGTCTGCGGGTGATATGCTGAACTGAACTGGAGATGAGTTCCCAAACTCTCTTGTAAGCTACGCCAAAAGCTCGATGTAAACCTTGAATCTCGGTCCGAGGTGATACTGACTGGCATACCGTGCAATCTGACAATCTGCCTGAGGTACATCTCTGCTAACTGAGCCGTCGACTGACTAACTCTAAATAGAAGAAAGTGAGCCACCTTCGTGAGCCGATCAACTATAACCGAGATAGCATCTCTACCAGCTGGGGATCTAGGTAATCCAGTCACGAAATCCATGGTCACATGCTCCCACTTCCATTCTGGAATCGGTAAGGGCTGAAGAAGTCCAGCCGGTCTCTGATGTTCGGCTTTAACTTGTTGGCAAACCAAACACCGAGAGACAAACCGAGCTATCTCCCGCTTCATGCCATTCTACCAGAAATGCTGCCGGATATCACGGTACATCTTCGTACTACCTGGATGGATGAAATACTATAAACTGTGCACCTCTGACATGATCTGCTGTCTGATATCTCCACTGGGTACACAATGATGCTTACCATGTCGAAGTGTACCATCCTCATGAATATATAACTCTGGTCTTCGTCCTGCTTCACACTCTGCTCTGAGTCGCTGAAGCTTGGAATCTGCCGACTGTGCCATCCGGATCCTCTCGACTATAGTGGACTGAACTTGCATGCTGGCCATCAATGCCACACTGGAAGGGAGAACAACTTTAATACCCATCTTCTGAAGATCTGCTAACAGCTCTGGTTGCGCTGTTAGGAAATAAGCTCCGGCTCTCCTGTTCAATGCATCTGCTACGATATTGGCCTTCCCAGGATGATACTGCAAGCTGACATCATAATCCACAAGAAGCTCCATCCACCTCCTCTGACGCATGTTAAGATCCTTCTGGGTGAAAATATACTCCAGGCTCTTGTGGTCGGTGAAAATCTCCACCCTATCTCCGTACAAGTAGTGCCTCCACAACTTAAGTGTAAACACCACTGCTGCCAGCTCCAAGTCATGGGTTGGGTAATTCCTCTCATGATCACGAAGTTGTCGTGAAGCATAAGCTATTACCTTCCCATGCTGCATCAGAACACATCCTAAACCTCTACCTGAAGCATCACAATACACTAAAAATCCTTCGGTTCCATCTGGAAGTGTGAGAATAGGAGCTGTTATCAGGCCTCGCTTCAACTGCTCAAAAGAACTCTGACACTCTGCTGTCCAAGCAAACTGCGCATCCTTGCGGGTCAACTGGGTCAATGGCACTGAAATCCGAGCAAAGTCTGAAACAAATTGCCGGTAATAGCCAGCCAATCCAAGAAAACTACGAAGCTCTGCAACTGTGCTGGGTACTGGCCATGACTCAATAGCTACAATCTTCTGGGGATCCACTTCTACTCCTCTTCGAGTGATGATATGACCCAAGTACGAAATGCGATCGAGCCAGAACTCGCATTTACTGAACTTGGCATATAACTGGTGCTCTCTGAGGATCTGAAGAACTATACGGAGATGCTGCTCATGCTCCGCCTCACTCTTGCTGTAGACCAGAATGTCATCCAAGAACACAATCACAAACTGATCCAAGTAAGGCAAGAAGATGCGATTCATGAGGTCCATGAATACGGCCGGCGCATTGGTTGCTCCAAAAGGCATAACGAGGAACTCCTAATGCCCATATCTTGATCTAAAAGCTGTCTTCGGGATGTCCTGCTCTCTGACTCTGATCTGATGATAACCTGAGCGCAAATCAATCTTTGAGAATACTGAAGCCCCCTTGAGTTGATCAAATAAGTCATCTATCCTCGGAAGAGGGTATCTGTTCTTGATTGTCACTGAGTTCAAGGTACGATAATCAACACATAACCTGGACGTACCATCCTTCTTTTTCACAAAAAGCATCAGGGCTCCCCAAGGCGATCCACTAGCACGAATGAATCCCTTTGTTCTGAGTTCTTCAATCATCTTGTACAATATCTCCAACTCTGACGGCGCCATCCTGTAGACTCTTTCTGACACTGGGGCTGTTCCGGGAATCAAGTCTATAGTGAACTCGATCTTCCGCTCCGGGGGCATACCTGGAAGTTCTTCTGGGAAAACATCTGGAAACTCCTCGACTATCCTGGGCAACTGAACTGCTGCTACTGCCATCCGCAATATCGGAGGAGAAGGCTCAACCTCGCCTCGAGAGAAAGAAAACTCTGGCTCTCCTGGAATGCTAAAAACAACCCTACCAATATGGCAGTCTATCCTAGCATACTGGTTCCTCAACCAATCCATCCCTAAGACCACATCATAATCGGCCATCGGGAACTCTATCAATCTAGCGGGGAATTCTCTACCACTAACTACGATCCGACACGAGGAAAACACTCTATCTACACCCACAAGTCCGTTACCAGTAAGTATATTAAGCCTTACTGATAATGACTCGGGCTCCAATCCTACCCGTATCGCGAATCGTGCAGACATAAAAGAATGCGATGCACCAGAATCAAATAAAGCTGAAGCTGGAAAGGAGTTAACGAGAATAGTACCTGCCACTACCTCACCTGGTGCCAACTCTTCCTCCACGGTCATCACCATAGCCTGACCGTGCCCTCGGGGTGCTGGTCCCCTCTGCTGAAATCCTCGCTGCCTACTCTGACTCAAGGCCTGGGCTGGTGCATACTGTTGGGGGCTCTGCTGCTGGAACACTTGGGTCTGAGGCGGCAAGGGCCTCGGCAATAGATACTGCTGCTGCTGGACCGGAGCTGGTCCTCTCACCGAAGAGCTAGTAAGGTTGGACGATGATGAACCACCCCTATTCGGGCAGGATCCAACCCTATGGTCTGGTGCTCCACAAGCCAGACACAATCCCTGTGCCCTGCGACATTCTGCCACCATATGGCCTGGCTTCACACAATGAGAACATCCCACTGCGGAAGACTGCTTTTGCTTCTGTTGCTGAGGGTGCGTCGGGGTAGAATGCTGAACCGACGTCACCGAGGCCGCCCACCTCGGAGCCCCAATAGTCAAGGCCCTGGCTGCCGGGGCTGGTGCTGAAGACTGACTCATCTGGCCGTGAGATCTCTTCCGACCCCCGGCCCTATCCACAATCCTCTGGAAGGTATACTCATGCCTCCGGGCTGCTCTCAAGACTGCATCAAAAGTCTGATGCTCAAACTGCTCAACTGCCAATAGAATCTCTAGGTGAAGCCCCTGCTGGAATCGCTGGGCTCGATCATACTCGGTTGCCACCAAGGTGGGAGCAAATCGACTGAGTCTCGAAAACTCGGCCGCATATCCATCGACCGTCCTGTCCATCTGCTTCAGATTGGTAAACCTCGTCTGCAAGTCATACCGAGCCACAACATCAAAATACTTTGTCTGGAATCTCTCCCGGAATACTACCCAAGCAATGGGGGCTGCTAATCCAACGGCCTACACTGCCCACCAGCTGCGGGCAAGATCTAATAGATGTAGGCGCACAACTGCCACCTTCTCGTTCTCTGGGGTCCTGGCTGCTTCTAGAATCACCTCTGTGTCCTGAAGCCATGCATCTGCCGCGATAGCATCTTCACTACCGTCGAAGAATGGAGGGTTCAAGCGCTTGAAGCTGTTGGCAGTGCTGTTACCCTGATGACCATCCCGGGTCAAAGCATCCGTCACTGCCTGGTGCAAGGCATCTCCACGCCGGTCTTGGGAAGCTATCAAGGTCCTGACGAGTCCTACCAAAGTGCCGTCATCATGTTCTACAGGTTGAACTGGCTGGACTGGTGGCTCTCCACCAGAAGGCACGACTCTAGAGGCTACTCCGGAATGCAGGGCTTGATCTCCAGGTTGCTGCTAGTCCACGGGAGGTGCTCCTCCTTGCTGGTCAGTAGGACCACGAACAATGCCGCTGAAGAAGACGACATAGGGAACAATAAGAAAGGACCAGGACAGATCAACGATACAAGCATATGATCAGGACAAGAATCCAGGGATTCAGAAGATACGAGCAGAGATCAAAGACGAATACTGATTGAGACATCTATTCGGTAAACCCTCACATATCTTGATTTACAAGACCTGCATGGGCCACCACTTAAACCATGTCACGCCCCAGAACCAGAATACTGGAGAGGGGAGGCAAACATAGCCAGCTACGTATATTGAAATGGATTCCATCTAGCTATACGGTCACGGCTGTCTAGGATACATGAGGGTTTATCTACAAGCCAACAGTCTCTTAAGGTCATGTACAAGCCTAGTGTCTCAATCACAAGCAAGTAAGTAAGAGTCACAAGATGTATGATCATTAAATATACAATAATAAGGCATCCCAAATATTACATATTCAGCTGATCATGAAGCTAGTCGTTACAAAATGTTAGGACTAGCAAGAGTTTAGTCATACATGATCAACCCTAGAATTTGTCAATCATGTTACAGCCCGTGGGCAGACAGTAAGTAAGTACAATCGAGCTAAACAGGTGCTCGTCGGCTAAACGCCTCAAAAGAATATTTTTACAATATAGCGGGAGAGCCAAAAATAACCCACTCGTTGCCAGGGTTCCGTCTAGTGGCCACCATCTGGCTGGAAAGTCGGTAGATCCTCTGGAGTTGCTCCAAAATCTGGCCACACAAAACCAGCTGGGTCAGACCCCAGAAAGAGCAAGTGCCACAAAGGAGGCTTCACTTAAGAACTAAAACCAGCAATCAGCACAAGATATAAATAAAAGTAAGAACTGGAAATAAAGAAAATACACCAGGATGATATACAACGAGATAACCATGGAACTATTAAGATAACCAGGTTACAACCCGTAAACCAAACAAGGACCGGGGTTGTAACCCTTCGTCTGAACAGAACTTGGAATTCCTACCATTTATCGGTAAAATAAATACAGGCATTCAAGTCATGCAGCAATCTGGAACAGGATCATGGAAAGACTAGACTGGTTAGGCTCCATCCAATCATTTCACGGCCAAGCAAGAACTACGGCTTGATACTTTAACCAACTAGGGTTATCACAGGCCTAGTTACTAGCAAGATGTAGTGAGATCATTCCACAGCCACAAGCCCTGCAGACCATCCAGGTCACCCAGGTCGAGAGATTAGGGTTGAATTCAGGTAGGTACATCGTCCAGAAAATGCATGTACCCTTAGGTAGCTTGAAGGGTGCAACACATGATAGTGTGCTGGAAATGTGTCCTACTCGACGGCAGGCTACAGATCCCAAGCGCACCCAGGTAACGGGATTGCCTGTAGCTGGGAAATCTCTTCATGACTAATGTATTAATCTAGTTGTTAACCTTAGTCCATTTTAGTAGGTACTTCTGACCGTGGTACTTAGGAGTCCCATCCTAGACATGATGCAAGACAGGACTGGTTTATTCATACAAGCACAATCGTCCACGGTGTCCGGCCATTATACATGTCATGTCATGTCAGGTAGCCGTCGCAACAGCTATTCGAGATAATCATGTCAGGTTATCATGCCAAGTGTACTTGTCAGGAGTGCGCCACGACGGGCCACTATCAGGTCATGTCAGGTCATTATGTCAGGAGTGCACCACTATGGGTCACTATCGTATCAGGCTCAGTTATCAATTCCAAACATATCAAGTAAATTCGTGATTATCAAGTTCAGGACAAAAGGCGTGATTATCAAGTTCAGGACAAAAGACGTTAAATATCTAATAAAATATCAATATACAGGGCTATAGAAGATCAAGGGTAAACAGGCTACGCTCAAACCAGGCTATGTTCAGGCTAGCGTACGCTCAGGTCTGCGTACCAAGGGATCCATACACTTCCAATGGAAAGCGTACGCAAGGGTCAGCGTACACAAGGGCACGCTCAAGCTACAGGTCAGCGTACGCTCGCCAAAGAGCAGCGTACGAAGGCTAGCGTACGCTCTTTAAAGAGCAGCGTACGAAGGCTAGCGTACGCTCGCTAAAGAGCAGCGTACGAAGGCTAGCGTACGCTCGCTAAAGAGCAGCGTACAGCTCAGTGGCGTAAGCTAAAAAGCTAGCTCACTGTTCACTGTCTTCTCCAAATGGCAAGAACAGCAAGAACTCTAAAGTTGAATCTAAGCTTCCATTGTCCAGATCTTGGTCAAAATAAGTCCGAATCCAACTTTCCAAAGGTCAAAATTGGGTAGAATAAAATTCTCTACAACATGTAACCATCAAAACTTGAAAACAAAGAAGTTTAATAGATCAAAACCACCAAAATCCGAAAGTAACAAAATACTAGATCTACAAGAAATAAAGCCTCAAAGTGGAAAATAACAAGTTCTAATGTGGTTTAGAATCATGAGGAGAAGCTAATGAAACCATTAAAAGGAGTTCTCTTGTGGAAGCAAGTTGCACTTGCCTATGGTGTTCTTGGTTGGTGGAGAAGAGTAATGGTGGGGGAAGGAGAAGTAAATGAGAATTATAGAGGAGAGAGAAGGTTGGTGGGGATAATAAAGAGGGGGTTATGGTGGAAATGAAGGAGAAGCATAGGCTAAGGTGTTCCACCCTTGACCCATGATGAACCAAGCATTGGGCCGACCGAACCAAGCCAACCGAAACCGAGAGTAAACAAGCCAAGCCAAACCAAGGAGATATGCAAATACAAGATAAAATACGTATACGTATTCCAAATACGTAATACGAACAACAGGCATTATATCTTTCCTCCAGGCCGGTACCAGCAATAAAACTAGCACCCGAGTTAAAGCCGACCGGAGGTTTGTTCGCCATGATATGGTACAAGGCTGCCATGTATAAGATCTCTACTGACGCCTTAATGGCAAGGACTGAGAAAATGGTACGGGTATGGAATGTGTTATAGTATTGCCAAGCCCTGATACCATCAAGAAGGCTGCCTTCAAAGCCCAGACAGGAGCTGGGATTGTCTAAACAAAGCTGACTGTATCCAAACTGACGGGCAAACCTGCTAGGCAGATAAGGCACCAGAAAAACAGTATTGCGGTTACGATACACCAGACGTGCGGGGCAGATGTTACGCGGCCATAGGAGCATCTGGCCGTCCAGAAGCTGAGGGGGCGCAATACCGTCAAGATGTACAGCCTCTATGTCCCTGGCGGTAAAGCGACGGATGGATACGAAAATATGATACTTATCTGCCCTCGCCAATACCATCCGGCAAGCCCGCATGGTCTCACATTTCCAAGGCTCGTCACGATAGCGGAAGATAAATACGACATCATCAGTCACACCGTCTTCCGAGCCCGGTCTCATCAAAGACGGATAATGTATCAGCAGCCACCCCATCAAATAGTGATAGGGCAACTCAGCTCGTTCAAAATCCTTGGTCACGTCGCAAGCAATGACTTTGGACGTGAAGGTATGAAGGCCACGGTGTATGCTGCACACCATGGCCGGGAGGAGAGCTAGCCTGATTCGCAAAACTAACTTCACAGCCGGAAGGATGAAGTTACGACTGATTCTCTCGATAGAACCAGCCCCTCCAGAGACTACATAGTTTCGCAGCCATACCATTAAAAATCCTGCCAGGAGCACTTTTGTTGACAACTCTTGGGTATTATGGTATAAATAACCGAAAGAGTCGGTTTTACTCCTAAATCTGTCATTGGTGGTGGCCACCCTCTTTGCCGACGACACCAAGTCTTTCACCGCCTCCCGGGATCGAGGGCGACGGGAAGTAATTCGTCCTGAGACATCTGTCGGGAAGAGATAATGCACCCAGTCCTTGGTATGGAGAGCATTCCCTTCCGAATTATTATCTTTTATGGACGTCAGATGACATGTGCTGTAGTGGCACAATATCTCTTGATAAAGGGGCACGAATCCTGGATACTGTCTTTCTAAATCTTCGAACTCCTCATTCGTAGGAGTATACACCTCAAAAGCTTCGTCCCTCCAAGGAAGCTTGGAGACCGCGTGCATTTTGTGGAGCGCAAGCCCCATTTCCCCTATGGACGTATAGAAGGTTCCCGTACGGCAATTATACATCTCCAGCAGAGACATGAACAACTTCTTGTTTTTGGGCAAGCCATGGCTGGTGCACCGAATGGCATGGTAAAGACCAATCTCACACAAAAGGCCTCGTACTTTTGCAAGATCCATGTAGACAAATTGGTCCACGAGGGAACAGGATGTGTCCAACTAGGGAGCGTCAACTGGCCGATGGGGTAGGACCCCTTCCGAGCAAGTTGATTTATAAAAGTGTCGGCAGTAGAAAATGTAAAATTGGGGCCCGACACGTTCAAGAAAGTACCTGGGACCAATCCTATTATAGAACAGCTGGTGTGCACCTTGCCTGCAGTCACTGACTTCATGCTGCTATTATAATGGATGTCTTCCACAAACATCCCACTTCGGGTAGGAGTTAAAGTCTCTTCCATCTTCCGGTCTAGTGGAAGCATATTGAACCAAGATAACGGGAAGTGTCGCTCCATTTGGGTGATGCGGATCGCCATCCCGTTAGAGATAAAACTCCAGTTCTCCGACACCTCCAAAACATGACTATTCTCCACGGTCAAGGCATCTCCAAAGAAGAACGCAGGCTTCAAATATTTTCCTTCAAATTTCTCGGAGTTCATCATGGCGTTAAGGAAATAGAAAGACTGGTGCTTGATGGCATTCAGTCTAGACGAAGGCTCATCGCTCGGAAACTGGTCCGTCATATGCTGAACAATATGGTCGTACCTATAGCCGAGAGCAGCTTGGGCGCTACCCACCAAGAGTTCTCCCGCAGTGTTAACCGGCAGATTCACTGAAGAAAAGACAAAAAAAGATAAGTTAAACGGATGGATAAAGAGAGCTGATTGGGTGCTTCCAAGCCTCATGCGGCTCAGGAAAACATCTATGCGGCTTCATGAAGCCTTATGCGTCTCCAAAGCCTTATGCGGCTTCAACTTAACAAAGCCTCATACGGCTCAAGCTCAGAAGAGCATTTATGCGGCTCCGTGCAATAAAAGTCTATGCGATTTAGCCTCGCTTATGTGGCTTCGTCGACGAAGCGCATATGCGGACACGGTGGTTTTCTTATGCGGCTCGCAACTCAGTCGTAGGACGAGCATGCGACTTGCAAAGACTCGTGCATAAAGTATGCGACGTAGCCATGGCAGTTAGGGTTCTTTAACTCATGCACTGTCCTTACCAGTGATAGAGGGAGGGTGAACGTCAGGATGAACATCGGGTACGACGACCGGCGGAGGAGCAGCCGCAGTCGAGGCAAAAGTAAAGGCTGCCTTCTTGCCTTTTGCTGCCACGGTCTTCTTGGGAGCCATTAGTTATCGAAGAGGAGAAGGACAATCGAGATAGGGAAGATTTGAGAAAAAAGAAAGAAAGTAAAGAAGCCCTTTCTCTCTTCAAACTCCTCCTATTTATAGGAGGACGAGAGAAGAAGGACACGTGGGCCAATCACCGCTTCATAAAAGGTGAAACCGACTCCTCAGATTTCGTCTCCAAGATTCACCCAGGGCATAAAATCCTAAAGATTTAATGAGCCGACCATTGGGATTTCCCCTACAAAAATGGCGATGCAGCCAATTTGAGGCAATTAAAGACCCGCACACGTGGCAAGAAGCTATGCGACTTGAAAGTCCCTACGGCTAAACCATCTCTACGGCTGAACAATCTGTACGGCTAAGATATCCATGCGACCAAGAAGAACATACAGCCATGCTTCTTATTCAAAGTATTTCAATTTTGCAAATTGAAAACTTTGAAGGGGGTCTTGTAGAAGCATGGAAAATGATCCATGCGGCTAGGAAATCTCATGCGGCTCAGAAAGCCTATGCGGCTCAGAAAGTCATGCGGCATAAGGGACTATGCGGCCCAAGACATCCCATGTGGCTCAGAAGACACATGGTGTAACAGTGTTCCCCTCCGCCCTATGCTGCATTAATTACTTTGACGGCTGACAACTCTGAAAAAAGTATCAGCCCTGACACAAGAGAGGCAATTATGACTCTGTCATAATGACAGACCCCTAAGGAAGAGAAACAGATCTTTGACACAATCCCTCGAGATCCATAAAAATGCCACGTGGTCTTGCCACGTGGGCATTCGTATGCGGCTCGAGCAAAGACTTCTCATGCGGTTCGGAATGAGGCCGTCCTATGCGGCTCAGGCCGAAACAGTCTCATGCGGCTCAAAAAGAGGCCTTCTTATGCGGCCCAAGTGGACCATTTCCATGCTGCTCAGGCGAATGAATCCTTATGCGGCTCGCAATGATCACCTCCATGTGGTTCAAAAGTGCGAGGGAGGGCCACTACCCGAGCAGCCCTAACACGTGGCCTAAACCTTATGCGGCCTAAATCTTATGCAGCTCAATCTTCATGCAGTTCAGATCCCCCTAGTGGCTCCTAGGACACGTGTCCTAAGCTAAATCAATTTCTCAGATTTATTGCAATCAGAGATTGGGTCAAATCCCAATAATCTGGGACACGTGGCAGGAGAATAAATCAAATTTATTTACAGATATCAGAAGATCATTATGAGGAAGATTTATTCCAATCAGCATTAACTGCTGATGAGATTTGGTGTAATCTACACTTAATGGTCTAGATTCATCACAATCAAAACGAATGGCCTAGATTGACCAATCCACAGGCCGTCGCCATCTCCAGGAAGCAATCATTGGCAACCCTAATGATCACACCCCATTCTTATAAATAGCAAGGTGCCATTCCCTTACAAAGATATACATTCCCTGGCAATATACACAACGGAGAGAGTGTGACCAGAGAGACCCCTTTTAGAGATCAGAAGACTTGGAGGAAAAAGCAGAGAGGGCGCAAAGAGAGCATTTTTTCAACGTCGAGCAAATCTTCTGGAGCCAAGGCTGTATACCGATCGTCCAAGGAGTAAGGCAGGGCTGCCGTCGCCTTTCCGAGCCTCTATCGTCACCCCCAGAATCTAAAATAAACAATTGTACTTAGTCTGCTGTACCTAGGCTTTCGTTTCTAGGCTTTCTTTGTACAAGTGAGTTTGTATTGTGAGTCTAAGTTCAGTCCTTCCATAAAACTGTTCTGTACTTTTACAATCAATGGCAAACAATTACCTTTCTGTATATGCACTTGATTGAGAATGAGCTTAATTTCTTCTTTCGTGGTATTTAGGTCGATCGTCCATACGCAAGATTTGAGAATGAGTCTATTAGAACGCTAGCCAAGGGACCAATTTATGCTAGAAAAATATGGCCAAGCTACTGTGTTAATGGGTTTCGGTTCAAGTTAACAACTTGCCCGATCAGAGATAACTTTGTGGATCTCGAATCTACCAAAAATAGCTGCTTGTGTATCAGATCTTCGAACTACAAAGATGTTGATATGGGCAACGATTTCTATGCCGTGCTACGGGAGATTGTGGAGCTGACATATAGTTATGGAATAGCGCCTGCTAAGATTGTGTTATCCAGGTGTGATTGGTTCGATCCAATTGAAGGTCAAGGTTGGAAAGTAGACAAGCACGGTCTTGTTGATATAAAATATCGGCGTCGATATCAAGCCTATGAACCATTTGTCCTATCAAGTCAGGCTCAGCTCGTGTACTTCACAAGTTATCCTAAACGAGGAACAACAAGGTCGGACTAGAGGGCAGTATGCAAGACCGAAGCTAGAAATACCTTTGAGGTTGACGATATAGCTTATCAAGAGGATGAACTACCTTTTGTAAAAAATATTATAGAAGTGGACACGACGAAAGTTCCTCATTACACATCTAATTGTGTAGAAGAAGTAGAATTATCTGAAGAGGAAGATGCAGATGAAAGTGAAGATGTATAGGAGAAAGAAGAAGAAGAAGAAGGAGAAGATGATGAGCTAAACGAACTTGATGTATTTTTAGAAGGGGATTAAATCTGTACGTTTGTTTTATCATCATATTTTAAACTTTAGTGACACTTCTATCATATAAATCTGTGACACTTTAGTGACACTTTTATCTGTGACTATGATATTTTTCAAAAATCTGTGATGTCTATCATATAAATATGTATTTTTGTTTTATTGTCATATGTTATTATCAGGTATGACTAGACCATCTGGACGACACGGAGAATTTTATATTAGACAGTCCCATCAGCCTCGGGCTGGGGATGGAGATTCCGTACCCTCATCCTCATCTCCGAGTACACCATTGTACCTTTCTGTTCCTGGTTTATTACCGGGGCAGGGCAGTTCCAGCATTCCTGATCTCGCGTCCAGCATTCCTTATCCCGCGTCAAGCATTCCTCCTACCAACGGCTCCATAGGGGAAGCCGACATCGAGCATATGGAGGACGGCGATCAGACTGATCCTTCCTAGGCAGGAGGTGAGAGCGACCCTCCATGCGCTCCTCCGGATGAGTCGCGTATGGAGATTTGGACGGACGAGCCTACAAAGTAATTTAATATAGATTTCTCAAATGATTATATGTACATATATATTCATGAAAATTATTATTGTATAGATATCGGCCTCCTGCAGTACAGAGACAGCTGGGGTTATTTTTGAGGCAGAACTATGGTGGGCCTTGGATTAACTACTCAGATGCTCCCGCAGATAGGAAGGCCTTTTGGTTGGCCCACTTCAAGGTAAAAAATTTGTTTATTTTTAAATTTTAATAATCATTTGTGTATATTATATAACTTTTCTATTTTACTTCTTGTAGAGGACCTATTTCTATCCACCACACCGGGCGGCGATGATCGAGGCCCAATTTTTTGCCGTCGCAGGCAAGCTCATCCGTGATACGATCCACGACCAGAAGTCTCGTGATCGCTCTGGAAAGTCGATCCATGGTTGGATCACGCCAGAGCAGTGGACAGCGATGAAGGCTAGATTCTCCGAGGCTAGGTACCAGGAGCGATCTGACGAGGCCAAGGTGGCACGGTCGAGCACCAGTAAGTGGTGTTGTGGCTCCATTTCGATGATGGAGCATTTTTGTCGTCTGGTATGTTTCCTATGACGGACATTAATTTATATATAGTTTGATAGAATATTTAATACTAATAATAGATAATATATTTTAACAGGTAAAAAAGGGTGAGGACCCGAACATGGTGACCGTCTTCCTGGTCATCCATCGGAGGGCTGGGGAGTTCATTGACGAGAGGTCGACACAAGCATATGTACGTTATATTCTTTATATTAATTTACTATAATTTATAAAACAAGAAAATAGATATCAATATAGACTTTAGCAAACACTTACACGTTAGCAAACATGTTCTAGGCCGAGTTTGTTCGGCTACAGGAGGAGGCGGCTGCTACTGCTAGTACGCCAGCAGAGGGAGGGGCTGGTACTTCCTCCCAGCCGCCTACAGCTCCATCGCCGGACGACCTCTGGATGACCATCGTTGGCGGTCTTCAAAAGGGTACGTACTACGGTACGGGATCCTATGACGCGTATTTGGCTTCGGAGTCATCCCGGGCCCCCTCTGTCAATGCGCAGTCTCTGGCTTCGCAGGCGTTATCACGAGCTCAGGATATTAATCGTCAGATCGACGAGCTGCATCGCGAGTTACAACAACAGATTTCTGATGCGATCGAGCGACGATCCGACCCTCCGATGATCACTGGACGATTTGATACGGTCGAGCACAGTATACAGGAGCTGATGAGTCTACAGCAGGCTACAGCCGCCAGGTTGCACGCGCTCACCGAGTCTACGCAGAACACAGAGCATAGACAGGTCGAGCTAGATGGATCACAGAGGACCATGTCTGCCTAACTTACTCAGGTATTGGCTTCGATTGAGGAAAGTACTCAAAGGATGGTGAGTACCCTTGCTGCGCATGGTGAGCTACTACGAGAGCTGGAGCAGATACGTCCTCCCGGTCTATCGACGACGCCGAATCCAGACATTGCACTGCCTCCTACTGCCCCTACGGTGCAGCTCACACAGGAGCAGTATGAGTACATGCTATCCCAGATGTGCGGCAGGGGTCCTCTGTGATCCAGTAGATTTTTTTATCATCTTTGTATTTATTGGCCCTATGGGCCTATTGACCGTTTTGTACACTGATTTTCATTATTATTTGACTCTGTTGGACATGTATGTTTGTGATATTTAATTTGTTGCTATTTTCATTGAGTACATGTATGATATTTAGTTGTAGACTGTTATGATGGGAGACTGTTATTCATCTATTAGTTATAGACTGTTATGATGGGAGACTGTTAATTATGATGATATATGCGACGGGGATGACAAAAATACCTATGCTGGTTTATAAGCGATGGTCTGATATACAAAGGAGGTGCTGCCCAAATTTTTAAAAAATATAATGTGTATTTTTGTAATGATGTGTTTGTGTTTACAATGTATGGAAATGTAGTGTTCGGTTCACACAAACATTAAACACAGACACACAGCATAACAAAAATATACATTATATTTTTAAATTTTTTCAGTATTCTGCGATGGTTAGCGACGTATAGCGACGGATAGCGACGGAAAGTGGACGTTGCTATACGTCGCTAATTAACGATGGTAAGTCGCTGTACATCGCCACCTTGCTGACGTGGCAGGCATTGCCACGTCATTACGTCAATAGAACTAAACGTTGCTATAATGTCGTACTACGTCGCTAAGTTTGCGACGTAAAGTTCTCGTCGCTCTACATCGCTAACTTTACGATGACCTAGCGAAACGGGCTGGACGTCGCAAACTGCGATATAGGGCGACGTATTGGCCATATGCGACTAGCTAAAAAGTGACCTTCTCTTTACGTCGCTAAAGCCGTCGCCAATTACGATTAGCGACATAATTTTTATTATTAGCGACGTATCATGACGTCGCTAATTTGCCTTATTTTAGTAGTGATCTAAGTGTACTGATAGCAACTAGTCATCCTAGAAAATCAAGTTCGATATGTAGAAGGTTCAAATATTAGTTTCTTTTTTTTTGCTACTTCAAAATGACTATTATGTCTATGTAGGACACGTACTAGACACTAGACACACTCTGAAATACAATAGGACATGTCAGAATGGTGGTACCATATTTGTGTCACGTGTCAATTTTGTGTCATGTTGTATCTGTGCAACATAGCTGCACTGGCTTCTGATGGTATTTATTTATATCTTATTTCCAAAAGAGACATATTATAAAACATAAAAAGAAGATAGAAGAGCAAGATTATGAAAAACATATAAGCTATTTTACAAGCAAAAGAAAACAACTACTAAACTACAACAATTGTTGATGCCATTCTTAAGATTCTAAAGATGCCATAAACGCTAATCTGGGAAAGACATAATCGGAAGAAAGAAAGAAAAAAAATTCATGATCCAAACTTTTCAATTGGACAAGTCAAGGCCTAAAAACTAATCTGATATAAAATCCAGGGTCCAAACGTTAATTAGCCCTTGACTATATTAGATAATTTATTATTTTACGTGCAACACACATGCATTTACTAGTGTATATCGAGGCACTGTCAGATCAACGATCAATTGGGCGATGCAGCAGGAACTCGCCTGTTGAATTTGTGTGCATGATCTGGTTATGTTACGGGTTAGAGTTTGGTTGGTCAAAATTTTGATAGGTCGGGCCAATACATGATCGTTTCTGAGTATGTGCAAAAAATTTAATCTCCGTATTTATTATTAGTGTAAAATCTCTATTTTCATATTTATGCCTATATTTTGTAAAAAATTGCATTAGTATAGCCCTCAGATTGTGAGAAGAAGATTTTTTTAAAGTGATTAAAAAATGGCCTTTTTTTATTACTTGTCCATGGCCTTAGAATGTCAGAAATGGCCTTGCGACAAAGTATGGTTCGTTATACACGGGACGGATATAATGTTGGTACAAGTGTGATCAACTGTCCCTACTTAAAATTTTTTGCCGAGGAGAGGGTTGTCGTCGCGAAGGTGCAGTAGAAGAGGTGGAGGTAGTGTTTGTAGGGCTCGGAGATGTAGGGGGCGGGGTGGTTGTGCGTGTTGAGATAGTTGCACTTAGCTGTGTGGTTATTGAGCTCATCAAACTCTAAGCATGAGTCTTCTTCTTGTTGTCGAACAGTTGAAGGATAAGAGAGAGTTGTGTTGTGATCATGAAAGCAAAGAAGAAGAAGAAGAAGAAATAATGACGGACTTTAGCCATTGAAAAATAAGTTGACTATGTTATGATGTTGACAATGAGTGGAATGGTGTGCATGGATAACATGGATATTGAAGATAAGAAGCCGTGGAGGGAGAACTCACTCTAATTTCTTCTTCTTTTATTTTCTAATGTTTTCTTTTATTTTATAATGTTTTTATACGGTACGTAAAGAAATCTGTGCAGTGTGAGATCAGCATGAGTGAGGGGTGTGTGTGTCTGGGGAATTTTAGCAAGTTTGTAGCGGAGCATTTGGAGAACATGAGTGATGCTTGGTACCTAGAAGTCCAGGATTACACATGTTGGTGCTTTCTTTACATAGAGAGAGCTTGCTCTCAACATGCCTTGTAAAAGTTTAATCCCACATCGGAAATGCATCATGAGTTATCTAAACATATATACTTGGTTGTGTTGTTGAGAGATGCACATGGGGTGGTGACCCTAAGGAGGGAACCATATGGGTGATTTTACTAGGAGGTAAGAATAAGGCTCCAAGGATTAAGAATTAATGCTTTTGTCATTCTCTTGGATTAATTCCATTTGGAGCTAAGCCCCAAAGGGGCTTAGCGACTCGGACTCGGACTCGGGCTCGGGCTCGGGCTCATGGGCTCATGAGGCATAATGTGGCGTTTTGTTTGCACATGCATTGTAAAAGTTTAGTCCCACATCAGAAATGCACCATGAGTTATCTCAACATATATACTTGGTTGTGTTGTTGAGAGATGCACATGGGGTGGTGACCCTAAGGTGGGAACCATGTGGGTGATTTTACTAGGAGGTAAGAATAAGGCTCCAAGGATTAAGCATTAATGCATTTGTCATTCTCGTAGATTAATTCTATTTGGAGCTAAGCCCCAAAGGGGCTTAGCGACTCGGACTCGGGCTAGGGCTCATGGGCTCATGAGGCGTAATGTGGCTTTTTGTTGGCGCACTTAGCACGTCAGCAGTCATGCGGCTCATATGCGGCCATGCGGTCTTATACGGCTCATATACGGAGCATGCGGTCATGAGGCCATATGGCTCATACGGCCAGGCTACTGCTGCTGCTGCCGTATGGAGGGCTCTGCTGACTGTGCAGGCTATAAGTCAGTTATGAAAAGACTGATTCAATGTGATTAATTCAGATCTACTTTTTGTGGGATTTGAATTAATTTCGTTTCCATCTTTGTAGGATTTGAATTAATTTCGTTTCCATCTTTGTGGGATTTGAATTAATTTCGTTTCTATCTTTGTGGGATTTGAATTAAGTTCGTTGCTATCTTTGTGGAATTTGATTCAATCTTTCTATAACTGAAGAGGCGGCTAGGGTTTCCACCCTCTATCTATATATACTCTCTTCTGGACTCCTTTATGAATGACTACGAATTTTATAAGTCAGAAAAGAGAGAGAGAGAGAGGGAGCTGCTGCCGCCGTTGCAAGTCCATCCGAGGAGTCAGAACAGAGGTGACTTCGAGCATTCCATAAGTTCTTCAACTTGCTGGTTCCTTGAAGCAATTCGTGTGGGGCGAATCTTGCTTTGAGCAATGGTGTTTTGATATCCCAGCAACTTTTCTTCGTCTCATCTTTCTCTAGATTATTGTAACTCGTTATGTCTCAATTGCAACACGTTTGTAAGAAAGAACGAGAGATCTTCTCTTCTCTATTTCCCTCCTTTATATTGTAATCTGGCTATTTGGTTTTTTGTATCTTCATAGATCTTGAGTTTGATCACTATAAAGTTTTGTGTGACTCTCAGATCTCGATTGCATCAGTTTTTTATCTTTGATCAAGCTCCGGGACTAACAATCTCAAAGCAAGATCCTTGTAGATGGAAAACATTAATGCTTCGCTCGTCCAATCGGACTACTATAAGTTGGAAAAGTTTGATGGAGAGCATTATCAAGTCTGAAAGAGGAGGGTTTATCGAACTCTTCAACTCAAAGACGTTGATCATGTACTGTTGGAGGAAGAACCTTCTGTTCCAGACACTGGGTCTGCAGTCGTAATCAATACGGCTACCAAACTCCAGGCTAAATGGAGAAGGGAAAATAGCATCTGCATGCTTCTCATCCTGAATGCTATGGAGGATTCCCTGGCAGAATCCTACTCGAAGAAGGAATTTGCTAGAGACATATGGGAGTCTGTGGAAAAACTGTATGAAGAAGACAGGAATAGGAGCAAGATGTTTGTGGTTAAAAATATCACAAATTGCTCTTTGAGGACGAGAAGTCCATGTTGCCACAGGTGAAGGAATTTCTGAAGCTGTGTCAGAAACTGGAAGACGAAGAGATGCCCCTTCCCGACAAGTTTGTCGTTGGAGGGATCGTCACAAAACTTCCTGCTTGATGGAGTACCTTCTATACAAGGATGCTCAGAAAGAAGCTAGACATTAGCTTGGGAGATCTACTTCAAGAGATCAATGTTGAGGACGAGATGCGTTCCCAACAGATGATGGACACTCTGTCCAAACAGTTGGCTAAGGCCAATCTAGTACAGACGAGAGATCCCAAGGGGAAGCAGGTGGCTTCTTATCTCAAGAAGAAGGACTTCACTAATGTAAAAGTGAAAGGTCCTTCATTCAAGCAACAGAAGTCCATGTCCCACGTGACTTGTTTCAATTGTGGCAAGAAAGCCACTACTAGAGTGAATGCAGATCCAAGCCTAAATAATCATAGAAAGGTGAGCCTAGTAAGGTTTTATTGGTTTCTAATATTGTTGCTATGATCGCACATGTCACAACTGTGGAGGTTGACTCTGACTGGTGGATAGATACTGGTACGACTTGCCATGTCTGTTCTGGCAAGGAATGGTTCGTCACGTACCAGCCGATATCTGAGAAGGTTGTCATGGCGAACCAGGCCCAAGCTGAAGTTCTGGGGATTGGGACTGTGGAGCTGAAATCCACTTCTGTTAACACTCTGACGCTTCAAGGTGTGAAGCATGTTCCGATGATTGCCAAGAACCTGATCTCTGGGAGCCTGCTCTGCAACGCAGGCTTGAGGATGGACATCAATACTGGTCAGATGGTGATGTCCAAGAAGGGAACATACTTTTGAAAGGCTTATCAAACCGAAGAAATATTTAAAATTTAGCTTGTCAACCAGTTTAATGACATTAATGCAGTTGTATTTTCTGATTATTCTCTTGAGTTGTGGCATAATAGGCTAGGACATGTTTACTGTAAAAGGATTAACAAAATATCCACTCTAGGACTTATCTCCAAATGTGGGGGTAAGGTGGAGAAGTGTGAAGTGTGTGCTCAGACGAAGTTCACAAGGAAACCCTTTCATAGGGTCAATCGAAGCACAGATCTTCTGGAGTTGGTGCACTCCGATATCTGTGACTTCAAACATTTCTCTACGAAGGCCGGGATGAAGTATTTCATAACCTTCATCGACAACTTCTCAAAATACACATTCGTCTACTTGCTCAAGCCTAAAGATGAAGCTTTCGAGAAGTTCAGAGAGTTTAGGGCCGAAGCTGAACGGCAGACTGGACAACAACTCAAGAGGTTGATAAGTGATCGAGGTGGGGAGTACAGGTCTCATGAATTCACATTATTCTGCAAAGAACGTGGAATCATAAATGAGACTATTTCTCCGTATTCTCCTCAATCTAACGGATTAGCGGAGAGGAAAAACAAAATGTTGACAGAAATGATGAACTCAATGCTGCTAACCGTGAATCTTCCTAAATGCTACAGGGGAGAAAATGCATTGACGACCATTTTTATTCTAAATAGAGTGCCGTATGCAACTTCGGACGTAACTCCTCATGAACGCTGGTTCAAAGTCAGACCAAACTTGAATGCCATTCGAGTGTGGGGGTGTCTGGCGTATGTAAAGCTCCCAGATCTGAATATTCAGAAGCTGGGGACAAGGACTACGAAGGCGATCTTCTTGGGGTATGCCGAGAAGAGTGATGCTCGAAGATTTCTTGATATTGAGTCAAATCATATCTCGCGATGCTGAATACTTTGAAAACAAGTTTGCAAAAGACAAAAACATTGTTCTTTCGGACATTCCGGGTGCAAATGAGACTGAAATCTCATATGGGCCAGTAGTCCAAGAAGAAGCTGTTGTTGATGAAACAACTCTTGTACCAGAACTCGCAGAGCCATCAGCAAAGCGAGCGAAAAGACATAAAGACTTTGGAGATGACTTTGTCACCTATCATGTGGAAGCAGATCCGCTTACCTATGATGAGGCGATGAAGACCAGAGATGCTATCTTCTGGAAGGAGGCAGTGAATGACGAGTTTGACTCTATCACCTCCAATAACATATCGGTGTTGGTAGATCTACCTGAAGGAGAAAAGCCCATCGGATGTAAATGGATCTTCAAGAAAAAGATGAAGGAAGATGGAACTATTGACAAGTTCAAGGCCAGGCTGGTAGCCAAGGAATTTTCTCAGAAACAGGGGATAGACTACTTTGACACGTATGCTCCAGTAGCTCGGATGACCACCATCAGAATGTTAATCGCTCTAGTAGCTATACATAAGTTGGTGATACATCAGATGGATGTAAAGACAACATTCCTGAATGGAGAGCTGACCGAAGAGATTTACATGCAACAGCCAGATGGATTTGTCGCCAAAGGTCTTGAAGACAAAGTCTACAAGTTGGTGAAATCATTGTATGGTTTGAAGCAAGCTCCCAAGATGTGGCATGAGAAGTTTGACAAAGATATTAGGTCAAACAGCTACAGAGTCAGCGAGACGGACAAATGTGTTTACACAAAGTTTGCTAATGGAAGAGGAGTCATCGTTTGTCTGTACGTGGACGACATGATAATCCTAGGGACGGATATAGGCTGTGTCACGGAGACAAAGAAGTTCCTCTCAACCAAGTTCAGTATGAAGGACTTGGGGGATGCAGATGTCATCTTGGGCATAAAGATCATCCGGACAGATACTGGAGTAGCGCTGTCACAATCTCACTACATTGAGAAGATGCTCACATGCTATGGGTATAAGGATCTTCCAGAGATCGATATGCCATACAGGTATGATCAGAAGCTGAAGCCAAACTCGAGGGAAAGCGTCAGACAGCTGGAGTATTCTAACATTATCGGAAGTTTGATGTACGCAACCACTGCCACAAGGCCTGACATAGCTTTCGCCGTGGAAATGCTGAGTCGGTTCACAAGCAACCCAGGGATTGAGCACTAAAAAGCTATGAACCGGGTGATAAGATATCTCAAGAAGACTCAGATATATGTACTGTACTGTAACGGGTATCCGATAGTAGTGGAAGGCTTCAGTGATGCTAGCTGGTGTTCAGAGGTAGAAAGTGAGAGATCCACAGGTGGTTATGTCTTTTCCTTGGGTGGAGCTGCTATATCGTGGAAGTCAAAGAAGCAGACTATACGCTCTCGTTCCTCCATGGAATCTAAATTCTATGCACTTGAAACTGCAGCAGATGAAGCAGAATGGCTTCGAGAGCTCATGTATGATCTTCCAGTTGTTGGAGCTCAGATACCAACGATACCGATATACTGTGACAACCAGGTGACTGCAGCGGTAACAACAAATGACCTCATCAACGGGAAGAAGAGGACTGTGCGATTGAAGCACATGACAGTACACGATCTTATCAAAAGAGGTATAATTACAGTGATTGATGTTCGAAGTCAGGAGAACCTGGCAGATATGTTCACAAAGGGCCTCAAGCACCAGTTGGTCGATGACACAGCTTGTAAAATGGGCTTGAAGGCATTCTGATAGTGTCTTTGTAATCCTACCATAAACTTTTATGCTATTAGTTCAAAGAAAAATTTACTAGGCATCTAACTTTTGGTTCAATGGAGGATCACTGACTGGAAAACTATCAGGTAACAGTGGGTACTTGTTCTCTAGAACATAGAAGGGATACGAACCCATAACCACTGTTGTCTACTATGTATTTTCTGCCGAAAAAATAGATCCTGTGGAAGGTTGGCTTAAACGCCTTAATGAGTTCTCAGGCAGAGTGAATACCTGGTGTGTTTTACAGGAAGCACGGTAGAGCAGCACTACAAGGAGTGAAACTCCATGCTACAGGAGGGTGACTCCACCATGAGGTTCCCAGGTCTGGGATAATGTCTCGGCTTTGCAAGCCAAGTCATAGCGGCATAGCACTACAAATAGGCAGGTAGCCTAATGCTGTATGACGTAATTAAAGAGTTGTAGGTAGCACTACAAAGGGGAGGATGGCCCCATGTTACAGTGGCACGACACCACGATGAGGTACCCAGGTAGGGGTAAAGCCTCGGCCTTGCAAGCTATGTCGTTGCAGCGTAACACCGCAAGGAAGCTTTAGGCTTCATGCTGAGTAGATTGGTACTACAAAGAGGCTGAGACCTCATGCTACAGTAGTATGACACTACGATGAGGTTCCCAGGTAGGGATAATGCCTCGACTTCAGGCCATGTCATAGCGGCGTAGCACCGCAAGGAAGCGCAAGGCTTCATGCCATGTCTTTTTAATAAAGAACTCACCTATAGTGTATGGAAAGAGACATCAGGCCGTCTCTTGAGGGTAAACTTGTAGACGCCCAAAATTATACACTGAAACCAGGCTGGCACAGGGCCTTTAATGTGCAGCCAGAAGCACACGTAACTACACTTTGTGAGTGGAAAGAATTACAATTGTGGTACAGAATTCAAGGCCTAGTCCATTCTTGTATCACATTGTTATTTACCCAATGCGAGAAGATTCAAGTCGTCAGCGACATATATCCTAATGCAAAATGGACAGTTACTGTGGGGAACACTCAACCCTGGACACATATATATGTTGTGATATGTGGGGGATTGTTGGTGCTTTCTTTACATGGAGAGAGCTTGCTCTCAACATGTCTTGTAAAAGTTAGTCCCATATCGAAAATGCACCATGAGTTATCTCAACATATATACTTAGTTGTGTTGTTGAGAGATGCACATGGGTGATTTTACTAGGAGGTAAGAATAAGACTCCAAGGATTAAGCATTAATGCTTTTGTCATTCTCTTGGATTAATTCCATTTGGAGCTAAGCCCCAAAGGGGCTTAGTGACTCGAACTCGGGCTCGGACTCGAACTCGGACTCGGGCTCGGGCTCGGGCTCATGAGGCATAATGTGGCATTTTATTGGCGTACTTTGCACTAAGCACGTCAGCAGTCATGCGGCTCATATGCGGCCATGCGGTCTTATGCGGCATGCGGCTCATATGCGGCCACATGCAGGCTCTTACGGCTTATGCGGTCCATGCGGCCCAGGCGGTCCATGCGGCCATGAGGCCATATAGCTCATACGACCAGGCTACTGCTGCTGCTGCCGCATGGAGGACTCCGTTGACTGTGTAGGCTACAAGTCAGTTATGGAAAGACTGATTCAATACGATTAATTCAGATCCACTTTTTGAGGGATTTGAATTAATTTCGTTTCCTTCTTTGTGGGATTTGAATTAATTTTGTTTCCATCTTTGTGGGATTTGAATTAATTTTGTTTCCATCTTTGTGGGATTTGAATTAATTTCGTTTCCATCTTTGTGGGATTTGAATTGAGTTCGTTGCTATCATTGTGGGATTTGATTCAATCTTTCCATAATTGAAGATGCGGCTAGGGTTTCCACCCTCTCTCTATATATAATCTCTTCTGGCCTCCTTTGTGAACGACTACGAATTTTATAAGTCAAAAGAGAGAGAGAGAGAGAGGAAGATGCTGCCGCCATTGTAAGTCCATCCGAGGAGTCAGAACAGAGGTGACTTCGAGCGTTCCACAAGTTCTTTAACTTGCTTGTTCCTGGAGGCAATTTGTGTGGGGTGAATCTTGCTTTAAGCAAAGGTGTTTTGACACCCCAGCAACTTTTTTATCTCATGTTTCTCTAGATTGTTGTAATTCGTTCTGTCCCAATTGCAACACGTTTGCAAGGAAGAACGGGGGATCTTCTCTTCTCTATTTTCCTCCTTCATATTGTAATCTGGCTATTTGGTTTTTTGTATATTCGTAGATCTTGAGTTTGATCACTACAAAGTTTTGTGTGACTCTCAGATCTCGATTGCATCAGTTTTTCATCTTTGATCAAGTCCCGGGACTAACAACACATACTCTCACCGTGTACATACAACATCCCACTAGTGCTCTTTAGTTTAAGTGGACTATTATTGCAAGTTTTGTAATGAAGATGTATTATTGAAATTAATATAGATGGACATAAACAATTACAGTCGACCAAAGAGATCCTGAAGTATCGAAAGATTTTGGGATGACAATATGACGTGTGACCCGAGCACAATACTTTTATAGATGACACAAATCTGGATTCAAGATTTTTACTATCATGTGTCGTTATTATCATCCAACTCACTATAAAAATGTAGCATATTAGCAATATTTTTAGCGACGTCATAAGTAAACATCGTTAAATTTTATTAATTTAGCGACGAATTAAATTGACGTTGCTAAACGTTGTAGTCTGTGAAGAATTACTACGATTAGCGACTATAATTAGGTACTACAAAGAAGGGTCGTTCTGAGTCGTTAGACGTTGCTAATTTTTTTATTTTGCGACATATAACAACAAATAAAATTGTAACATCGCTAAGCTATTTTTTTCTATTTGTAACGTTTAGCTACGTATAGTAAGACATTGCTAACATTACATATATGTCCCGATCGTTTTTACTTTTACTCGATTTCAAACTTTTCCCAAATCGAAAATCCACCCTTCCCATCCGGCGACCCTCGCGCGGCCCCTCCCCTCCTCCCTCAGGTGACCCTCGTACGGCTCCTCCCCTCCGGCACGTCTGTAAATCCCCTTCGACAACCCTGCGCTCCTCGTCCCCTAATCCCTTTGGTGCGGTTCCTCCACTCCTCCTTCTGGCGTGACTCCTCCCCTCCTTCCTCCGGTGCAGCTTGTCCCCTCCGTCGGTCTACCCCTCCCTCAGCCAATCATCTTCCTTAGTAAACCCTAACCCTGACCTGGACACAACCAGGACACAAACATGGACACACACACTCTCTCTCTCTCACTCTCACTCTCACTACAAGAATAAAGGCTTTTCTTGACATTTTTTTCTGTCAAGAAATGAGTATCTTGACGGTTGCTATTACGACCCGCACCCGCTTTTCGAATGCGAGTTCATAAGCAAGCCAGCTATGTATCAAGCAGACTCCAGCCCGACTCGAATATGTAAATGCTGTCACGGCTATGGTAAACTGCCAAACCATGGCAAAACAAATCTATATCTCAAATACACAATAAGTGTACGAAACATGAGTAAACACTATGGGTCATGATCGGCAGCCCACTAGCATATATGTCCGATAAGACTCCAAAGAATATAACAAGAGTCTCTAAAGTGAATCAATAAGAAGGGTATCTCATGATAAGGAATGTAAAGCACGAAAGGATAATAATATAAAATTACTGACAAATACCTGAATTATGCATCACAATCATCTACCATTCCGCTCTGCTATCTAACTCCATGCAGTCGCTAAACCTGAAGAGATCAGCAGGTATTCATGGGACATAGCAAGATACATAAAAATATGTCTATCTAGCAGTTTAATCATGCATAAACTATAACCTGGATATAAACAGGAAAAGGCATAAACATGGCAAGAGACTACGACCAAAACTGCTAACAAGTGAGTATAGACAAGTGGCCACTGACAGGTGACTATGAACTGAACTACAAGAACAACTACACGTAACTGAACTGCTGGATGAACAAGTGAACATGAGATCAATGGAATACCAAATCCCTCGCCCCGAGTGGACACGCAGGTTTGTACTAATCACTAACCCTCGCCCCGAGTGTGGACTCGCAGGTTAGTTCACGAAAAGGCACCCTCGTCCCGAGTGTGGACTCTCTGGTGCAAATAAATAAGTCAATATCCTTGTCCCGAGTGTGGACTCATGGATGTAAACAGATCAAGATAATCACCTTCGTCCTGAGTGTGGACTCTCCGGTGCAAACGGTCAACCCTCGTCCCGAGTGTGGACTCTCTGGTTGAGAAAACGATAACAAAGGTTTAGCAGTTCAACTACACGTACTCGTTCCAAGATATGACTCAGTCGAGGCACAGGTGAGACCAGGTATGACTCATGTCAAGACACTGGTAAGGACAACTCTAACATGAACTATAATGTGAATAAGTCCAGTGTAACCATACTATCAAGTCAAGTACGACAATAAACTGGAGAACATGGTATATAGAAAATAGATAAATCAAGTCTACTCGGAAGCTAATGATAACATATAAGATCTATAGCAAATAGAGTATCTAATAATATAACAACATGAAAACTATAAACATGAAATTAAACTGTAGAGGGAGGCAAGGTATCTTGCCTGGTGGTAGCGCGAAGAACCAATAATATACCGTCAACTCGTACGCCATAAAGTCCAAATCTCACAATTGTCTCCGAAAGCTGAAATAGACATTCACAACATTCTCAGAATATTCAAATTAGCTAAGATTGCCTGTTCTTAAGTTTAATTCTGGACACATGGGCAAAACGGTAATTTAAGACAAAAACGGTGTCCGCCGTTAGACCCGCTTTGCACCAAAAAGTGTGCTAGAGTCAATGGTCTCTAAAGTCGTCAAGCTACATGTCTACGGATTCATTTTGATGGTAGAAACCCAACAGTATGTCCAGTTTTGGATTCCGGTGGGCCGTGCACAAAATCGCCCGTTGAATTAGATCGTGGGGCCCGCGAAACGGTGATCCGATCAACTGTCTCAGAATCGAACCAAACTTGGCATACATGACAAGAAAAATGATACGGTCCTGCTGGTGCAAGTTTTGTCTCGATTTGACGAACGTGCACAATGTAATTGTAGAATTTCGAAAAGGCCGATATGGTGAATTTTGACGGATACGCATCAAATTCGTCGCGCACACGCAACCAATTTGAATTCCATCAAAGCCCGCACGTTCGCAAACATGATACACACCTTTCGATGCTTTCGGTTCGCGACCACATTGTCCGTTTTGGCGGGACGCACGTTGTATCGGTGAATTTCAAAGTTTTGAAAACTATTTTAAACCTATCTTTCTCGAACTTTGAAAACTGATTTCTTTGCACACAGTTGATAAAATTTGAAACTACAAATTATGTTATGAAGCCCTACATATTGTCTTCAAGTGTGTCTAATTAGATTTTTGATACTATCTATGAATCGACCAGAATCGATCTCCCAACTGAGGTACTTGGACTGTCTGAAACTGTTTTGGAAATAGTTTTCCTTCGATGTTTGCATCGATCTTCTGGATGGATGGCTCGTCCCCGTCGGTTTTTATTTATGGGGACATCTAGAGGGTCATATGGGCTACACGTAAGAATTTACGGATTCAAAATCGGTTGAATATTCGAGAAGAAAATCCACGGCGAAGCGGCATACCTGAGTCGAGTTACTGTTGTTCATAGCGTTGCGCTGTCTGCGCACGCGCTGTTGCATCCGCGTGGAGGTGGCCATACGTGACGGCGCCCTGGATGGCACGTAGGGCCAGGGAGGCTGGCGAGGTCGTGTGGTTAGGGTTTTGGTGTTAGGGTTGGCCGCTACTTCTCTCCCTATTCTCTCGATCATATACACGATTTTGGGGGGTTCGAATACATAGCAGTTGGTTGGGCCTCGGCTGTGCAAATTACTGGAGGAGGTCGGGCTGGGGAAGTAATGGGCTGGGCCGGGGTTGCTGTTATTTGTATTTTTTTCTTTAGTATAGTTATTCATTCCTTCTTTATATATATATATATATATATATATATAAATATATATATATATATATATATATATATGTGTGTGTGTGTGTGTGTGTGTGTGTGTATATATATATTTAAAAGAGGACATTTTATTCAAAGCAAAGAAAGCTCATAAAGAGCGAACAAGCAAGACTGGGCCAACACACAATGGGCCCAGTCCAACGGCCAAAAAGAGAAACACCCCAAAACAAAAAAAACGAAAACCCGAGAAGGACCCTAAAAAAAAGCTCGAAATTTCGAAATTTTGAAATACAAAATTTTGAAAAAAAGCGCGGCCCGAGGGGGGACAGAGCCACGTGCGGGGGGATGGGACGGCACTCTTCCCGGGAGGGGGGGTGAGCACGCGGCTCGAGAGCCTCGATCCCCCCAAACGCACAGACCGAGGGGGTCTCAGGCTCCGGCGATAGCTGCCGGAGGCGACGGGGTCCATGTCGGGCGGGTCCGACACGGCGGGGTAGCGCAGAGCGGAGGGCTCGAGACGCCAGCTCAGTCGAGCGGGAAGCGGGGCCGAGCGGGGAGCGGGGGCTCCGAAACTGCGACGAGAGCGGGGGATGCGTAGGCCGAAGGGCGTACTACGTCGGCGAGCCCCAGCGAGGAGGGCTACGGCGAGGAGACCACTGGGGAAGGGACACAGCGAGAGGCCACAGCCAGGAGGGGAAGCCGAGGCTGGGAAGGAGGAAGAAAACGCCAGGGAACAGGGAACGGTGAACGGGGCACGGCGGGGCCGGCACCGTCTAGAGGGGAGCTGACCGCCCGAACTCCGGCCGAGTGCCACCGGATAAAGGAGAGCAGGGGGCGGGGCGCACCGGCCAGGGGCCCGAGACGGCGCCCTAGAATGGGTAGCGCTGCCCCCACGCCAGTGCGGAGAGGAGATTGGCTCCTCTGAGAGCGGAAGCTGGCCACTGAGGTACGGTCGACTGGGCCGGGAGAGGGGTCCAGAGCCACCGAAGGGATGAGGGGTCCTGGGAGACCCAGAACCACCGCGGGGAGACGGGGTCCTGATAGTAGGTCCCCGCCACCGCCGAGGAAGAGGGGAGCGCAGCGGCGGGCAGGAGGACGGACGGTTGATGGGGATCCGCGACCGATGAGGGCGGATGCACGACGGTGGATGGCTCATGGAGGAAGGCCACCGGGGAGGGATGTGCGGAGGATAGAAGGGTGCCAGGCTGGGAAGGGAGTCCGCCTGAGGGGGCTGAGAGGCGGGGAGGTCGACTGGAGGAGGGGCCGGGTTGAGAGGGGCGCCGGAGGGGGGCAAAGGAGGGGTGTGCGGTGATGGGAACTGCCATGGAGGGATGGGCCACCGCAGGGGCGGTTGGATCCCGAGCCGAGGGAGACGGAGGAGGCGAAATCGGCAGGGCGGCAGAGGGCTGCGGGAAGCCGATCGCTAGGGGATGAGGGGAGGGATCAGGGGCGGGAGGAGGAGCAACGGCCGGGGGGGTGGCACCGCTGCGGCGGAGACGGTGGAAGACCCAGCCGGGGGCATCGGGACCGGGCCAAGGAGGGAGGGAGCTGAAGGGGCGAGGGGGGCCGAGACCGGAGACGCCTACGTCGTCGAGGGCGCCGGCCGCACCGCGGACGGGGGAGGAGGGGAGGGAGGCTTCCGCGCCATGGGCAGCCGCCGAGAGCAGGGGCTCCCCAGGAGAGGGATGACCGGGGAGGGCCCGGCCACCCGCCGAGGACGGGGAGGCCGGCGGGGTAGGAGGCCTCGCGGCGAGACGGGGGTCACCGGGGGGAGATTGGCCACCGCTCGGGAGCGGGAGGGTGGCAGTCGAGGGGCAGGCGAGCGCCGACCAACGGGACCCAGGACCAAAACCCACTTTCCATATCATGGTGTGTGTGTGTGTATATATATATATACACACACACACAAACACACACACACACACACACACACACACACACACACACACACACACACACATATATATAAATTTATATATATAATAAAATTTGTATACATATATATAATTTTTATTTATATCTAAGTTACATATATATATATATATAAATAAATAAATAAATAAATATTAGATATATATATATATATATATATATATATATATTATATATATATATATATATATAAATATATATATATATATATATATATATATATATTATATATATATATATATATATATATATATATATATATATATATATATTTATATATATATTTATATATATATATATATATATATATATATATATATATATATATATTACATATATATATATATACCATAGATACAAATACAAGCAATAAAATATTATAAGTAGAATCAAAATTTACATTATATATATATATATATATATATATATATATATATATATATATATATATATATATATATATATATATATATATATATATATATATATATATATATATGTATATACATTATATATATATAATTTATATATAATTTATATATTTATATATATATTTTTTTTATATATAAATTTTATTATATATATAATTTATATATATATATATATATATATATATATATATATATATATATATATATATATATATATAATTTATTATATAATTTATATATATATATATATATATATATATATATATATATATATATATATAAATATATAAATATATATATATATATATATATATATATATATATATATATATACCATAGATACAAATACAAGCAATAAAATATTCTAAGTAGAATCAAAATTTACATTATAGAATTCGTAGTTTTATATAGTAAAAATTATACAAATAAAATAAAATAATATTGTTATATATATAAGCTTAATTTTTATATACTACGAATATACTTCTATATATATACACATTTATATATAATCTAGATAAATCCAAAATCCAACATATTTGTTAAGGAAATTATTTACTGTATTATCAATAAAATATTATTTAATATCAAGAACTCATAATATATATGACCACATTTTGTGAATTCTAATTAGGACACCCTTCTGGACAGGTCTCCCTTAGCATGGTTAATACACTAGTCAAGGTACGCCACTGCACTATCCGTGCCACGATTCCTAGTCGTCTTGTACTCTAATTCCTAACCATGACTAAAGTCATCTACCGTAATAATTAACTAATTAATTATTTATAAAAATCTAAAACTTACCATTTAAATCAAATAAATAAAAAAATATCAAAAATTTCTGGGAAGAGGAGTTACAAATCTACCCACCTTAAAAATAATTTCTTCCTCGAAATTCTAACTCATAACTATTCCTTGAAAATCAAAGTCTACTATTACCTTAATTTCGTCAAATTTAATTCCTCAAATATAGTTTATAACCTTCTCTAGTCATTTTATAACTCCGAATACTTGAGGGCTTCTATCCACATTTGTTCACACTACTCCTCAAAATACAGTTACTATAATCTTATAATCCTTTAACTAGTTGCTAACAATTCTACCCACAGATATCTAGGGTGTATGACATCTATAATCCCTCATATCTATAAACAACCAAATAATCAATAGTCAAGCAATATTATACTATGACTTAAGAATTTTTGATGAATTCTAGACAGCACAATCGTTCGTCATCCCGAAATAGGAAGAGACGAAAATCAATGGTTCGTTAGGCAATGAAGGATAATCGAGAGCGAATACGAAGTTTCTAGGACGTTAGAGAAATTTTTAAAAGAATTTTCAAAGCAGTGTAGATTGAGATTCCTAAGGGTTTAGTCAAATTCGAAGGCTCGTATCAGTACAGTTACGTAACCGATACGATATGCTCTGACCTGCATCGGCCACCACAAAAACTTATCACGACCCGTACACACTTTTTGGATGCGAGCTCGTAAGCAAGCCAGCTACGTATCAAGCGGACTCCAGCCCGACTTGAATACATAAACGTTGTCACGGCTATGGTAAACTGCCAAATCATGGCAAAATAAATCTATATCTCAAATCCACAATAAGTGTACGAAACATGAATAAACACTATAGGTCATAATCTGCAGCCCACTAGTATATATGTCTGATAAGACTTCAAAGAATATAATAAGAGTCTCTAAAGTGAATCAATAAGCAGGATATCTCTTGATAAGGAATGTAAAGCACGAAAGGATAATAATGTAATATCACTGACAAATACCTGAATCATGTATCACAATCATCTACCATCCCGCTCTGCTATCTAACTCCATACAGTTGCTAAATCTGAAGAGATCATCAGGTCCTCAGGAGACATAGCAAGATACATAAAAACATGCCTATCTAGCAGTTTAATTATGCATAAAATATATCCAGGATATAAAAAGAAAAAGGCATAAACATGGCAAAAGACTACGACAAAAACTGCTAATAAGTGGCTATCGACAAGTGGCTACTGGCATGTGACTATAAACTGGACTACACGAACAACTACACATAACTGAACTACTGGATGAACAAGTGAACACGAGATCAATGGAATACCAAATCCTCGCCACCAGTTCAACTACATGTACTCGTTCCAAGACACGACTCAGTCGAGGCACATGTGAGACCAGGTATGACTCATGTGAAGACACGGGTAAGGACAACTCTAGCATGAACTATAATATGAACAAGTCCAGTGTAACTATACTATCAAGTCAAGCAAGACAATAAACTGGTGAATATGGTATATAGAAAATAGATAAATCAAGTCAACTAGGAAGCTAATGATAACATATAAGATCTATAGAAAATAGAGTATCTAATACAATAACAACATGAAAAATATAAACATGAAATTAAACTATAGAGGGAGGCAAGGAATCTTGTCTGGTGGTAGCGCGAGGAACCAATAATATACCGTCAACTGGTACGCCATAAAGTCCAAATCTCACAACTGTCTCCGAAAGCTGAAATAGACATTCCCAACATTCTCAGAATATTCAAATTAGCTGATATTGCCTGTCCTTAAGTCCAATTCAAAACACAGGGGCAAAAAGGTAATTTCGGACAAAAACGGTATCCGTCGTTGGATCCGTTTTGCACCGAGAAGCGTATCAGAGTCAATGGTCTCTTAAGTCATCAAACTATATGTCTATAAATTTATTTTAATGGTACGAACCCAATGGTATATCTAGTTTTGAATTTCGGGGGGACGTGCACAAAATCGCCAGTTGAATCGGATCGTAGGGTCCACAAAACAGCGATCCGATCAACTGTCTAAGAATCGGACCAAACTTGGCATACAGGACCAAAAAAGCGATACGGTCCTCCTGGCGTAAGTTTCGTCTCAATTTGAAGAACGTGCACAAAGTAACTGAAGAATTTTGAAAAGGTCGATACGGTGAATTTTGACGGATACGCATCAAATTCGTCGCGCACACGCAACCAATTTGAATTCCGTCAAAGCCAACACATCCGCGAACTCGATACGCACCATTCGATGCTTTCGGTTCGCGACCCCGTCGCCCGGTTTGGAAGAACGTACGTTGTATCGATGAATTTTAAAGTTTTAAAAACTATTTTAAACCTTTTTTCTCGAACTTTGAAAACTAATTTCTTTGCACACAGTTGATAAAATTTGAACCTACAAATTAGTTTATGAAGCCCTATATGTTGTCTTCAAGGTATCTAATTAGATTTTTGATACTATCTATGAATCGCCCAGAATCGATCTCCCAACTGCGGTACTTGGACTGTCTAAAACTATTTTTGAAACATTTTTCCTTCGATGTTTACATCGATCTTGTGGATCGATGGTTCATCCCCGTCGGATTCTATTTATAGGGACTTCTAGAGGGCCATATGGGCTATACATAGGAATTTACGGATTCAAAATCGATTGAATATTCGAGAAGAAAATCCACGGTGAAGCGGCATATCTGAGTCAAGTTGCTGCTGTTCACAGCGTTGCGCTGTCCACGCATGCGCTGCTACATTCGCGCGGCCGTAGCTACGCGCGGCGGCGCCCAGGGTGGCGCGTAGGGCCAGGGTGGCTGGCGAGGTCGTGGGGTTAGGGTTTTGGTGATAGGGTTGACCGCTACTTCTCTTCCTATTCTCTTGATCATATACTCGATTTTGGGGGGTTCGAATACATAACAGTTGGTTGGGCCTCGGCTGTGCGAATTACCAGAGGAGGTCGTGCTGGGGAAGTAATGGACTGGGCGGGTTTGCTATTATTCTTTTTTTTAATATAGTTATTCATTCCTTCTTTATATATATATATTTTTTTTTTTTTTTTTTTTTTTTTTTTTTTTTTTATATATATATATATATATAGGGAGCGGATCAAAAGTCCCGCTTAGAAAACCCCCTAAAAACCCCCCTCACTCTAATTCGTAATATTAATGTTAATATTAATATTAATGTTAATATTAATTTTTTTATTTTTTTATAATAATGTTAATATTAATATTAATATTAATGTTAATGTTAATGTTAATATTAATTTTAATGTTAAGTTTAATGTTAATTTTAGTATTTAATGTTAATATTAACATTAATATTAACACTAACGTTAATATTAACATTGATATTAACATTACTATTACAGATTAGAGTGGGGGGGGGGGGGTTTCTAAGGGAGCTTTTGATCCGCTTCCATATATATATATATATATATATATATATATATATATATATATATATATACACACACACACACACGCACACATACCATAGATAAAAATACAAGCAATAAAATATTCTAAGTAGAATCAAAATTTACATTATAGAATTCTTAGTTTTATATACTATAATTTATACAAATAAAATAAAATAATATTGTTATATATATAAGCCTAATTTTTATATACTATGAATAATATACTTCTATATATTTACACATGTAAATATAATCTAGATAAATCCAAAATCCAACATATTTGTTAAGGAAATTATTTATTGTATTATCAATAAAACATTATTTATTATCAAAAACTCATAATATATATAACCACATTTTGTGAAAATTGTCTACTAGGTTACTAAATTAAAATACTACTACACAATGTATGTCTACAAGGACGTCTTGGGAAGCACTACATGATTACCTGGGCTTGGGCTTGGTTTGGGTCCAGTTTGGGCCAATTTGGTACAACCTGATCACTTAAACGTCAAATAATATTAATAATAAATAATTAAACTATTTATAATGGTCATGCCACAACTTTGCCTGCTTTTCCTAATTAAGACACACTTATGGGCAGGTCTCCCTTAGCATGGCTAATATACTAGTCAAGGCACGCCACTGTACTATCCGTGCCACGATTCCTAGTCGCCTTGTACTCCAATTCCTAACCATGACTAAAGTCATCTACCGTAATAATTAACTAATTAATTATTTATGACAATCTAAAAATCACCATTTAAATCAAATAAATAAAAGAAAAAAATATATCAAATTTTTTGGGAAGAGCAGTTACAGTTGCAGATCCGTCAACTAGACCGGAGTCAAAAAAAGACCCCCCCATTTTTTTGACGGTGGCTGGCATGGCTTTTCTTGACAGTTTTTGGGCGTCATATTAAGTAATTTTCTTGACTATTTTTAGTAGTTAAGATAGCAGTTTTTAGAGACCGTCAACATAGGCAAAAACTTTTTTGATTCCGGCCTAGGTGACGGCCTTTAGGCGTCAATAAAAGAATTTATTTTGATAGACAAAATCCGTCATGAAAAGCACTAATTCACGGCTATATTGTGCTGCATGATATGAATTAAAGTTGACATTTGACAACCGTCAAGAGAAGCTAGCCAAAGTACCGTCAAAAGAAGTATGCCAAAATTCTGTAAAGAATTATATAATATTAATCAACCACACATTATATCAATCCAGAAGCTACACACATCAAATTACTATAAAACCTAAATTTCATATTAACAAACTGTATTGTTCATACAACAAAAACTTCCAATACACATCCCATCACATGTATTCTTCACTTGTCTAACCATAATATAATCCAATCTTAAAGTACACATCCTACATCTGTTGTTTCCATACCACTTAAACATCCAAACCACAAACAACCATCACTTGTCACCACAAAACATAATCCACCAACACTATAAAATAAAACAAAAAAGTAGCAAACAATATCAGAGCACATCCCTCCATATCCAGAGCATGCATCCACCTTCATTTTTAGTAAGTTCCTGAGAGAACAAGAACACAAAGTATTAACTCACTATTACAGGATTATCAGTACAGTTTGACTTTATTGCTGCACACACAAGAACTCGAGACAATTTGAATCACTTGAGAAGAACTGCAAGGCTAGCCACATTGAAACTATAATTCACAAACATGTATCAATCATGTAAAGAATCTGAAGGCTAGCTAAATTATCAATCATGTAAAAATTTTCATTGAGGACACACTAAATATGGTAGGGGACAACAAACCAAACCTAGACAGTATGATATTTCTACTACAACCCAAAAGAGGTATGATCAATTAAACTGTAAGGATATGCAAGACAACAATCCATGGTCTGATACTCTAAAGGAAATAATGACCAAAATCTTCTCCAAAGGAGTTGTATGTATAGCCCCTTAAATAATATAAGTGCATGTAAGGTTACTGAACCATTCTCTCTACAGTTGTTTGCCATTGATTATAAAAGAACAGAACAATTTTATGGGAGGACTGGACTTTTACTTCATAACACAAACTCGTTCGTACAAAGAAATCCTAGGGACGAAAACCTAGGTACAGCAATCTAAGTACAATTGTTTAGTTTTTTTGGGGGGTGACGGTAGAGGCTCGGGAAAGCGACGGCAGCTCTGCCTTACTCCCTGGACGATCGGACGCAGCCTCAGCTCCGGGAAAGAAATGATCCTGTTCGGGGGTGGACCTCTCTGCGTCTGGCCTTATGCGTATATCTCTATGCTCTGTCTCCGCTTTTTTGTCCAGACCTCTCCTCTCATTGCAAGGGAATGGCACCTTGCTATTTATAGGAGTAGGGTGTGATAATTAGGATTTGCAATGATTGTATTTTAAACAGATGGCGACCAAAGATTTGTTAGGATTTGCCCTGATCTTGCTTTTATGTTGATTGCAACAAATCTGCATCATTTATTGGGGATTGATCCTAGTAATTATGATAATTATAATAAATTTGATTTGTTTTGGATTTGACCAAATCTGGACGGTTATGTTGATTGCAGCAAATCTGAGTTATTGAGATTTGATCAACTCCTGCCATGTGTCCTTCATAAATATAAATTATTGAGATTCGATCAGCTCCCGCCACATGTCCTTCATTGACTGCTATAAATATGAATTATTGAGATTTTATTAGCTCCCGCCACGTGTCCTAACTGCTGCGAGCCGTATGGAGAACTGTCATGGTTGGGCCGCGTAAGTGTGGCCTCGTGTCAGAACCGCATAAGAGTGGCCTTATCTGAACTGCATGGCAATCCTTTAATCTGAGCCACATGAGGGTGGCCCTATGATCTGAGCTGCGTTGGGGTGGCCATATCTGAACCGCATGACAATCCTTTAATCTGAGCCATATGAGGGTAGCCCTATGATCTGAGCTGCATAGCGGTAGCAGCCGCATGGGGGCGACCCCCATGATCCGAACCGCATAGGAGTAGCAGCCGCATGGGGATGGTCTCCAACTGAACCGCATAAGGATGGCCACGTGTCAGAGCCGCTTAGAATGAAGTGCTTTGGAATTCGGTGGATCGTGCCAGCTATAGAGATTTTCTTTGTTTCTATAGCAGCACGCCATTATGTCAGAGTCATCATTGCAGCTTTATGTCAGAGCTGTCAAACCTTTATGTCGGAGCTGTCGCTTCGCATCAGGGCATTAAATGATCCAGCTGTATAAATTAATTATGGCCGGTTTGTGAAGGACTTTTTGAACCGCATAAGGCCACGTGGCTCGCTGGAAACTTCTGAACCACATGCAACTCTAATAAACTTTTGAGCCGCATGAACCTCTCCTAGTCTTGAGCCACATATGATTTCCTGTTTATTTCCATGCTTCTACAAGACTCCCTTCAAAGTTTTCAATTTGAAAAATTAAAATATTTTGAATGAGAAGCATGGCTATGTCCACATAAGCTCTCCTGGCCGCATAAGATATTCTGGCCGCATGGACTTCCTAGCTGTATGGCCTTCCTGGCAGCAGGGACTGCCTAGCCGCATGGACCGTCTAGCCGCATGGACCACCTGGCCGCATGGACTGCCTAGCCGCATGGACTGCTCTGGCCGCATGGACTGTGCTGGCCACATACTGTCTTTTTTGCCACGTAGGCGTCATTAATTGCTCTTGATTCGTTTTAATTTGAAGCCGTCTTTTGGGGGCAGGATCCCAAGGGTCAAATTTGCCTCGATGACCGAAGCGTCGATTTTATTCTTTAGGCGGCTCGTGAATCGAAGCGTCCGTCGGTTTATGAGCCCCTGTCCGCCTATAAATAGGAGTAATTTCTTATAGAAACTCTTTACTTTCTTCTTTTACTTGAACCTTTCTTGCCCTAGGCTGCCATCTTCTTCTTCTTTCCTCTTCGATCAATGATGGCCCCAAAGACTTCCAAGGCTGCGACGAAGGGTAAAGGAGTGGCTTCTACGTCGACTACGATGCCTGAAGTTTATTCCGACGTTCACCCCACTATTGCTGGTAAGGATTTTGGAGGATCGTATGCTTCAAAAATCCTAACAAAGATGGCTCTTTTGCTTGTTTTATGCACAAGCCTTTAATACATCCTTCGTCTTTATCTGACTGTTCGAATTGTATGGGTCGCATGTACGTCCTATGTCCGAGCCGCATGGGGTGTATACCCCATGTCCGAGATGCATGTGAGTTGTCTAGTGGCCGCATAAATACTTCACAAACTGAACTGCATGATGACCCATCGAACAGAGCCGTATTAGTCCCTCTGAATCGAACCGCATGAAGCCCCCCCTCAAACAGGACCACATAAGCTCATCTGGACTGGGCCGCATAATGCCCTGCTAAGCAAAACCATATAAACTCATCTGAACTGGGCCGCATGAGGCTGCGCTAAACCGAGCCGCATAAGCTCCTCTGAATTGGGCCGCATAATGCTACGTTAAGCAGAACCGTATAAGCTCACGCTAAACAGAGCCACATAAGCTTACGCTAATTAGTGCCGCATAAGCTCATGTTCAAACAGAGCCGCATGAGCTCTTTTAAACAGAACCGTATAAGCTCGCGCTAAACAGAGCCGCATAAGCTCTTGTGGACTAGGCCACATAAGCCTAAAAACACTCGGTGGTTTTGTTTAGCTATATTTTAACTTGTTTCTTTTGTCCTTCTTCAGTAAATCTGCCAGTTAATCCAGCGGAAGAGCCTCTGGTGGGTCGCGCTCAGTTTGCTATGGGTGTACGATTCGACCACTTAGTCCAATATGTGATGAACCAGCTTCCCACAGACGAGCCTTTGGAGAGGATAAATGCTATCAAGAACCAGCCCTTCTACTTTCTCTGCGCCATGATGAACTCAGGGCAATTGGAGGAAAAATACTTGAAGCCGGCGTTCCTCTTTGGGGATGCTTTGTCTGTAAAGAACCCCCGAGTGCTGGATATATTAGAGGGTTAGGACTTTACTCTTGACGGGGTGGAGATCCATATCCCTCCGATAGAGCATCATTTTCCTCTGTCCTGGTTCAACATGTTACCGCTGGACAGAAAGATGGTGGAATCCTTGACTCCAAGAAGGTCGGGGATGATTGTGGAAAACATCCATTACAACAGGAATTTGGGGTCAGCGTATACGGGAAGGGAACCGGTCAGTCGGTACGTGATGGGACTGGCTCCGGGTACCTTTATAAATGTATCGGGTCCCAATTCCATGTTCTCTCAAGATGATACCTTCTTGAACCAGCTTGCTCGGAAAGGGTCCTATCCTGTCTGCCGATTAACGTTACTGAACTGGATAAACCCTATCCCTGCATGGGCCAACTTGTCTACATGGATTATGCGGAGGTTTGAGACTCCCATGTATGAGATTGGCCTCTACTACGCCATTCGGGGCACCTGTCATGGTCTGCCCATAAATAAGCCATTGTTCATGGCATTCATGGAGATGTACAACCGACGGACGGAAACCTTCTTCACAACTGAAGGGGAGCTGGGACTCGCACTCCACGAGATGTACGTCATTTCCAAGCTGTCCTGGAGGGAAGAAGTCTTTAAAGTGTACACCCCTACGAGCGAAGAGCACGAGAATTTGGATCGGCAGTTCCCGAGCTTTGTTGTCGTATATCGGGAATTGTTATGTCACCACAGTACTTGTCACCAGACGGCTATCAAGAAGGATGGTAGCTCGGAAGGAAGCATTCCTCACACCACGTTCTGGGTCTCATACCTTTTTACACTAGGCACCTTCGGCCGGGTTTCTTCCCGAGATCCTCAAACCCAGGAAGAGGTATAAAACCTGGCGTCGACTGCCAAGAGATCGAGGTCTACGGGCGACACATTTGGGAGTCAAACTGACTCCTTTAGTTATTTTTATCATAGTACTCAGCGACTGTCAGAGAAGGCGCTTCTTGTAGGATTCCTGATGGTACAAAACTGCGTAGTCTCAGGGGGAGTGGGTTCCATTGAGAGGATCAACCGCCACTTTATCCTTCCTACCGTAAAGTTGGTCTTTGGGGCCAGACTGGCCCTTCTTTCGGCCATGGTGTGCAGCATACACCACAGCCTTCGTGCCTTTTCGTCCAAGGTCATCGCCCGTGATACGACGATGGATTTTGAGCGCATAGAGCTGCCATACCATTATCTAATGGGGTGGCTGTTAATGCACAGCTGGTCTTTGATGAGGCCTGGAGCAGAAGACGGCGTTACGGCTGATGATGCTTTCATTTTCCGATTCCACCATCAGTCCTGGGAGTACAGCACCATGCTAGCCTGTCGGAGGGAGCTAGTGAGAGTGGACGGATACGACTTTTTTATGTCTGTTCCTCGTTTTATCGCTGAAGAAGTGAGGGGCGTACATGTTGATGGTACCGGACCTCCTCACCTCTTGCCCGAGAAAATGCTTCTTTGGCTGCGTAATATCCGTCCAGCGTACCTAGTATATCATAACCGCAACAACTTCTACCTAGAGCCCTACCTTCCCAGCAGGTTCTCACGCTAGTTCGGGTATAGCCAGTTATTCTTTGACAGTCCCAGCTCTTGCCTGGGCTTTGAAGGTAGCATCATGGATGGTATCAGGGCATGGCATTATTATGACACGGTTCATACCCGAACCACCTTTTCTGTTCCTGATGGTGAGGCGCCAGGGGAGATTTTGTATATGGCGGCCCTATATGATGTTACGGCGAGCAAGCCTTCCGTTAATTTTTACCCGAGTACCAGCTTCATTATGGGTACTGGCTTAGCAGAGAATCCCAAGGGGTCTAAGACGAGGAAAATGAGGGCGAACACAGTTCCCGTGGCTGACTCGGAGTCCACCAATGCGGACGAAGAGAATGACAAGCGCAATACAGATAACTCTTCCCCTCTTGTGGAAGATGTTGAGGTGGACCAGCCGCCTGTTGTGCCAGATGAGATGGTGGCAGATCAGCCTCATGTTGTACCTGGCCCTTTATGCAAGCGAGGCAGACGTGATTCTATTGGTGGTGTAACCTTCTCCGTGAAGCGGGCTGCGGTAAGACATCGCGGGCTGCTCATTAAGGGGAGGGGTGAAGGTGATGACGCCGTTTCGGAGGTGAATTGAACCACGACCCGTTCTTTTTTTAGATTTTTTTGAATTATGTTCTAATTTTTTCTTTTTCTCTGTAGGCGTCAGAAGCGTCAGACTCTCGAGAACCGGCCGCTATTTCTGAAGTCAATCTAGCCCTGAATACTTTGATTAGTGATATGTGTGCCGATATGATTTCTGCCGGGGTCCTCTCGGCGGTGGCTGAGGGATCTCACGTTGCTGAGGTCTCGACTCAGAGCGACGGGGGCTCCGTTGAACCCGTCACCGAGACTGCTGAACTTCGGCAGGGTGACACTTACCCAGTCGTATCTCCATCCGGGGCAGTTGGGGCAGAAGAGCCAGGTGAATTTGGCTTGGAAGTTGCCGGTGAGGGGACTATGGCGGCTGTGAGCGAACCTCAACCTCCACAACCCTCCCCTGGTAAGATAAGCCAAATTTTGACTAGTGAAGAGGCCCATTTGCTCTATCATCACATCCTTCAGGTTATGCTGATTGATGGTTGCTCTGGACATACAGGTCCTGCCTCTTCACTGCCAATGACGAATATTGTCATGGAGGGCTCTACCAGCGGAGACCTGGTGGGAGGGAGTGTGCCCCCTCCTCTTCCGACTTACATTGAGGGGCCTCCCGCTGGATAGAGTTCGGGAGATCAGACGGCGATGCAGCCGGGGCAGGGAGCAATGGTCCATGCGTCCTCCTCTGCTCATGTGGCTTCGGGGGTCGACCTCTCCGCCTTGCCGAGTATTCAGGTTCTTCGGGCCGCGGAGGAGGAGTTAGCTGCTATTCACGCGTATTTTCGTTCAAATTTTGATTCCTTGGTGGCAGGGGTGGCAAGTTCTGGCGTGTCTCCTTCAACACTGCCAGCTACACTTCCTCTGACACCGTCCTCTACAGAAGTTCTGGATGAGGAGTCCCAGGATGTAGTTGACAGTTTCTACCGCCACTTGAAGAGAGGGGTCGAGGCTGCTGTGGAGCGGGAGACCCCCTTTACCTTGGCCTGACAATGCACCTGAGGCCAGATTGACATTCGTAGATCTCTCCCTGGTGGGGCAGGGATAGCTACGCTTCTGGAGCGTAACATGTTAGAGGCTGATCAGCTCGTGGTCCAGTTTCAAGTATTGTAGCAAGCTGATCTGTCTACAGCAATAGATCAGGAGCGGGGCTTCTATACCACTATCCTGGAGAAGGTAAGGGCTATACGGGATAAGTCCAAGCCGGTTATAATGAAGGACCTCGGTGACCTATCTTTTCAGTATGATCAGCTGAGCCGCACGAGCGAGGATTGCATAACTCGAGAAGCGGCCGTCTATCATAAAATAATTGATACAAGGGAGCAGATCCTCGAACACCAGAGGAAGCTGGCCTTCTTGGAGTCTGAGCTTGAATCTTCTCGTGCGGATAAAGAGTTGATCGTTCAGGAGGCCGAAAAGGTCACCCGAGGTTCTGCTAGCCTGGAGCGTGCTCTGAAGAAGCTCGAAGATGGCTGGCGGCCTCATGCGCACCTAGATGACGCGGAGCGGCTGACTCAGGAGGCCGAGCGTCGGGCCAAGCAGGGGTTCGAGCGATCGACTGTCTTGCTAAGAGATCGTCTCATGGAATTATGTATAGCCGAACCATAGTCAGCTCTTTTTCTTCTTTCGTTTTTGTTCTTTTCCTTTCTTGAGAGGGACGTGGTCCCTAGAACATGTAGTGTTTTTGACTTTCAAATAAAAGAGTATGTTTTCTTCTACCCTTCATTTGTATTGCTTATTTTGTTTGTGGTGTTGTGGTATTTGCCCCACTGGAGGACTGTTTGTGGACTTGTTACCCCTGGTATACCTTGGTTTTAGGTACGGATAAGAAGTTGATGGGGATACTTAGAACGATTCCACAGTAAGGTGGATGAGGACGTTCCTGGTATCGGGAGAAAGAGTGCCATGGAGCAGCTGGTCCCCCGGGGTATGATGAAAAATGAGGGACATGTACTAGAAAACTTAGTACAACATTTGTGGTCAACAGAGGACATTAGTGGTCAACAGAGGACAATTGTAGGCCTATTATCCTTGGCGTATTCCGGTCTTATGTACGAATAATAAGTTGAGAGAAAAACCAACATAATTACTCAGAGGTAATGATGACATGGTAAATATAAGGATTTCTTCGATGGAACCTTTCCACTCAGAGGTAATGAGGACATGGCAGGAGTGGGGTCCATGAAGGGTACATAGAACAACTCAGAGGTAATGAGGACGTGGAAGTTCTATGTGAGGGGCGGTTTATTTTTGATGGAATGAAAACAACTCAGAGGTAAAATCGACATGGTTGTTTCGGAGAATTTGTGGATCTGTTACCCTTTTTATGCACTGAAAGTACGGGTATTGGATCATAAGGAGGGAGCTCTTTTAGGAAGAAAGTTCAGAGGTATAATCATACATGACTTATTACCTAAAAGATGCGATATAGATTCATCTGTAGTAACCAGAGTGTAAGTTCAGTGGTACCTGCGGGTACATAACTCGACAATCTGGAAGATTTGGAGTCAGAATGTAAGTTCAGCGGTACCAGAGGGTACATAACTCGTCATTCTGAGAAATTTGGAGTCGGAATATGAGTTCAGCGGTACCAGAGGGTACATAACCCAACAATCTGGAAGATTTGGAATCAGAATATAAGTTCAGCGGTACCAGGGGTACATAACTCAACACCCTAGGATATTTGGAGGATGTTGTTTCAGACGTAATACTTCTTCAGGAACTTGTCGTTGACGGGCAACATGAGAATGTCTTTATTTTATTTTACGAGATGGTAAGCTCCATTAGAGAATACAGCCTCGATGATGAACGGGCCTTTCCACTTTGGCTGGAACTTGTCGACAGTTTTGCGAGTCATAACCATCGGCCTCCGAACTGCCAGAACGAGATCGCCTACTTAGAATGTTCTGATTTTAACCTTCTTCTTGAAGGCTCCTGAGACACGTGCTTGGTACAGCTCGATTCGTTGTTGAGCTAACAGGCGCTTCTTATCTTGGGCCTCCAACTCTTATAGTCGACGATGGTGATTATCATCTGTCGTCAATCGGTAGGTGATAGAGACATGGAGTGAGGGGATTTGAGTCTCCAATGGGAGGACTGCTTCACTCCCATATACAAAAGAGAATAGTGTGTTCTCGGTGGCAGTCCGTACTGTAGTACGGTACGCCCATAAGCATTCGTCGAGCTTTTCATTCCAGTCGTATTTGTTTGATGACACAAACTTCTTAAGAAGCTTGATGATTGTTTTGTTAAACGCTTCAGCCAGACCATTAGCTGCTGGATTGTATGGTTTTGAAGCAATATTCTGGATTCGGTATTTGTCCCAAAAACGATAGAAGGCATGGCTTGCGAACTGCGTACCATTATCGTGGATGATCCTTCGGGGCAGTCCAAAGCGATAGATGACGTGATGCTTGAGGAAGCTGATCACGTTTGAAGTCTTGACTTTTGCCTGCGGAATAGCCTCCGCCTATTTGGAGAAGTAATCCGTGATTGCGAGTATGAAACGATGTCCTCGGGACGAAGGCGGAGTGATCGAACCAATGATGTCCATTCCCCATGCTTCGAATGGCCAGGATGCTACTGTCGGATGTAGCAACTCGGATGGCTGGTAGATAAAATCTGCATGGACTTGACAGGCTTTACACTTTCTTGCATAGTCTATCGCATTGGCAACCATCGTGGGCCTGTAATAGCCCATTCGGCGAAGGCGATCATGTAATTTTAGGCCAGGCTGATGGGCCCCACAGATGCCATCATGAGCTTCATGAATGGCTTCTTTGGCTTCTGTATTTGACAGACATTGAAGCAGTAATCCTTCGTATGATCGTCGATATAGCATTTTCGTCTCCGTATCATAGAAGAATCTGAGGGAACGCCTTCTGATAGAAGTGGCTTGCTTCGAATTTTCTGGTAGGATGTCATAGACAACGAAGTCGATGAATGGCTATCTCCAGTCTGGTGCTTCGTCAGAAGTCAGAGCGAAGTAACTCTCAACACATTAAATATTGTCCTTGGGACAGACCAATTCACGGTCTATTATGTCAACCAAGTGGTGAGCATGATTCGGAACTGCTAAGGAAGCAACAAGGCCTGCAAGGGCATCGACTTCAATGTTCTGGAGCCTGGGAACTTGTTCTATGAAGAACCCTTCCAAGGATGATATGATGTCAATCACTATTTGGTGATAGGGGATCATGTCTTCATGACGTACTTCGTATGAGCCCCGGATCTGGTTAACGATTAGCTGCAAATCGCTGTATTCTTCAAGGTACTCTATCCCCAGCTCCTTCACAAGTCGGAGACCAATGACCAAAGCATTGTACTCGGCCACATTGTTTGAGCAGGGCACCGTGAGGGAATAAGCCCGATTAATCACCAGTCCGGAGAAAGAAATCAGTACCACTCCGACTCCAGCGACGATGTTACCCTTTGGCCTAGTTCTAGAAGCGTCGTCGAAGAACATTCACCATACGGTATTATGGGAGGCCACATTTGAATTGGCGACCTCATCTGGAATCTCTTCGTCTATTCTGGTTGATTCCGAACCTGGATAAGCTGCTAAAAAGTCTGTCAGAGCTTGACCTTTAACAGCCTTCTGCGGGACGAAGATCATGTGGTAGGGAGACAATAATATTGCCCAGATACTGAGGCAAGAGCTGAGTGCACCTTGCTTGGTCATAAGGACCCTGAGGGGGTTAACTCTTGATACGACATGGTTGGTTTGTCCTGTGACGTAGTGTCGTATCTTCTGAATGGCGAACACCAGAGCAAGGAACCCTTTCTCTACGGCAGTGTATCGATGTTCTGGCCCTATCATCATTCGACTTAGGTAATATATAGCCTGCTCATGGCCTGTATCATTTTTTTGTGCAAGTAAAGCACCGAGAGAATGCTCCATTGCTTGCACATAGAGCATAAATGGTTTTCCAGCAACCGGGGCCACCAGGACTGGAGGGTTCGACAGATATTCTTTGATGCTGTCGAAGGCGTACTGGCATTCTTTATCCCATACGAATGAAATACCCTTTTTTATGAGGTTAGTGAATGGTTGACATCGTTCGGAGAGGTTAGAGATAAACCTCCTGATGAAAGCTAGCCTCCCTTGAAGACCTCTGAGTTCACGAAGATTTCTTAGGGGACCCATCTCCATGATTGCCTTCGTCTTTTCGGGGTCTATGTGGATACCTTGGGAAGTAATGATGAAACCCAAGAACTTCCCCCTGGATACGCCCAAGAAGGATTTTGTGGGATTCATTTCAAATTGTGCGCTCGCATCAGGTCGAACACTGTCCTCAGATCATGCAGATGATCTTCCTTAGAGCGGCTCTTGACGGTAATATCGTCGACGTAGCATTCCACTGTCTTGTACAAGTGGTCTCTAAATATGACGCTCATAGCTCTTTGATAGGTGGCGCCAGCATTCTTTAAACCGAAAGGCATAACTATTTAGCAGTATGTGCCAATTGGTGTTCGGAATGATGTATGCTTTTCGTTATCGGGGAACATCTTGATTTGGTTGTATCCCGAGAAACCATCCATGAATGACATACGCTCGAAGCCATAGGTGTTGTCAATCAGGATGTCGGTGATAGGGAAGGGAAACTCATCCTTTGGACACGCCTCATTCAGATTGTGAAAGTCGATGCAGATTCGAATCTTTCTATTCTTCTTGAGGACTGGTACTATGTTGGCGACCCAGTCTGGATGCTGTTCCTCACGGATGAAGCCGCTAGCTATCATTTTATTGACCTCAGCTTCAATGGCATTCATGATGTCGGGACGGAACCGTCGTTGCTGTTGTTTGACCGATTTTACGTCCGGACGGATGTTGAGTTTGTGAAGTACAACTTCGGGGTTCAGTCCTGGCATGTCTTCATAGCTCCAGGCGAACACGTCGATGTATTCTCTGACGAGTTGTAGTAGCGATTCCCACTCTTCGTCTGTCAGACTTTTGCTGACGAAGATGGGCTTTGGAGAAGACTCATCACCGAGATCGACTTGCACAACCTCATCTTCGGTGGGAGGCTCTCTTTGTTCGAACCGCTTCTCCCATTGTGTATCTAGTTGTTGTGCCCACGGCTCTAACTCAAGAAGTTCAGGAATGTCTTCATCTTCTTCGTAGGCATCGGTAAATGCCATATTGACGGACAAGACTTGCCTGAATACTTTTCCGATACTGACATCCGAATCGGAAGTGGGTGATCCGGTTGAGTGTGAATGCCAGTCGCGTTCCTCATCTGAGCTTTCAGGGGTCGTTGCAGGTGTAACATAACGTAGACCATATCTGGTCTTATTGTAGTAATCTCGTGGTTTTCCCGCTGGGACAAGCAATTGTAAGGGTAACCGCCGTCCAGTGCCGTAGTTCAAACCTGGTGTAGTTTTTTAAAACCCCTAAATTTTTACTATATTTTTTTATTATTAAATTTGGTACTGATTTAAAATTTTGTATTGTACGTCACGTAGTCGTATTGTACGCCGCGCACAAAATTTTATTTTTCATAATTGCTCGACGAGTGCGAATATGTGCGAGCATACATATTTTTAAAAAAATATTTTTTCTATTTTTATATAATTTCAAGATAATATATATAATAATTATTTTGCCATTATAGCAAATTTCTAAGTTGGTTATTTTAAGCCTTTCTTTCTAATATTTATTACTAATAAATTATGTTTCATTGTATACTAGAAAAGTATAATTTTGTATAAAAAAAATTTGCATACATATCTGATAATCAATTATTAGTTTATTTTAAATAATAATATAATTTTTGAAATTAATATTATTAGTATTTTTGGAAAGCATATTTTGAATTTTTGTGGCAATTTAAATCTTGCGTTGAATTTATAGATTTATTTAAATAGTAAAATACATTTGAAATTTGATTATCCCATTTGATTTTAAACTAAAAATTTAATTAGATTTAATTTGGAATTGTATTTGGATTTGGATTTGATTGATTTTAAATTAAGCTGAGAATTATCTATTTTGGGTTTAAACTAATCCTAATCATTATCCAACTGGAAATTTCCACAATCTATAAATAGACAGGTACTCCTCCATATTTCTATTCTCCACAAATATTCTACCACAAACGTACGTGCATCGTGTCCGTGTTCCCCGTCCAAATCTTATTCCATTATTTTACAAGTACATTATCTCCTTTCCCGTGTCGGACAACCCCGACACGATACAACCCAAATCAAATCCCAAGCCCTAACTCTAATCCTTAGTCTAAACCGCATCTCCACTCGCGTCAGCCACCTCTGCCTCCGCCTCGACTCCCAACCAGCAACCCTGCCAACTTTGGTACCACCACCAGCCATCACCACATCATCATCACCACCACGACCTTCCGCGACTTCTCCAAACCCCAAGCGCAGCCCAGATACGAAATCGGATCATCCGCCCACTCCAAGCCAGACCACCGCCACGACCATCGGCCGGAAACTATCTATCTGCCACCAAAAAAACCTAAAATTTCTCCAAAAGTAAACATCACCACCACCAACCATACCTCTGCTGCCGTCGATCTGGGAGCCAGCAGCGCCACTGGCCGAGTTCGTCTAGCCGCTCTCACCTGGCCGCGAGCTCCGCCCGGAGCCGAACCCAACTGCCCGGACCGCCGCCTTCACCGCCCTTCTCACCTCTTCCACCAAACTCCATCTCCACCGGATCTGCGCCTCGGCAGATCTGTGCCTCACCGTCCGCCGTACTCACCGCTCGCCGCCTCGACCTAAACCCACCCATTGGCCGCCTCGTGCGCCGAGCACCGCCAAACCCCATCTCCTCCTCTTTCGTCGCCTCCTCCTCCCGACTTGTGACCGCCATCGAGATCTGGCGAAACCCCGCCTCGGTCTAGTAGGATGGCGAGCCCTATCCATCGCGCCGGCGACCGCCGGGGTCGTACAGGCCTCTCGGGTGAGGCGCACCTCGCTGCCACCAGCGTGCCGCCATGCCGCAGCGTCGCCCGACCATCAGAGTCCCCTGCCGACGTCGTTGTTTTCCATAAAAAAATTCTCTTTATTTGTTGTGTTTCTGGGAAAATTACAACTATGGGAATCCGATCTAGAAGACGATCGCTTTATCCCTTGGACTATGCGAAGAAGAAAAGCTCTCAAAATTTTGACAATAGATATCAGTGTATCTGTACAATAAATGAGAAAAAGAACTCTATTTATAGAGTCGAAAATAAAACTGAAAAGATAACTGTCTTCACAGCCTGTGCTTAGTTGAAAATCATGAAGGATTTAACATACGCAAGGTTGTGAGCAGTTACTGGACGTGGCCTGTAACTGTTGGACACATGGCGATCATGCATGAGTTGTGTGCAAGTTACAAGATACACAGGCGAGAGATCAGTGGCATGGCTGCCACGTACTCTAATTTGATGAAATCTACGCAGACTTGTTGAAGACGAAATCCACGCAAACACGGTGTAGAAAGCTTCAAAATCCACTCAAACTTGGGGCAAGAAGCTTCAGGATCCACGCAGACTCGAGGCAAAAAGCTTCAAAATCCACGCAGACTTGAGGAAGAAAACTTCCGAATCCACGCAAACTTGAGGTGAAGAACTCAAAGATACACGCAGACTTGAGATAGGACTGCCAGCTGTCTTTATTTGGCATGTCTTGACTGACACAAAATCTCTGACAGTGATTGCTTTGTCAGTCGCATTAAATGACAAGAAACCCTTTTTGGTACGCCAACTCGATGAAGGCTGAGTCTTGCTGAAGAAGATTTCGAAAGTCACGCAATAGACGGCGGTGATCTCTCGAGTTCTGTGCATACGTGGCATACGAAGAGACATTCTTCGACTGTCGTGCTGTCAGTCATAATGACTCTCTGACAAATGATGAGCTGTCTCCCAGCGTAATTTGTAAAATTTTGTCTGGATCAACTGAGCATGACTTTTGACTCTATCTTGATCAACTCAGCGTGAGTGTCATTTTTAAAGGTCTACAAAACCCCCTTCAAAGTTTTCGAAAAATGATAAATTATTTCTAAATACTTTGAAATAGAGATAATAAAATGGAATCAGTCACGCTGATATGACTTCAAATTTTTTTGGAAGTCGAAAAGACTTCGAAGTTCTTTAAATATCATGATGACTCTTCATTTTTCGAGACTGATTGCATCCAATTTATGGTAGAATATGAACCGCCGATGAACTCTGTTATATAAGCGGGGAGAAGATTCATTTTTAATCTTCATCTTACGTCAACATGACACCAAAGGAGAAAGCTGAGGAAGAAGCACGCAAGTTGGGCTTTTGTTCCCATGGTGATCCCACTTTTGAGGGTAAAGAACTGGAGCCTCTGGTTTTCGAGTTCAAAGACGATCCCATGCATTTAGCCAAGAATTTCCTGAGCTATTTTGGTCTGGATGGCTTGTCTTCTTCTGATGGACGCAGCCTTGTAGAGCAGCGTGAAATGTTGAAGGCTCTGTCACACCGCATGGGGGTTAAGAGCATAAAAGAACTGGGCACTAAACTCAGTCGTTCTGGGAAATAGAGCGTGTCTTTCATGCTCTTATTGCACTCTTTTTGTTTTGTCTTTTGTAAGGCCATCAGTGCCTGTCTTGAAGAATGTAGTACAACTTTTGCATTGAACAGCGTGCATTTAATGAAGAATATTAAGTGGCACTCTTTGACTGTTTCCAATGTTGCTTTGTCTTCCAAAGCACACGTGTCATCCATTCCATGGTTTACGAACGCTATTTACGCGGATCTTTTCTAAGAATAGACTCGTACTTTGTCCTTTAAATAGGCAGCTGAGTTTCAAAGATACTCATCTCTCATTCTTCTTCTTCTTCTCTGAGAACGAAATTTTTGAGAGATTTCATTCTCAAACAGGAAAGCAATGCCTTCTAATGTTCGATTTCTGCATACTGTATCAAACATGAGTTTGCCAATCCTTAGCACCAAACTTGAAGGTAAGTCCAGTATAGTACGCGTACTTTTTTTTGTTGAAGATAGGCTTTCTGTTTCTGATTGAACAATGCACGCTTGACCAGCCAGTGCGTGTCAAATGACATTTCTGTTGATTAATTCTCTTTTTCCTTGCTGTTTTCTGCAGAAGCTCGGCTAAAGATTTTCTTCAGAACTGGCATTGGTGATGTGGATGATGTAGAGAATATCCTGCTGACACCTACATCAGGGAGCTCATACGCCTTTGACGCGTACATCAGACAACTCAGAACTCTTCGTAGGATAGAAGGGTCTTCCTCAGATGGTAGGAAGAGCCTTTATACACGAGAGTTGGATGGTGGAGTCAACTCTACCCCGAGAAATCGGGTAGTAGAGTTCCTTTCACGGCAGAACTAGGAATTGTATCCCAAGGTTTGGATACATTCATGTCTCCTCTGAAAGGCCGCTCCCAATCCACCAGTTGTATTGGCAGCAACACGTTTTCGTGTTGCCCGACTCTGTGGTTCTCCTCTCGTCTGAGAGATAAGACCAGAGTTTGATTCCTGCTGGACACCCAGGAATTGCCACAAACAACGAGATTGCCAGAGAAGATCCAAGAAGAAATAGATCTCAGTTGTACATAGAATGAAAATCCATGATTTGTAATAGATTTCCATTATGATTTGTAAGAAAGTCTAAGAAAATGTAATAGACTTTTTGTGGTGAAATGAGAATGGAAATAATAATTCTTCTATGCTCAAAAATTTGTATTTGTGGATGAAATGTGGACATGATAGATAATGAAATCTTCTTTTAAGTTTTAGAGTATATGATATTATCAGAGGTATTATGGACGTGATAATATGTAGGAACTCAAAAGAAAATAGATTGATTTCTATGCAGAGGTCAAAAAGAATGACAAATGTGTAAGTAGATTCGGAATTAATTTAGAGGTTATAAAAACATGATCAATAACGAATCCCCACTTAATAAATTTGATAGAAGATTATGAACGGACGAACCGTTAGATGAAATGAACGGATGAACCGTCGGATGAACATAATAAATGAACGGATGAACCGTCAAGCATTAATGAATGGGCGAACCGACTGATGAATGTGAGAAATAAACGAATGAACCGTCAAGCATTAATGAATGTGTGAATCATCGAATGGATATGATGCTTCATTGTTTGAGGAACTTCTGCCTATAAATATAGCAGAAATCTGACAAGAACGAACGCTTCTTCTTTCAAACATAAAAATGTCGTCTGAAGAAGCATCCAAGAAGGTTGAAATCGCTATGAAGGTTCAGAAAGGCACTGAAGAACACCATGCTGATCCAATTCATTCGAAGAAGGTGGAAGCAGGCGAAGGTTCGTATGCACCCAAGCCACAAAGGGACATTCTGGACTTCCTGCTCGAACGAGGAAGGACTGAAGGAGAAGAAGCCATGAGGATGGCAGCTTGCAAATTTCTTGTGGGTTCCAGCAAGGAGATCCTCAGCTCTTTGCTGATCACATCTTCGAGAAGGATGGCAGTGGCCCACGTCCAAATATAGAAAAGGATGATAGTGATCTTCCTTAATATCATGTATCATCATTCATGATTAAAAATAAAATAAAAATTTTATTTCTAAACATGAAACTGTCTGATGATTACAAGCATTTATACATAGTACTTTTTAAGGAATTTGCCATTAATAGGCATCAAGACTTTTCGACCATCCAATTCTGAGAGTTGATAAGCTCCATTTGAGAAAACTTTGCTCACAATATAGGGACCTTCCCACTTTGCGTCAAATTTGCCCTTGCTCATAGGAGTCATAGTCATAGGACGTCTGACTGTTAGAACAAGTTCTCCTTTTTGATATGCTCGAACTCTGACTTTCTTATTAAAAGCTCTTGAGATCCTAGCTTGATAGAATTCAATATTCTGTTGAGCAGATAATCGCTTTTCATCCAGAGCTTCTAATTCCTGAAGTCGAAGACGATCATTATTTTTAGCAGTGAGTTCATTAGTGATTGCTATCCTTAAAGAAGGAATTTGAATCTCTAATGGAAGAACAGCTTCGGAACCATACACCAGAGAAAAGGGTGTACATTTAGTAGCATTACGAACTGTAGTGCGATAAGCCCACAAATATTCACCGAGCTTGTCACTCCAATTACGTTTGTTAGTAGAGACAAACTTCTTTAGGAGTTTGATGATGGTCTTATTGAAAGCTTCTGCTAATCTATTAGCTGCTGGATTATATGCGGTAGAAGCCACATTATTGATCCGATGGTCGTCGCAGAATCGAGTAAATTTTTGACTGACGAACTGTGGACCATTATCATGAATAATGCGTCGAGGAATACCAAATCTGTAGATGACGTGGTGCTTAATAAAGCTGATGACATTGGATGTCTTAACTTCAGATAAAGGAATGGCTTCGGCCCATTTGGAAAAGTAATCGGTTATTGCGAGAATAAACCGATGACCTTTTGATGATGGCGGATTGATTGGACCAATGATGTCCATGCCCCAAGCTTCGAAGGGCCATGATGCTGCCGTCGAATGTAGAAATTTCGAAGTTTGATGAATAAAATCCGTATGGATTTGACAGGCTTTACACTTCTTTGCGTATTCGATGGCATCAAATACCATAGTGGGCCAATAATAACCCATACGTCGAATACGGTCTTGAAGTTTTGGTCCAGGCTGATGTGCACCACAAATTCCATCATGTGCTTCACGAATGATTTGTTGAGCCTCGTCACCGGCAACACATCGAAGAAGTAAACCATCATAAGCTCGACGATATAAGGTCTTTGTTGTATGATTGTAATAGAATCTGAGTGATCGTCGTCTGATAGATGCTGCTTCATTCAGATCATCTGGAAGAATATCGTACAATACGAAATCTAAGAAAGGAAGTCTCCAATCTTTATCCGTATTCTGATTCTCGGCCGAGTTACTGAAGATGAATTCCATACTGGAATCAGAAGAAGATGACATCGATTTACGACTGAATCCAAATCCTCTTGTTGTATTGACATCATGAGATGTTGATTCTTCAATGTCAACTGGAAGTCCTAGGGTCAGATTGTTTTCGAGATGAAATAATTCTCGATTGCGAACAACAATTATTTGTTGACGTCTGATTGGAATAGCCAACACCGTCGCAAGATTTGCAAGAGCATCAGCTTCCGTGTTACATGCTCGTCTAACATGTTCAATGAAGAATTCTTTGAACGAAGAAGCCATAGATATAGCCGATCTATGATAAGGAACCAAATCTTGATGGCGAACTTCATAAGTATCCCTTATCTGATTGACAATGAGTTTAGAGTCTCCGTACGCCTCCAAATGTTGAATATTCAGATGTTTAGCGAGTTGAAGACCAATAAGCAATGTATTGTATTCAGCTACGTTGTTTGAACATGGCTGATCAAGAGAATAGGCTCTTTGGATAGCAAGACCTTCTGGCGATACAAGAACGATTCCAACTCAAGCGACAATATCACCATTAGGACCAATTCTTGAAGCTCCATCAAAGAATAGACGCCAAGTAGAATCTTCTTCAGCAATTTGATTCGAATCTAGGACTTCATCTGGGATTTCATCATAGAGTTTTGAATTTTCTGGAATTGAGTGAGCAGCCAGAAAATCAGCTAAAGCTTGTCCTTTGACTGATTTCTGAGGAATATAATACATGTCATACTGAGCAAGTAGAATTCCCCAATTAGCCAGTCGAGAATTCAAAACACTGGGTTTCTTCATCATGATCCGTATAGGATTGATCCTAGAGATGACATGAATAGTCTGGCCCATGATATAATGTCGTGTCTTTTGAACAGCGAACATCAAAGCTAGACATTCTTTTTCGACCGGTGAATATCGAGGTTCAGCTCCGATCATAGTGCGACTGAGATAATAGATGGCTTGTTCATGACCATTTTGATTCTTTTGAGCAAGTAATGCACCCAATGAATGACTCATTGCTTGTGTATACAGAAGGAACGGTATTCCTGAGATGGGAGGTACCAATATTGGTGGGCTCATCAGATATTGTTTTATATCATCGAATGCTTTCTGACATTCATCATTCCAGACAAAAGAGACACCTTTCTTCATAAGTTTGTTGAATGGTCTGCAGCGTCCTGATAAATTAGAGATGAATCTCCTGATATAAGCAATTCTTCCTTGAAATCCTCGTAGCTCTTTTAAGGAGCGTGGAGGACGCATCTCTTGGATGGCTTTGATCTTCTCGGGATCCACGTGTATACCTTTAGCGGTAATGACGAAGCCGAGAAATTTACCACTAGAAACGCCTAAGAAGGACTTAGTAGGGTTCATCTTTAATTGATGCTTACGCATTAGATCAAAAATAGTGTTCAAATCTTGGATGTGATCCTCCTTTTGTCGACTTTTAACTGCAATATCATCAACGTAGCATTCGACTGTTTTCTGCAGATGTTCATAGAATATAGTGCTCATAGCTCGTTGATAAGTTGCTCCTGCATTCTTGAGACCAAATGGCATAACTGTATAACAGTATGTACCAATCGGCGTTCTGAAAGAAGTGTGCTTCTCGTCGTCTGGAAATATTTTAATCTGATTGTACCTAGAATACCCATCCATGAATGACATCCGTTCAAATCCACAGGTATTATCGATCATGACATCAGTGATTGGTAGAGGGAATTCGTCTTTAGGGCATGCCGCATTGAGATCGCGGAAGTCTATGCAAACTCTGATCTTGCCAGTCTTTTTAAGAACAGGAACTATATTAGCCACCCAATCGGGATGTTGTTCCTTTCTAATAAACCCGGAGGTAATGAGTTTATTGACTTCAGCTTCAATTGCATCCATAATATCTGGACGAAATCGTCGCTGTTGTTGTTTGACTGATTTAGCATTCGGCAAGATATTGAGCTTGTGAGTTACAATTTGTGGATCAAGCCCTGGCTTATCTTCATAACTCCAAGCGAAGACGTCGATGTAATCACGAATGAGTTTGATCATATTTTGCTTATCAGCTTCTGAAAGACTTTCACTGATGAATATTGGTTTGGGGGATCCCTCTTCACCAACATCTATTTGAACAAGTTTATCTTCAGTCGGAGGTTCTTTTTGCTCAAATTGGAACTCCCATTGATTATCTAACCTTTGGGCCCATTGTTCTGATTCAGGTGAAATTTTAAATTCTTCTTCGTCTTCATCACTTTCTTCAGAATGATCAATAAAAACCATGTTGGAAGACAGAATGTTGCAGTAGAAGTCCCCGATACTTGTATCGGAATCCCAAGAAGTAGTACTAGAAGAATCAGATCTCTTATCTTTGTCAGATTCAGGATCTTCATGGATAATATTGATGAAAGGAGTAGGAGTAATATAGCCTAATCCGCATTTCGTCCTCCCATATTTCAGAGGAGGAATACGAATAGGTATTTTTCTTCCTTTTCCACTATTGAGGCCAATCCTGAAGTCATAGCCCATATTTTTGATGATGTCTTTAGATTGCTGACTAAAACGGCGTAGTTGTAATCTTCCAGTATCATCATTTCTGTCATCATCTTCTAAATCAGAAGGACTTTGGGGCCCTTTGTAGAAGAATATTGGAATGTCTCCTGGCTTTCTGCTGGGAACTAGAAAGTATGAAGATTGTACAGGTTCTAGGGATACATCTGTATGAACAGTCTGTACAACTCCAATGGTTATTGTGCTCAAGTCATCTAACAGATGTAAATAACTATGAACATAATTGCATACATCAGCGTACTGCAAAGGTGGAGACTTTTTATTAAATGTAAAAGCAGCTGTATTTACATTGGGAGAAGGCTGGGCCTTAGAGATTTTAGCCAAGTCAATGACTAAAGGAGGAGAAGAAGAAGAAGAAAAAGCTTTGTTTCGATTAAGATCGATAACAAATGGCTCAGAAGAGGTGAGCTCCCTTGAAACTTGAGATGGAAGAGTAGTCCGTCCTCCAACCGGAATGATCAGAGTATCTTGAGTAGATGACTGAGATAGTGGAGAGATCCGTCCACTCACTGGAATGATTAAAGAACCTTCTCCAGAGAGTTTGGGAGATTGTTGTTGAGTAGTTCGACCTTTAACAGGGATTATTAAGGTCTCACTTTGTGAATCCTCTTTCTCCATGGCTTGTATGATCCTTGTATACTCTTCTTTGTACATCCGGGAATCATTGAAATAAGCTTCAACCCCATGGAAGGGATTTTTATCTGCAACTTCTTTTTGTACTCTTCTATTGCCGTCAATGTACTTAAAACACTGATGAAGAGTAGAAGGCAACACATTATTTTCATGAAGAAAGGGCCTCCCCAGAAGAAGATTATAGGATCCCACGATCTCAATCACATAGAAAGACTTTAGATCTGAAATCACCTATCTGAAGCTTCAGATGAATCTTTCCCAAAGCCTCGCTTCGGCTTTGATTGAATCCCAGGATAGTAGTAACCGTCTTGGAGAGCTTGTGAAGAGGGATTTTTAGTTCATCCAATAGACTCTTTGGCATTATGCTTATAGCAAACCCTGGGTCGATGATGATACGATCTATCTTCATTCTATCGATATAACCGATGTAATAGAGAGGCCGATCATGTCGATTGTCTTCCAGTAGCATGTCGTCTTGTGTAAAGGTGATATTTGGGATAATCTCCAGTACACTGTTGCAATGTAAGCAAGTGGCAGGTTCTGCATCTGGCTTCTTTAATTGAGAAAGACAAGAGTCAGCTTGAAGAAGTGCTTCACTTAACGTCTCCCGACTCTTTCGAAAGACGTAGAAGTTCAAAGAGGGACATTCTAGCTGGAGTATTAGCAAGCTGAGCTAAAATATCGAAATTATAAGGCTTCTGAAGTCCAAGAGGAGGAGACTTCTTGATTGGTTTATCAAACCGAGCCTGTTGTTTGCCTTTCTACAGAACTGTAGGCTTGGGAGGAACAGGTTCAACCGGTGTAGTTGAAGGAACAGGTGCAGTAGATGATTCTTCTTCAGGAGGAACATTAGATGCATCTTTATCAGCTGGAGGGATATCAGAAGTATCTTCAGGATTCTTGGAATAATCCTTTAGATAAGGTTTCCCCGTTCGAGTAGCACTAACAAGTGCTTCTTCATTTTCTTTTGGCTCTGTGTCAGAGGTAGATCCGAGAGAAGTCATATGACATGATTTAATCTTTCCAGACTTCTTAGACTTTTGAGGAGAAGGAGATTCAAAGTCTGCCACTAGATCAGGATGAATCCACATGATTTCTCCAGTCTTCAAAGTGATTGGCACCAATCCTTCAGACTGTGGAGGAGGAATATTCACTATTTCAAGAGTTGCCTTGGGAATAGGAACGATCCCACTTTCAAGGAGTTGAGGAGGGAAATCTCCAAATTGCATAGAGACGACGTTGGAAGTGACGGTCTTCTCTTTTAGAGTAAGGGAGATAGCTCCAGACTTAATCATTTCTTAGATCTTTCCTTTTAGTACATAACATGTACGAATTGTATGACCCAGCATTCTGTGGTTTGGACAGTATTTGGGATGATCTGTCTTACCAGCTTCATCAGGTTTCTTGATTTCAGGTAATTGTATTTTATTACCTTTCAGCAGACATTCAAAGATACCAAGGATATCGTCGTCGTCAAAAGAATATTCTTTTTTGGGGCGAGGTGTTCTTGATTGTTGAGTTGTAGAGGCAGGAGTTTGAACAGTTGATGCATCTTTGCTCTGAAGATTAACTTCAAGAGTTTCTTTTCCCTTGCGAGCATTATTTTTATTGTTAGCACCTTGACCTGTTTCTTTAGGAGTCATGGAAGAAGAAGGTTCGTCAGTATTCCTATCAACCATATATGTTGTGACTGTACGAGGGATTATTGATGAACTTGTGGATATTGTATGCTCTGAATCACTGCTTCGTGCATCAAAGTCAGTTAGAGGAGAACTACCCCCAGTAGGAAGAGGTGGGAAATTAGATTCTCCCAGAAATTCAGAATCATCTACAGAGATCAAATTTCTTTGACTAGAAGCCAGGACTCTTGAACTGGTACCTCTATATACTCCATCTGGACTATTATTTCTACCCCCAGCATCCCGAGAGGTCATGTTGACAGAAGCAAACAAAGGCTCATCTTCATCAGGCATAGGTTCACACTGAATCCGATTAAAGACAGATTGTCGTTTAGTTTGACATCTGAATTGCATTGTGATTCTCGGCTGGAAGTCACATTCATGATCACTATGGTTTTGAACCATTGATTGACATCTGCACTGAATTATGACTCTTGGATAGAAGTCACATTCAGCATGATCTTTTGTCATAGAATTACTCCTTCTCTTCTGTTGAAGATGTTCTCGTAAATCTGTTTGTAAAGATTGAGGAGTATATTTCCTGTTCTTGGGTCTTGATGGCTCTTGATTATACAGAGAGTGATTAATATGAGCCACATAGTTTCTTGCATACTCTGTATCTGGATCTCTTATCCTTGTTTCCAACTGGTATAGTTTCTTAACGCCAGAAGTGTTCAGTTTTGTTCTTAGATCAGTTGTAGGTAACACATGGAGTTTTCTTTCCATTGATCTGGATATTTGCAGAGAAGGAAAAGTTGAACCATCCCTTTGATTAGGAGTTGGTAACAGACCCTCTTTTATGGACAAATTCTGTGCCCAATTTGAAGAAGTCATAGAAGAAGACATTAAGGAATGTTTCTTCTTAGACTCATTCAAGTTTTGAGACATAGAATGTCCAGAAGGAAGAGTAGTCAAAAGACCATCTCCTTTCCTTTGACTAATAAAAGTGTCAGTCAAAGCTGTTCCTGAAGTAAAAACTACAGGAGCAGAAGAAACAACTAAAGAGTTATTCCTTTTCGAAGGGACTTTGTGTGGAAGACCACCCCCAGTTCTAGGAGAACTTGGTAAAGAAGAAGAGATAGCTAAAGAGCTATTCTTCTTAGATGAAATACATGCTGAAACAGACATGGTTAAAGAACCAGAGCTGTTAGCGTGACTTTTGAATTTAGAATTACACGCTGAAACAGATTTGGCTAAGGAGCCAGTACTGTCAGCGTGACTGTTGAATATGGGATTACATACTGGAATAGATTTGGCTAAGGAGCCAGTACTATCAGCGTGATTTTTAGAGTTGAATTTGCACGCTGGAACAGATTTGGCTAAGGAGCCAGTACTGTCAGCGTGATTTTTGGGATTGAATTTGCACACTGGAACAGATTTGGCTAAAGAGCCAGTACTGTCAGCATGACTTTTGATTTTAGAATTACACGCTGGAACAGATTTGACTAAGGAGCCAGTACTGTCAACGTGATTTTTGGTTTTAGAGAGACACGCTGGAACAGATTTGGCTAAGGAGCCAGTGCTGTCAGCGTGACTTTTGGGTGTGAGATTGCACACTGGAACAGACTTGGTTAAAGAACCAGTGCTGTCAGCATGACTTTTGAATGCTGTCATCTTCGAGCGCACAAGAGTGTGCGTGCTTGTAGTAGAGTTCTTGCCAGTGTTAGGAGTAGACACTGTGGCAGAGACTTCACCATTGACTACCAACTGATCCTTAGGGACATAGACAGAGTGTCCCTTTGATTTGTCAGTGGTAATGGAGGCTGGAGTGGGCTTGCCACCCTTAGCCCGCTGCATTTCTTCATAGGTGAGTTATTCGAGTTTGATCGTCATCACCTTCTTCGTCGAGCCGATTGACGAAGTGTCGCATTGAGTTGTTGCCATCTCAGAAGAGAAGATGGTTTTCCCCAGCAGAGTCGCCAATTTGTTTTCCATAAAGAAATTCTTTTATTTGTTGTATTTCTGGGAAAATTACAACTGTGGGAATCCGATCTAGAAGACGATCGCTTTATCCCTTGGACTATGCGAAGAAGAAAAGCTCTCAAAATTTTGACAGTAGATATCAGTGTATCTGTACAATGAATGAGAAAAAGAACTCTATTTATAGAGTCAAAAATAAAACTGAAAAGATAACTGTCTTCACAGCCTGTGCTTAGTTGAAAATCACGCAGAATTTAACATACGCAAGGTTGTGAGTAGTTACTGGACGTGGCCTGTAACTGTTGGACACATGGCGATCATGCATGAGTCATGTGCAAGTTACAGGACACGCAGGCGAGAGATCAGTGACATGGCTGCCACGTACTCCAATTTGATAAAATCTACGCAGACTTGTTGAAGATGAAATCCACGCAAACTCGGTGTAGAAAGCTTCAAAATCTACGCAAACTTGGGGCAAGAAGCTTCAGGATCCACGCAGACTCGAGGCAAAAAGCTTCAAAATTCACGCAGACTTGAGGAAGAAAACTTTCGAATCCACGCAAACTTGAGGTGAAGAACTCAAAGATACACGCAGACTTGAGATAGGACTGCTAGCTGTCTTGATTTGGCGTGTCTTGACTGACACAAAATCTCTGACAGTGATTGCTTTGTCAGTCGCATTAAATGACAAGAAACCCTTTTTGGTACGCCAACTCGATGAAGGCTGAGTCTTGCTGAAGAAGATTTCGAAAGTCATGCAATAGACGGCGGTGATCTCTCGAGTTCTGTGCATACGTGGCATACGAAGAGACATTCTTCGACTGTCGTGCTGTCAGTCATAATGACTCTTTGACAAATAATGAGCTGTCTTCCAGCGTGATTTGTAAAATTTTGTCTGGATCAACTGAGCGTGACTTTTGACTCTGTCTTGATCAACTCAGCGTGACTGTTATTTTTAAAGGTCTACAGTCGTCCGCCCTAACTCCACCCCTCCGGCTTGCTCCGCCGCACCCCTCCGTGAATCCACCTCCCGCTCTTCTCCCCTCTTCTTCGATCTCCCTCTCTCTCTCTCTCTCTCTCTCACTCTCTTACTCTTTACCATTTTTTTACTTAAAAACCCTCCCTCTTATAAGAGGATACAGCAGTGTGTTTTTATTTTTATTTTTAATGTTGTTTTCTTGGTTTTGTTATTATTATTATTTTTATTATTTTTACTAATTTTGTAGCATAGGTTTATGCATACTATTATGGCATTACTCTTATTAGATTATTATTTTATCATGGTATATAAATATTATTCAAAGTAAATTTGTAAAAGAAAACATAGCTTTTAGGCTTGACCCTATATATAATTTCAAACTAAATCTCAAAAGCCTAATATAAATTATTTATTGTCATATTTTAAAATAAAATTTTTGATCTAAAATATTATAGTAGTATTTTTCTAATTATTTTTCTGGAACTTTCGAGTATATAATACCTAAAAGTATTTTATTAATAAAATATAGATTTCAAACTTACAGTAGTATTTTGATAAAACTTAGTTTTGCCCTAAAAAGATTTCTAGATTTTTTAAGTCATTAATTAAATTATCTTCCAAGTATTAAGATTAAGTTTTCTAAAAAAATACATTATTTATCCATTTCTTTTTATATTTCTACTATCCATAACCAGTCCTATTATTCCTATTCCTTCGCCCGATTCAAGCCTACCTTATGTCCACCCTAACTAATTTCACCGTCCTGGACCCAATGGAACCGACCGTGCCGATATCAGAGGTCACCTTGCATAGTTGTTGTACCGAAGTCGCAGTTCATGTCAGCTTGATCGTTGCAGCATACCAGACATCCTACCAAGCAAGACACCCTGCCATTTGCTATTTATTTATTTTAGCTCATCTTTCATGCATTATTTATTTTCTTTATGCAAAATAAACTGTGATACATGGCATAACCTGTTAGAACTTACTGTTTATTTATGTCTTCTGCTATGTATTATTTTCTTACACATTAAACTTAGATTTAAGGGACCACCTTTGTGTGTTGTATTCATGGCCTTGATACGTTGTACCACGAAGTTGTGTGTCGCATGTAGAATACGAACGTGCGTGATTGGCTGGCCAACAATACGTACAAGCCATGCGATAGGAATAACCGCTAATAAAGATTGCATGCTAGTTTGACTTAGCAGTTATAGTGGTTTGTGTTGTGGATACAACACAGTAGGCATTTGGCGGGGAGGACAATTCCTTAGCGTATGGGCTTCGATGCACTTCCCTTGTGAACCGGACTCTCCGCTGGAGATATGGGGTTGATGACCCATAATTACTGACGGCCACTGACGATTCTGCGGAACGTCATGCTCTTACTGATGGGGCCTCTGGTGCCCAATGGGGGACCATGCCGATCCTATTCAGCCAGGGTACGAGTACTTTTGGTTTGGGTACTTGTATCTGACCGTGGCTTGGAACAATAACTTGTCGCAGATTAGTTCGTCACATCTTGTCCTTGTTTGGTTGTAGGTGTGACTTACTACTTCGATGAGAAGGTATTGAACCTTGTTGGGGTCCGGATACCATATTGGATTCATGGCATGGGAAGATACGTCACCGTGAATTAGTTACATCTCCTGTCCTTGTTTGGTTGGGGAGATGGTACGCTCGTTCAATATGTGAGTATTGGACCACGTTATAATCCAATTGACTTATTTATTTGAGCAATATTTATTCAGTTTATATGGAATGATATTATGTGTCTTGTTACGTCCCTCTGAGGACCCAGTTATCTCTCTAGGTGTGTGCTCTTGTCTTTCGCAGGTGCTCTAGCTCTAGTCATGATTCGCTCTATTTCTTTGAGGATGATTGCATTTTGGATCGTCTTCGCTTCGCTCGCCCAAAAAAATTTATTTCTTTACTCATGTACTTTTTCTTTACTTGTTGGTAGTGGATTTGTCTTCGCCCATCATATTGTATCAAGACAAATTCATAGTTGATTATATGATACCTTTTATTCTTGTGGATGAGATTAGTTGTGGTTCTACTACATTTTACAGCTTATGTATTTATACGAGGCTTCCATATATTGGAGTGTACTTCGTATGAATACAGCTGGCATGTCTACGTTCCTAGTCCTACGTATTTTGGGACTGGGGCGTTACATATTTTTGTGGTGGCCCACGCAGGTCAAGATAAATTGTTTGGTTACTTTACCGTACCAAGCAAGCCTGCGTATAGGATTAGAAGTCTAGGATCTCATCCACATACTTGACCACTTTTCTTGATTTTATCTACCGTTTGACTCATCAATTGCATCTTGCTTGCTTCCTTCCATCCCTATTCTTATCTTCCCTTCGTGCTTGCTAGAGATTGACCCTACTAGTTAGTTGTCCCAAAACACCATTAGTTTAATTCTTTAAGTTGGGTAGAATACCTTATGAACTAGCAACCCTTTTGACCTAGTGACCTATATTAGCAAGCTTATTTAGATCCTAGAATCTAGAGGACCTAACCCGTCTAGCCAACCAAGGACTTAAACAAGAAGACTATAGGACGACTATATGACTTAGAATCATTCTACCTTCTTTAAATCTTAATCTCTCGTGTCTATGTATTTACCATTTTGACTAATGATGCTAATGTAGCCTAGTTTTTGCAAGCTTATTCCTTATCGAGCTTGTCCAAGACATATGTTAATTGTGTCGCTCCCACTAACATATTGTCTAATCAGAATCGGTGTAGGATGGTCTGATCAACCGAGTGCACTTTGGTTCGCATTTATCTATTGTTCTACGTGGATGGGGACATAGCTAAACTTGTCCTCTAAAATTCCATCCACGACTGCCTTGACAATTCTTTTTGAAATCTATACAACCGCCTTTGAACCACATATTCGTAATGGATACTGTCGTCATTGAACTCCTTAAATCGCTTTTGCCTTCACCGATTTTTGGAAGGACGAAGGCAGTTGTACTAGAACTTCCTCTAGCCTTCCTATCGACTATGACCATTCTCACTCGATGTTGCTATAACTTCATCCTAAACTCCTTGTCCTTCTTTTCGACCCTACTATGACCCTCATTCAATGATCTAGATCGCAACTTCTTACGACATGATTTTGTTGAGCCTTATAATTGATTGTTCCCCACTGATACCCCCTTGTGTCTTCTCACCCCATACTAATTCTTAATTTCGAGGACGAAATTCTTTTAAGTTGGGTAGGATGTAAAACCCCTAAATTTCTACTATATATTTTTATTATTAAATTTGGTACTGATTTAAAATTTTGTATTGTACGTTGCGTAGTCGTATTATACGTCGTGCACGAAATTTTATTTTTCGTAATTGCTCGACGAGTGCGAATATGTACGAGCGTACATATTTTTAGAAATTTTTTTTTATATTTTTATATAATTTCCAAATAATATATATAATAATTATTTTGCCATTATACCAAATTTTTAAGTTGGTTATTTTAAGCCTTTCTTTCTAATATTTATTAATAATAAATTATGTTTCATTGTATACTAGAAAAGTATAATTTTGTATAAAAAATTATGCATACACATCTCATATTCAATTATTAGTTTATTTTAAATAGTAATGTAATTTTCGAAATTAATATTATTAGTATTTTTTGAAAGCATATTTTGAATTTCTTGTGGCGATTTAAATCTTACGTTGAATTTATGGATTTATTTAAATAGTAAAATATATTTGAAATTTGATTATCCCATTTTATTTTAAACTAAAAATTTAATTAGATTTAAATTGGAATTATATTTGGATTTCGATTTGATTGATTTTAAATTAAGCTGAGAATTATCTATTTTGGGTTTAAACTAATCCTAATCATTATCCAACTGATAATTTCCACATCCTATAAATAGGCAGGTACTCCTCCATATTTCTATTCTCCACAAATATTCTACCACAAACGTGCGTGCATCGTGTCCGTGTTTTCCGTCCAAATCTTATTCCATTATTTTACAAGTACATTATCTCCTTCCCCGTGTCGGACAACCCCGACACGATACAACCCAAATCAAATCCCAAGCCCTAACTCTAATCCCTAGTCTAAACCGCGTCTCCACTCGTGTCTGCCACCTTCGTCTCCGCCTCGACTCCCAACCAGCAACCCTGCCAACTTCGGCACCGCCACCAGCCATCACCACATCATCATCACCACCACCTTCTGCGACTTCTCCAAACCTCGAGCTCAGCCAAGATACGAAATTGGATCATCCGCCCACTCCAAGCCAGACTACCGCCACGGCCACCGGCCGAAAACTCTCTATCCGCCACCAAAAAAACTTAAAATATCTCGAAAAGTAAACATCACCACCACCAACCTTACCTTTGCCGCCGTCGATCTGGGAGCCAGCAGCGCCACCGGCCGAGTTCGTCTAGCCGCTCTCGCCTGGCCGCGAGCTCCGCCCGGAGCCGAACCCATCCGCCCAGACCGTCGCCTTCACCGCCCTTCTCACTTCTTCCTCCAAACCACATCTCCGCCGGATCTGTGCCTCGCCAAATCTGCGCCTCACCGCCGGCCGGACTCACCGCTCGCCGTCTCCACCTAAACCCACCCATTGGCCGCCGCGTGCGCCGAGCACCGCCAAACCCCATCTCTGCCACTTTTGTCGCCTCCTCCTCCCGACTTGTGACCACTGCCGAGATCTAGCGAAACCCCGCTTCGGCCGAGTAGGATGGCGAGCCCCATCCTTCGCGCCAGCGACCGCCGGGGTCGCACAGGCGTCTCTGGTGAGGCATACCTCGCTGCCACCAGCGCGCCGCCACGCCGCGAGTGTCGCCACGTCGCGAGCGTCGCCCGACCATCGGAGTCCCCCACCGACGTCGTCCGCCCTAACTCCACCCCTCCGGCTTGCTCCGCCGCACCCCTCCATGAATCCACCTCCCGCTCTTCTCCCCTCTTCTTCGATCTCCCTCTCTCTCTCTCTCTTACTCTTTACAATTTTTTTACTTAAAAACCCTCCCTCTAATGAGAGGATACAGCAGTGTGTTTTTATTTTTATTTTTAATGTTGTTTTCTTGGTTTTGTTATTATTATTATTTTTACTGATTTTGTAGCATAGGTTTATGCATACTGTTATGGCATTACTCTTATTAGATTATTATTCTATCATGGTATATAAATATTTTTCAAAGTAAATTTGTAAAAGAAAACATAGCTTTTAGGCTTGACCCTATATATAATTTCAAACTAAATCTCAAAAGCCCAATATAAATTATTTATTGTCATATTTTAAAATAAAATTTTTGATCTAAAATATTATAGTAGTATTTTTCTAATTATTTTTCTGGAACTTTCGAGTATATAATACCTAAAAGTATTTTTATTAATAAAATATAGATTTCAAACTTACAGTAGTATTTTGATAAAACTTAGTTTTGCCCTAAAAAGATTTCTAGATTTTTCAAGTCATTAATTAAATTATCTTTCAAGTATTAAGATTAAGTTTTCTAAAAAAAATAATAAATACATTATTTATCCATTTTTTTATAATTCTACTATACATAACCAGTCCTATTATTCCTATTCCTTCGCCCAATTCAAGCCTACCTTATGTCCACCCTAACTAATTTGACCGTCCTGGACCCAATGGTACCGACCGTGCCGACATCAGAGGTCACCATGCATAGTTGTTGCACCGAAGTCGCAGTTCATGCCAGTTTGATTATTGCAGCATACCAAGCGTCCTACAAGGCAAGACACCTTGCCATTTGCTGTTTATTTATTTTAGCTCATGTTTCATGCATTATTTATTTTCTTTATGCAAAATAAACTGTGATACATGGCATAACCTGTTAGAACTTACTGTTCATTTATTTTTCCTGCTATGTATTATTTTTTTACATATTAAACTTAGATTTAAGGGACCACCTTTGTGTGTTGCATTCATGGCCTTGACACGTTGTACCACGAAGTTGTGTCGCATGTAGAATACGGACGTGCGTGATTGGATGGCCACCAGTACGTACATGTCGTGCGATAGGAATAACCGTTAATAGAGATTGTATGCTAGTTTGACTTAGCAGTTATAGTTGTTTGTGTTGTGGATACAACACAGTAGGCATTGGGCGGGGAGGACAATTCCTTAGCGTATGGGCTTCGATGCACTTCCCTTGTGACCCGGACTCTCCGCTGGAGATATAGGGTTGATGACCCATAATTACTGACGGCCACTGACGATTTTGCGGAACGTCATGCTTTACTGATGGGGCCTCTGGTGCCCAATGGGGGACCATGTCGATCCTATTCAGCCAGGGCCCATGCGTAGGAAGGATTGTTCTTAACTATATTTCACTTAGAACGGTTAGGCACATTTATCCGTTAGGTACGAGTACTTTTGGTTTGGGTACTTGTATCTGACCGTGGCTTGGAACAATAACTTATCGTGGATTAGTTCGTCACGTCTTGTCCTTGTTTGGTTGTAGGTGTGACTTACTACTTCGATGAGAAGGTATTGAACCTTGTTGGGTTCCGGATACCATATTGGATTCATGGCATGGGAAGATACGTCACCGTGAATTAGTTTACCATCTCCTATCCTTGTTTGGTTTGGGAGATGGTACGCTCATTCAATATGTGAGTATTGGACCACGTTATAATCCAATTGACTTATTTATTTGAGCAATATTTATTCAGTTTATATGGCATGATATTATGTGTCTTGTTACGTCCCTATGTGGACCTGGTTATCTCTCTAGGTGTGTGCTCTTGTCTTTCGCAGGTGCTCTAGCTCTAGCCATGATCTGCTCTATTTCTTCGAGGATGATTGTATTTTGGATCCTCTTCGCTTCGCTCGCCAAAAAAAAATATTTTTTTACTCATGTACTTTTCCTTTACTTGTTGGTAATGGATTTGTCTCCGCCCAACATATTGTATCAAGACAAATTCATAGTTGATTATATGATACATTTTGTTCTTGTGGATGAGATTAGTTATCGTTCTACTGCATTTTACAGCTTATGTATTCATACGAGGATTTCATATATTGGAGTTTACTTCGTATGAATGTAGCTGGTATGTCCATGTTCCTAGTCCTACGTATTTTGGGACTGGGGTGTTACAAGTTTTCCGATCAAACCCCTATTTTTGCATGAGGTACTTGGATCGGGGCTATACAGATAAAGGGGCAGTCTCCCGGTATTGAGTTCGAGATCAACTTCTCCTATCCTGAAGGGTTGTGGATCATTCTTCCGACCGAAGATGATTAGATGATCCTCTCCCTCGACTATGCGGTAAGAGTCTTCCAATGGAGTAAGTTGGTTTACGGTGTAGACATTTGTCACCTGTGTGTGTAGGTAGATGCCTATACTGTGTTCCATAGCATACATTGTACAAAGCTTATTAAGCTCGAGGTAGTTCAAAGATAGCCCTTTAATGATGAAGTAAGGTATCTTTTCCAGTAGGATTACATCATCTGCGGATGGGACATCAGTGTGAGCAGCCATATACTTGGCCAGCTCTGGTTCTTCTTCAACCACCCCCTGTGTCAATAAAAACAGGGAGGATGACTTGGGCAGCTTAATCGTCAGGGGCTCCATTGGTGGAGCAGAATATGGAGTCGTTGGCGTATTAGCAACCCCCAGTTTGGTGCTTGGTACTGTGCGGGGAGTTGTTGGCTGGCTAGCAGTCCCCGGCTTAGCGCTCGACTGCCGATTCATTCTGGGAAGGCGAATCGTCATCGGCTTGACAGAGGGAATGAGCTCCTCTATTTGTTGCTGGCTAGCTCTAGATAGCCTGATTGTCAGTGGCTCTGTCGTGGGTCTTGGCGCTTGGCCAGACCTTGGTAGTCGGATTATCATCTGCTCCTCCTGTATAGAGAGGCTGATTGCGTCCATACGCATAGTGGCCGTAAGGGGTGCAGATCTGCCAGGTTTATGGGCTTAGAGGTGGATTATCAAAGGTTCTTCCAATCCAATTGCCGCCTCAGTTTGAGCTTGAGTATCTCCTTCGACAAGGTCTTTTTTTAACTTTTCGTACAAGCATGAATCTGAGAAGTAGGATTCGACCCCTTTAAAGGGATCGATGTCGGCAAATTCTATCCTCACGAAGCCATGCTTGTCGACGTACTTGAAGCACAGGTGTGGTATGGAGGGCACGATCATGTAATCGTGTATCCAAGGACGCCCCAGGAGAATATTGTAGGAAGTGTCCACATCTATGACATAACAGGTCACTTCTGACTGAAGATTGTCGATTTGGCACTTCAAGCGAATCTTCCCGATCGGGTAGCTTCTACATGAATTAAAACCGCTGATGGCGGTACTTGTTGGCGTTAGGCGATGCATTGGGATGCGCAGATGGTGTAGTAGGCTCTTCGGGATGATGCTTATGGAAGAATCGGGATCAATATGCATCCGATCCACCTTGATATCGCCAATGTACCCAGTATAATACAGAGGGCGATCGTGCAGGTTGGTTTTGATAAGCATATCCTGTAGAGTAAAGACAATGTTGGGTATTGCTCATGTGCAAGCGCTGTCCTGGAGATCTGTAGGCGAACTTTCTCCAGTGAGATTCGACTGAGCCAGATATGCGTCGGCATTCTGGAGTTCCTCGCTCAGTGCGATGCGAATATCTTTAGAGAGTCTCAGGAGCTCGTATAGCGATAATTTGGCCGCTGTGTTGGCCAATTGTGCCAAGATGTCAACGTTGTAGGGCCTCTCCAGCCCATGAGGCATCTCCCTTCGGAGCGGTTTGTCAAAGCGAGTCTCCTTCGGCCTAGGCTTGTCGGTCGTCGAAGGCTGAGAAGGTCCTAGAGCATTAGCAGCTGTCGGCTGATAATCTTCAGCCGAGTTACCCGGTGGAGGTTGGATTTGTGTGCCGGAGCGGGTAACAACAACAACAGTAGCTTCTTTGACCTCTGCCGAGCTTGTGTAGCATGATTTGACATTCCCACTCTTCTTCTTGCTGGTGGAGGGTGGTGCGCACTGAGTCACTTCAGGTACCAGGTCCAGATGTACCCACATGATCTCCCCCGTGATGTGGTAAGGGGCACTAGACCAACAGCCTGGTCTCGGGGAGGTGGAAGGTTAGCGACCTCCATCTTTGCTCTGGGGATGGGCACAACTCTATCTTGAGTCTTTGTTGGAAGGAAGCTGTCGAATTATACTGACACCATGTTGGCTTCTACGGTCACCTCTTCGAAATCAATGGCCAGGGCCTTAGAATCGATGAGATGCTGGATGTACCGCTTCAGTTGGTAGCAGTCTTGTGTAGCATAGTGGACATAGCGATGGTAGTGGCAGTACTTGGGGCTCTCCATCTCTGTAGGACGAGGTTCACGTCTTGGAGGAGGAAGCTGAATTCGGCCTCCTTGTATGAGCATGTCCAAGATGGGTTTGACATGGCCGTCCTCGAAGGAGTAGGTCATCTGAGGCCACTACTTTTCTGCCGGCTTTGATTCAGGCTTTGGGGCTGTGTCGGCCACCATAGCCTATTTGCCCTTGTTTTCTCGATTGTTGGAGGGGTTACCACCATTGTTGCTGTTGGTGTTAGGACGTTTGCCTTTGTCCTTTCCTTCTGATACATGCAATCCCAGTTGGCGAGCTTTCTTCAACTTGTCTTCTGCGCTAGTGGAGCTGATAATGAAAGTTCCAATCCTTAAACTGACTTTCGCACATCCGGAGGCTGATTGTGGGAAGCAGCCTCTTTTGGCAAATTATAATTAAGGAGGAATCCGGGTTATCGGAAGGCAACTTCGTCGCTGTTTGGCGAAACCGCTCGATATAATTCATTGTCAGCTCCTCTTCTCCCTGAACAACGTCCATAAGGGTGGACATTGTCACGTCTTGTCCTACTTCGTAGAACCTGTTAACACAAAATCACAGTCAGCCATATATTGATAAAATTGACAACAAGATACTTGTAATATTTCAATACGACACATAAAGACTGAATTCGGTACAAGCCAGACGATAGCTCGCACCTGCAATGCTTCATAGTTTGAGTCTGTATTTTAGACTTTATTTGAGTCTAGACTTATGTAAACTGAGCTGCACTGAGCATTTTGAGACTTAAACTATACCTATACCTAAAACTAAATGCCCCACCAAACATCCAAATAGCCCATTGGCCCATTGGACCTATTCTGTGTGTAGAGACAGAGTTCGGGCCGAACTCTGCCTCCACACAGAGTTTGGGCCAAACTCTGCCTCCTAAATTCCAGGACCCTAATTTTTAGGGTTGGCTTGATGCAAGTTGTCCAAATTTTTGAATGTTCCAACCAGAATTCTTGTCGAATTCTGCCTGTATATTATGCTATAAATAGGCCATGAATTCTTTCATTTTCATTTATCAAATCTTCTCTTCTCTTCTATCTAAAGCCTTATACAAGCCATACCCTTCTCATCTACTAGCCACAATCTCCCTAAGCCTCAAAGTGCTCAGTACTTTTCAGTTAGGAGTTTGTGCAAGAGTTCAAGAAGTCGCTTGGAAAATTTCAAGCATCGCCACTGCGATCTCTGTAAGAAGTTGACGTGCTCTTCTGAAGAAAAGGCACGGGGAGTAACTACTATTTCACAAACAGTAGATTTAATCCTGAGCTAGAGTTCTCAGGCCTGGACTAGTCCTCCACGAGGAAACCAAGTTAAAATCGGCTGTGTTTGCGTATGCTTTCTTGCTCTTTACTATTTTTGTATTTACTCTAATTATTTTCTGTTGGTGAAAGAGTTTAATTTTTTAATTGGACATTATTGTCATAAACTCTATTCACCCCCCCTCTAGAGTTGCCTATTGGTTCTTCAATTGGTATCAAAGCTCTGTTCTCTCAACAAGGACTAACATCCTAGAGCTGATCCATGGCAACCACACAATCTATGATTTCCAATCACGGTGAAGGGCAGTCCACTCATAGGCCTCCCCTATTTGATGGAACTAATTACACCTATTGGAAAACAAGGATGAGTTTTTATCTCAAGTTGCTAAACTTTGACCTGTGGAGCATTGTCACCGATGGTTACAAAAAGCCCGCCAGGATAGTTGTCAATGGTGATCTCGTTGAGAAAACCCATGACAAATATTCTGACGAGGAGAAGAAACAGGTGAGTCTAGACGCAAGAGCTATTAATGCTTTATTCTATGCCATAGACAGGAATGAGTTCAACAGGGTCTCAACATGCACCACCTCTCACGAAGTATGGAGACTTGTAGAAGTGACGCATGAAGGAACCACTCAAGTGAAGGAGTCAAAAATAAGTCGTCTCACTCAAGAATATGAGGCTTTCAAGATGAAGCCAAATGAGACGATCACACAAATGATTACAAGATTCCTCGACATCATCAACCCCTTGTCTTCTCTCGGCAAACAATATACAAATTACGAGAAGATCCGTAAGATACTTAGGGGGCTACCAAAAATTTGGAACCCTAAGGTGACAGCCATCATAGAAGGAAATGATCTCACGACTATGTTTATGGAGACTTTGATAGGAAAGCTGATGACTCATGAGCTTGACCTCAAAGACTTTGAAGAGCCTGCTCCTAAGGCAAAGGAGATTGCCCTTAAAGCTCACAGACGAAGGGCTAATCCTGAAGAGACGGATGACGACAACTCGGAAGGTGAAGATCAAGCTCTCCTTGTCCGCAATTTCAAGAAATTCTTTCTCTTTAATCGAAGAAAGAAGGAACCACAAGAAGATGACGAAGAAGAGCCAACATGCTATGGTTGCAAGAAGACTGGACACGTCCGAAAAGACTGTCCATTTAAAAAGAAGAGCAATCGATATGAGAAACCATACAAGAAAGCTTCCTCAAAGAAATATGCCAACACAAGCATTTGGCATGAAAGCGAAGCTAGTGACTCTGAGGAAGAAAAGGACTCTCCTCAAGAGATCGCCAATGTTTGCCTAATGGCTAAATCTGACAAGGTAACAAGCGAAACTCTCGATGATTTCACGTTTGATGAACTTGGCGATGCATTCAATGATTTACTCAATGACCACAAGAAAGTCATTGGTAAATATAAATATGCCAAGGAAAAGATCAAAAGTTATGAAGGCGAGATTCAAAGACTCTCTTCATTGCTTGATAATAGTAGAGAGACTTCACCCACGGAAGTCACAAATGAGGTGTCTAAGCTTAAATTAAGCCTACATGATGCCGAAGCACGTATAGAAAAGCAAACACAAGAAATCACAGCACTCAATACTGAGATCGCTGAAGAAAAGAATAGACACAAGATCTCTATCACTAAGATTTATGGTTTGACTACTCAGATTAATGAATTGCAGGCTGTCTCTAAGAAATTAGAGACTAGATTGGGAAAACAGGTTGCTCAATCTCAAACTAGGGCTGGGCACGGGTCGGGCCGGGTCAAAATTTTCAGGAACCGGACCTAACCCGTTCTTTGACGGGGCGGGTCAATTTTTTTCTGGAACCGGACCTAACCCGCCCCGTTTGAAACGGATCCAATCCGCAACAACCTGCTGGTCCAAACGGGCCTAAAATTTATCATATACAAAAAAAATATACACAAAAGTAACAAAACTATCCCTATACAAAAGTAACAAGAATGTACAAAAAAACACCTGTGGCTGTAATCAAACATTCAAAAATAAAAATCACTCAAGTAAAAAAAAAACCCACCTGACCTGAGGCTGAGAGTAACAAAACTATACAAAAAACCTGAGACTTCAAAAAATCAATTTCCTGTTCAGTTTTCATTATGCAATGTTACTACTACATATCAACCTGCAGTTTACAATTATACATATCCACATGTATGCTGCTGTACTGTAGTGCTATATGAAACCTTAAAAGAATAACATGATGCTAAATTTTACATATCCACCAAGTTTCCTCATGATATAGAACAAGATCAGTGATGGATATTGGATATATACACAATAGAAAATCTAGAGAATCATAAAAAGGCATATACAATTCAATTCAACATATAGAAAAGAATAACATGATGCTAAATTGCTAATATTTGAGAGCCTCTTGCTTGAGAGCCATGTTGCGAAGCCATCTCGTTGTCCTTGTTCCATCTTTCGATCCTGGTTCAGGAATTCAAAGATTTCCTCTGTTTCCTAATCTCTGCCTTCATGTCGTTCACCAGTACCTTCTGAACTCGGTAAAGACGATGTAGTTCATGGACCTACATAAATTTCATGTAGGTAAAACTTTTAGGATCTATGTAAATCAAACTGGCTTCTTAATTTCCTACAATGCAACCTGCCATATTTATTCATACAGGTGATGGTGAACTAGTAGTTCTTCTATATTTCAGGAGATCATGTTCATTGCTGGAGGTTTGGTTCTAGGTGTAATTCAGCAAGTTAAGTTGTAACTAGGTGTAAAAAAAAAACTAGTTTTAGCTCACAAAAACAAGAACCCAGTGACGACAAGAAAGGATTAAATTTAAATGGCTTAATTTTACACATGCATATACTACAAGACACTTACAGTAACAAGAGCCACCTTGATTATGTGTTGTTTGCTCATGAAATTTATATTAGGATATTGGCATATAACAGAGGAAACATTTTTGGCTCTTGAAGATTCTTCCTAAATCAGTAGAGAACCGTCAAAATGCTCAGACCCATTTCAAGATCACACACATTCTATAAATATAAAAATAAAAAACAAATCCCCATCATAAAAAATCAGTTGAATGAAAAGACAAGGTAATATGGTATCAGAGTGCTATACCATATATGCAAAGATGACACACATTCAGTCAGTCAATTCAGTTGAGTCAGAGAAATACTGAGCAGCACTCACTACTTCCTCCCTCCTATTGTACTGGAACAAACACAAGCAGCTTGCAGTACCAGAGGAGCAGGAGGAAATTGAAGAAGAGAAGAATTGGAGTTCTATGTATTCTTTAATATCTGCAAACCAATACTCAAGAGTTCTATGTTCAGCAGAATCAGCACATTATTAATATCCCTAAATTCATCAAACTGAATTGTAAATGGATATTTGCTAGAAATATTTGCTAGAGAATACAGATACCTCATTTTCAACTAAAAGATGATATCCAAAATTGTAAAATCAGTCATTTATGGCCATCAAAAATTGTAGTGGTCACTATACATGAAACCCAATCTATTAAGGAGATAGATTACCAGTATATAAGTCAATCTCTTGTTTTCCTCTTCCAGAAGTCTTTCATGCATATATATTATTAACCCAATCAAATTGCACCAAGTCACTGAAAATATAGAAACACAATATATGCACTAAAGAAAGAGTGTGTCAGAGTCCACAAAAAAAAGAAGGAAAAGAATGGTTTCGTGAGTCCTTACATTTTTCTTGAGCATCTTCAAATAGTCCATCTTCAAAAACATGTGAAAGTGAGTCAATTACTGATTCTGAAATCAAATAGAGATCCTAAAAGAAACAATAAGGAGAAGGCATCTTGCCTGCTTATCCTGAACATTAGTAAGGCCATTCTGGATTGCTGCTTCAATGGGAATCAGTTTTTTTGGGTTAAGAGAGTTCAGACTTCAGGTCCTCTCCCTTAAAATGCCTGATTCTCATTTAAAAAAAACACCATTAAATGGGTTGAACTTGGCTGGAATAAGAACTACTGGTGTGATAGTAAAAGGAAATCGAAACTGAACCTGAGCTCGATCTGCATGTTATCGTTCTCGTTCTTGATACGGTCGATCTGAGCACTGAGATTCTGAAAAGGAGTTTGATACACTTTTTTTTAATCAAGAAAACTAATAAAAACAACAAAATATATTAAACCTCTCATTTTATCCATCTACTAACCAAAACAAGAATTAGTATGCAACTGTGAACAGGTTTTCCAAGATTTGTTATACATTTCTCATCTTTACCACTTCCAGTTCCATTCATAAAAAAAAAGATTAAAAAATACCTCCCATGCATCTGTAGAGCCATGCTTTGCTAAGAAAGCACCTGTAAAAAGATTAGCAAGTAGCAAGTTGCATCTGTAAAAATACCTCGAATGAACTAAGAAAGCAGTCAAAGCACCACCAAGGTCTAAGATCAATATGAGAACTCATGCAAGCAATGCTTAATTTGATCTAAGAAAAAGAGTAGACCAAAGGATGCAAATAGTGTTCAACAAGCCAATTCAACATGACAGATGAAAAGTAACTAGTCTAACTGTCTAACTCATAAAACATAACATTAAAAACATCTTGAGAATCACAAGTTCGCAACTCCTTCTATCTTATGAGCTTGAGTTGTTTCGGTTTGGTGCATTTGAGCTTATACTCTCCTCTTTGCCTCTTTGATACTCTACAACAAAGAAGAATGTTTCTTAAAAACAAATAAATCAACAAATACATGGCAAGTGTCATAGAAATAAATAAATAAAAAGTAATTGAATAGCAAGTCTTACTGCTTTCACAATCTTGATAGAATTCAAGTTCCGACGCACTTGCTTCATACTCAATATGGCTAATATCTTTACTTTTCAACCAATTTTGAAGGCATATCAATGCCTCCACCGATTTGGGAGTGAGAGATGATCTAAATGGATCAATGACACTCCCGCTAGTGCTAAAAGCACTCTCACTAGCAACCGTCGATACTTGAATAGCCAACATATCTTTGGCTACCAAAGCAAGCGTCGGGTATGAACTCTTACCTTTTACCTTCCACCACTTTAAAATGTCAAACCGATCATTCTTGTTATTTGGCTCTAGCCTGTCCATGAGGTAACTATCCACCTCATGTGAAAGCACAACATCATGAGTTGCTTCTAGTTCATTCTCCTAATCCATCATCATCTCATCAAATATCACCGAAGTTTCTGTCGAGAATGTAGGGTGTGCAAGTCTTCCAAATGAGGAGTTATTTTCACTCATCGAATCACATGAAGACTGCATAGCAAATTATGCAACAATCCTTGATGAGAAAATTATAAAATATTGCGTCCACCACCATTAGGCACTACAATTATTTGTAACTGAAAGTCTGAAATAATTCAGCATTCAGTCTAAGTGTTCAGAAGAATTTAGCATTGCCATTCACCATTATTCAGTTATATTTATTTGTAACTAAAACAATTATTTGTAACTTGTTGAAGCCTTAATGAAGACTGCACAGGGAACTGAATGAAGACTATTTAAACATTCAGTCTAAGCCTTGTATATGTAGTGCACTGAATGAAGAATTGTTGCATATGTACTGAATGAAATCTGAAATGAAATCTGAAATAGTGCACTGAATGAAATCTGAAATAGTGCACTGAATGAAATCTGAAATAGTGAGATTTCAGTAAGCCTTGTATTTGTATATGCAGTGCACTAAAAGAAATCTGAAATAGTGAAATCTGAAATAATGACATCTAAACATTCAGTCTAAGCCAGTAAGCCTTGTATATGCAGTGCACTGAATGAAATCTAAAATAGTGAGATTTCAGTAAATAGCATATATTAATAAATAAATAAATAATATTGCTACCTGTGTACCCTTGCCACGCCCCTGAGAACCATCACGAATTGTTGCATATGCATCACACAATTCCTTCATCAGTGTCTTCAAACGATTAGCTTATACTTCAACCTCTTCATCAGTATATCCCATTTTCTTCTTACACAAGTGCAAATAGTGTCTCAACTTGAACGTTGGGTCTAGAACAAGTGACACTATAAACAGTTGGTTCATCGTTCCAATGGAACCAAAATATTTTTTATACTTTGCTCTCATGCTGACTGCCATGTCTGTAAGCACAGCCTCCCCACTAAATCCAGCTTGGTTATACTCGGGCATAAAGAGCTTATGGATCTCAGATTCTACAGCAATGACATCGTGGACTGCCGTGTGAGATGTAGGATACTTGCTAGCACTCACCTTTATCGTCACTAAGTAGAACACCTTCAAAAAATTGCAAAACACATTTGCACTCTCCCAATCCTTCTCATTCGGTGGCCCAACCCTCATTTTAATAGAAGATTCCAATGTTGCATCATCTTCACTAACACACACTTCATCCTTTTCGTTGAAATAACCCAAATATGTATTGTCTTTATCTTCACACATTCTATCGAATGCCTTTTGATACTTCAAAACGGACTCCAACATCAAGTATGTGCTATTCCACCTCGTAGCCACATCCATAACAACAAGACCCTTTTGATCTAATTTCTCGACTTCAATACATCTTTTAAAATATGCTAACCTCGACGTACTTGATTTCACAAACTTCACAGCTTTCCTAATTGCAACCACACTCCGATCCAACCTCTTCAACCCATCTTTCACTATCAAGTTTATGATGTGAGCTAAACACCTCACATGCACATACTTCCCCTCCATGATAAGGGGTGAGTTAAGCCATTTCTTTAGCTTTGCAACAAGCCATTCTATTGCAACCTTGTTAGCCGAAGCATTGTCAACCGAGATACACATAATCTTCTCAATTTTCCACTCAATTAAGCACTGCTCAATCAACTTACCAATTTCTTTGCCTTGATGACTTGGAATTGGACAAAAATTGAGAATCCTCTTGTGCATCTTGCAATCATCATCTACAAAGTGAGCCGTCAATACCATATAATTGATATTTTGCATACTTGACCATGTATCGGTGGTCAAACTCACCCTATACTTACCTATATCCTTCTTCAAACCCTCTTTCATGTTATCGTACATCTTCCACAATTCCCTAACAATAGTCCTTCGAGAGGGAAAACACAACCTAGGTTGCACTACACTCATCATCTGCTTAAACCCATCCTTTTCTACAATGCTAAATGGTTGCTCATCAATCACTATGAATTCCGTAATAGCTTTGACACTTGCTTCTTGGCTCCTCCCTTTACAAGTAAGCAAGATTCTAACATCAGCATCACCTCCAACACTAATTCCAAGCACCTTTTGTTGCAAGTCTTCAGTAGGTTTGTACTTCTTACACACTTTAAGAATGTGTTTACTGTAGGTACTAGTGCCACCTGCCCTAGTATCACAAGCAAACATTTGCCCACAGTAATTACACTTAGCCTTCAATATACTTACCTCCACCACCTCCTTCTTTCCATCCTTTTCTACTTCTTTTGTTTCTTTGATAATGCATTTGCTCATATGAGCCCACACCCAACTTCTCTTTACAGCTTCTTTTTGTATCTCCGGTGTTGCTGAAGTTGCTTGTTTTCTTCTTTTGGAAGAGGAAGGAGGAGGGCCCTGTGCAGCATCGGAACTGGGATCCATACTGAGATTGTCCTGGACAGGTGAAGTGCCAGTAGAAGAAGACGTTGCTCTTGATGCTCCTACAATAGTTTTGTCCATATTCCTAAAAGGCAGAGCACAAGTCAGATTGTCAGAATACATATCATAAACCAAAGGCCAGGTCACCATATAAATGAATGGAAATAGTAAAAATGAATAACCTTGTGTTCCACAATGAATACAAATGATACGGGACAACTCTTATTCTGAAATAAGGGATAAATAAAACATCCACTCTTCAACAGTTCAACCCCTTCCTTTTATTTTCCTGAAAAAAAGATTTAAGAATCACAAAGTACACAAAAATGTTAAATAGAGACTCAATTCTCTCTGTGCAAAGATGATCTAGTTTAAATAACACAACACAAGTATAAAGATTTACTACAAATTTGAATGTTGGAAAACTAAATGATAAATCAATGAACCAGGAACTTGAATGAATTGCTACATATATGAATATATAATCCACCGTACAAATTTAAATCATATAGTCATTCCTACCAAGTACCAACTACAATATGTCAAATTTTGTCAAAAATTTGTCATGCTTTTTTTTAATTTGTCAAAATTTTGTAATCTGACAAAGTTTGTCAAAATTTTGTTACAACCTAAATCAATGAAGGCTATGAGCCTTGAAGCAGGAACTGACCTTAAATTTGTCAAGATTTGTCAAAAAAAATCAAATATGTAAAATTACATCATATTAACTGCAAAGTTTGAATCATACCTTCGACGGAGATGGGGGATGCCGGAGATGGAGGCAGGAAGTGGTCGGGCGCCGTCGAGGAGTCGAGGTGGAGCCGGTTCCACGCCGTCGAGGAAAACGAGGTCACGAGAATCGAGAGGAGAGTCGGTGCCGTGCGTCGAGGAAGACAAGAGAGAGAGAGCTGGAAGTCGTCCGCCGGTACAGCGTTGCCGCCGTCCAGGAAGACGAAGTCTCCTTCATTTTTTTTAGAGCTGGCGGGATGATGGAGGGAATTAGGGATAGAGAGGGAAGAAGTTATTAATTGGCTCTGAAGAGTAAAGACCGAGTCTGAGACTCTGAGCCCTAACTTTTAGTATATATGAAATATACTTAGATTGTTATATTTGATTAAATTTACCATAATACCCCTCCATACGGGCCGGGCCGGGGCCCCGTGGATTTTCAAATTGTGACCCGCCCCAGACCGTGAATATCACAGGACCCGCCCTGCCCTGCCCCGTTTCAGTTTTAAAATTTTAGACCCGGCTTGTTTGGGTGTTTTACTGATCGGTTCGGGTTGGAACCGCGGATCCTGAATCCGTATGCCCAGCCCTACCTCAAACCCAATCACATGAGACACACACGAAGCATGACACTACTCATACTAGTCAACCAAGTCATCCACCTGCAGCACGTAATCATGCTTATATGTACACCAACTTTCATAAAGCACACAAACCACATGCACGTAGAAATAATTCTCAGATGACACAGAATTACCATGCTACACATAGATACAATCATCACTATGTTGCATATAAATAAAATCACCATCATACTGCTTATGGATATAAACATCATCATGTTCCACACCACTCTTACCATGCTACATAGAGACATCATCATCACACTCCATATCACTCTTCATATAGACATCGTCACCATGCTACTCCATACCACTCTATATATAGACATCATCAATATACTCCTAACATAAATAGGAATGCTATTTGTACTTATTGTGGACTACATGGACACATTTCACCACAATGTAGAGTTAGGAGATTAGTAGATAGAAACATATATACATGGTTGCCGAAAACTAACTTTTCAGGACCCTCAAGAACTTGGGTACCAAAGGTCACATCTACTCTTTATGTAGGTAGACCTTCCCTCCTTAACTAAGAGTAAGTAGATTCTCGATAGTGGATGCTCGTGACATATGACGGAAGACTCAAATCTTTTCGCATCACTATCGATGAAGAGGAAAGGGTATGTATCCTTCGGCAACAACCTAAAAGGGTATATCATTGGTAATGGTACTATTGGTCATCCTCCTTCTCCTGTAATAAAGGATGTCTGCCTAGTGACCGAGTTAAAGCATAATCTGCTAAGCGTAAGCCATCTTGCTGATCATGGGTATGATATTAATTTTGGATAAAATAAATACTTTATTTATTATAGTCAACAGGAGACATTAATTTTGAAGGGATAAGAGAGGATAATATTTATATTTTCTATCTATCTAGAGATACTAACAGTGCAGGAAGATGTCTCTATGCTTACAAGGATGAAAGATTACTGTGGCACCGCATCTTGGTCATGCCAATATGGATACTATATCCAGACTATCGACCAAGAAGCTAGTCAGAGGCTTGCCCGACATCACATTCAAGAAGGACACGGTATGTGCCGAATATAAATTGAATAAGGCAACCAAGTCCTCATTTCATTCCATAAACTCTGTAAGTACTACTAGACCATTGCAATTACTTCATATGGATTTATTTGGCCCTAGTAGAGTAGCAAGTCTTGGTGGAAAACTCTACGCATTTGTTATAGTTGATAAATTTTCTAGATTTACTTGGGTTTTCTTTCTTACAAATAATAGTGATGCCATTTCTGTTTTTAAAATATTTGCTAAAAAGGTTCAAAACGAAAAAGGCTACATGATTACTCGAATCCGAAGTGATCATGGAGGCGAATTCAAAAATAGTGATTTTGAAAAGTTTTGTGAATTAAATAGTTTTAATCATGAGTTTCTTGTCCAAGAACTCCTCAACAAAATGGTGTTGTGGAGCGAAAGAATAGGACTCTTGGCGATATGGCTAGAGTCTTGTTAAATAAATTCTCTCTTCCGAAATATTTTTGGGCTGAAGCTGTCAGTGCAGCGTGCCATATTTTAAATAGGGTGCTTATTCGTCCTACTACGAAAAAAAAACCCTATGAGCTTTGATTTGGAAGAACTCCAAATGTTTCATATTTTCGAGTTTTTGGTTGTCGATGTTTTATCCTTAACACCAAAGACAACTTAGGCAAATTTGATGCCAAAGCTGACGATGGTATATTCCTTGGCTATGCGGCCAAGAGCAAGGGATATATAGTGTTCAACAAACGCTCATTAATTGTGGAAGAGTCTACAAATGTGACTTTTGATGAGGATAACAGTGCAGCAGCTACTCTTGATGATGATGTTGAGCCAACAAATTCTACTCCAATGAACACAACCACTGAAACATATTCTTTGGAGAGCTTGTCAAAGAAATATTCTTTCAAGCCGTCACATCCAAAAAATTTGGTTATAGGTGATGTTTCACGTGGAGTAAGTACTAGATCATCAATAAGAGACTCCATTGTTAGTACTGCCTTCATTTCACAAATTGAGCCAAAAAACATTGTAGAAGCTTTTAATGATGAATTTTAGATTTCTGCCATGCAAGAAGAACTTAACCAATTCGAGAGGAGCCAAGTTTGGGAACTTGTTCCTAGGCCGACAAATCACTCGATTGTTGGTACTAAATGGGTTTTTCGAAACAAAATAAATAAAGATGGTTCAGTTACACGCAACAAAGCTCGTCTAGTAGCTCAAGGATACAACCAAGAGGAAGGTATCGACTACGATGAGACGTATGCTCCTGTTGCGAGATTAGAATACATTCGGATGCTTTGCGCATTTGCCAACTTTCAAAATTTCAAATTATTTCAAATGGATGTGAAGAGTGCTTTTTTGAATGAATTTATTAAGGAGGAAGTTTTTGTAAAACAACCCCCTTGTTTTGAAAATCATAAATTTCCCAACCATGTTTTCAAGCTCAAGAAAGCGCTATATGGCCTCAAACAAGCCCCTAGAGATTGGTATGAACGGCTAACTAATTTCTTGCTTGAAAAAGGTTTCTCAAAAGGGAAAGTTGACACTACACTTTTTATGAAATCTTTCAAAGACACTATTCTCTTAGTACAAATTTACGTGGATGATATTGTATTTAATTCTACTGATGAAACCCTCTGTCAAGATTTTGCCAAGTGTATGCAGACCGAGTTTGAGGTGAGCATGATGGGGGAGTGTCACGCCCCAGTACCGAAATACGGAGACGGACTAGGCCAGCTACTCCATATGAGGTACGTAACGTCATACGGCGATCGTGGCTGTCGAGAGACTAGGGGGTACATGCTACAATCAAGTCTCCTATGGTCCCACAGAGTTCTGTCTCAATCAATCAAGTCACATCAGCAATGAAATGAACATTAAAGATAAAGCAGTAAGACGTCCCTGACGCTTCATCAAAATGATCATGAGAGACTAGCTTTATAATTTAGCTATCTCAGAGAGTCAGGAGTACAAAATTATACACAGTTGCAGTCTGTTTAATTACAATTATGTACTGACACAAAATATCAAGTAATCCGGCTAACAGGTGCCGGTGGCTAAACGCCGCAAAAGTATAAGCAGGAGTGGTGGAGAAGAAACCCACTCGAGTCCCCGAACCTCCATGCTCCTAGTATGCACCATGGATGTCAGGAAGGAAGATCGTGTCCTCCGGCTCTGCTACGAGATCTGGCCAAACAAAACCAGCGGGGTCAGCCCCGAATAGCAAGTACCGCCAAAGGGGCACAAGAGTTAAGATTAAAAACCCAGTTAAATAGAATAATTGATAATAGTAATACTTATGCTACCATTATAGGATAACGCCACATCCTCGAACCCATATGGCACCCTTACAACCAAACAAGGACAAAAGGTGCCGCATGGAGTCGGGACGCATCGTACTCTATAACTTTCACATAAGTTAAAGGGTATAAACAATAAAATCTCCTGATCGCGACTTCGGTCGATAGCCTATCGCAGCACAATAACTAACCCAACAATCAAACAAGAACATGGGTTGGATCATGTACCATGATAGACCATGTTCCTCAGTCATTCACAGAGGTAGCAATTCACAATCAGAATAAGTCTTCCGTTCATGACTTCGGTCCACAGCCTGTCATAGTACGATAACCAACCCAACAATCAAACAAGAACATGGGTTGGATCACGTACCACGACAGACCGCTTCCTTCAGTTATTCACGGAAGGTAATAGGATACAAGCAAGTCGTTTTCACGGCCAATCAAGTCTACGAGTTTCTAGTGGAACGAGGTTATCCTCGCGTCATATTATTAGAAAATCCTTAGATCGTTTCTTTCCAGCAAGGCTAGCCAACCCAGGGGTTCGTGTAGACAGGTATGATTGAGCACAGGTCCCTCGTAAGGCCACCTTGCTAAAGCATATAATATATAGCAGGAATTAATCGGATACAGTCATCCACTCGTTGTAGATGACACAGTATCCGTGGAGACCAGCCGGCGCGTCAAGACAATATCTCAAGATGGCTGGTGTAACACGATCTCGGGATTTTGCCCTCCCTATGCATCTAGTATGTTTAGTTGCCTAATTTAACCCTAGGCGAAATCTTGGACTCACATGCTGTGGCCTGCATGATTATCCCCCCTAAAGTCGTACTTTAGTACGAGTACCCCAAAGAGGATCCATGTCAATCAGTATGTCAACATGTGCTACCCTCCTTAGTGTAATGCATCATTGCAAATACGCCACGTGGAGTTACGAGTCATTTGTCGAGCATGAACAAGAACTGGGACATTCAGGTACAGGTATCGGGTAGGAACACTTTGTTCTCCGGGGTCACATTAGTGCTTATATCATGCTCGGGACAAAAGGCGTAAGGATATAAAATAGGCATATAATATCTGATAAAATATCAAAAGCGTACACACAAAAAGCACGCACGCTCAAGGGGTGGAAGTCACGCAGGCTCACTCAGGCTCACTCAAGGCAGCGTGCGTGAAAAGTCACGCAGGCTCACTCAAGGTAGCGTGCGTGAAAAGTCACGCAGGCTCACTCAAGGCAGCGTGAAAAGTCACGCAAGCTCAAGGAGAGGGAGCTGCATGAAAAGTCACGCAGACTCAATGAGAGAGCTGCGTGAAAAGTCACGCAGACTCAAGGAGAGAGCGGCGTGAAAAGTCACGCAAGCTCAAGGAGAGAGCTACGTGAAAAGTCACGCAGACTCAAGAAGAGAGCTGCGTGAAAAGTCACGCAAGCTCAAGGAGAGAGCTACGTGAAAAGTCACGCAACCTCAAGGAGAGAGCTGCGTGAAAAGTCACGCAAGCTCAAGGAGAGAGCTGCGTGAAAAGTTACGCAAGCTCAAGGAGAGACACGCTTCCAACACGAAGCGTGCTCAAACAGGAGCACACTGTTCACTGTCTTCTCCAAACAACAAGAACACCATGGCTGAACCCAAACTTCAAAGCATCATAACTTGGCCATCCGAACTCCAAATCCAGATTTCCAAAGTTCCAACTTGGGTGAAACTGAATACTCTTCAACATGGAAGCATCAAAAACCTATAAAATCCAACTAAAGTAGATCAAACCATACAAAATCCGAAAATGATTAAAACCTAGATCTACAAAAATCAAGGCTTCAAAATAGAAATTTCCAAGTTCTAAACTAGTATAGATTGAAGAGAAGAACATATTTTGGCAAATAGTTTTGTAAGAAATCATTGACAAAAATATTGATCCATCTCTTGAGCAAGTTGGTACTTGCCTTGGTTGGGGGAGGAAGTAAATAAGAGGAAGTAAATGAGAGGAGAGAGAATGAGATGAGTTATATATATAAAGATCTTGGACCCATGGGTTCATGATGAACCAAAGGGTTCATGATGAACCATTGGTGAACCAAGAATAGGTTACCCAAATGAGCCAAAACTGTAGGCCCAAATACAGAAAATAAATTAGGAAATAATATTTTGTCGAATATTTTTAGGAAATGCATGAAGAAATACTACATAATAAATATCGTATAAATACAAGGTAAATATAAATTATTAATTTCACATATTAAAATACGTATTCCAGGATCAGGGAGTGACATCTCTACTCTTCTTAGAAAAATTCCGTCCTCGGAATTCCATCCAAGACAGGATAGTAAAATCAGGGCAAGCAGGGCATAATTATATACAAGTTAACTATCATAGCAGTTATTATCATACATCACAAAGTACAAAATAAGTAGGTGCAGATAAGCATAGAATCGTGTCAATAAGGTGCAAAAATATACCTTATCAGTCAAACAAATACGGATACCGAGATCTGATCTCGTCCTCGCGCTCCCAGGTTGACCCTCCCAGAGAGTGATGGTTCCAAGAAATACGGACAAGGCTTATCGTCCGATTCTTGAGTACCTTCTCTCGCCGGTCTAAAATAGATACGGGTTGTTCCTCGTAAGTTAGGTCGGTACCAACGACTAACTCAGAATGATCGAGGACATGACTCGGATCCGGGACATACCCACGTAATTGGGACACATGAAACACATCATGTATGCCAGTTAACGAAGGCGGAAGGGCAAGTAGATAAGCCACATCGCCTACCCGAGCGAGAATCTTAAAAGGGCCAACGTATTTTGGACTAAGCTTTCCTCGGGTTCCAAATCTGATGATACCCCGAGTAGGCGAAATTCGCAGAAACACTTGGTCGCCAACTATGAACTCTAGAGGCCTACGATGCTGATCTGCCCAATGACGATGTCGGTCCTGCGCAACTCAAAGGCGCTCTCTGACTAACTTAACTATCTCCACAGTCTGCGTGATCATCTCTGGTCCCAACAACTTCTGTTCTCCGACGTCGTCCCATGCCAAAGAGGACCTGTACTTTCTTCCGTACAATACTTCGAACGGGGCCATCTGAATGCTAGCCTGATAGCTGTTGTTATAGGAGAACTCCACTAGATGAAGGTGATCCTCCCAAGATCTGCCAAAATCCAAGGTACACGCTCGTATCATATCTTCTAACGTCTGAGTGGTTCTTTCTGATTGCCCGTTAGTTTGTGGATGATAAGCAGTACTGAATCTTAACTTGGTTCCCAAACTTTGGTATAAGCTCCGCCAAAAATGGAAAGTAAATCGCGTATCCCGATCTGATACTATACTAATTGGAACACCGTGCTGCCTTACTATCTGCTTCATGTATATTTCTGCTAACTGCTCAGTAGTTTGTCCAACTCGGAAGGAAAGGAAATGGGCGACCTTCGTGAGTCGATCTACTATTACCCAGACTGCATTCTTGCCAGCCGGGGATCTAGGTAAACCGGTCACAAAATCTATCGTGATGTGCTCCCATTTCCATTCTGGGATAGGAAGCGGCTGTAGCAATCCTGATGGTCTCTGCTGCTCGGCCTTCACCTGCTGACATACCAGACACTTGGATACAAATCTTTCTATCTCTCTTTTAATACCATTCCACCAAAAGTACTGCCTGATATCTCGATACATCTTTGTTTCTCCTGGATGAATTGAGTAAATAGAATTATGAGCTTCGGACATAACTTCTTACCGAAGGTCTCCACTCGGTACACAGAGTTTGTTTCCAAACCTGAGCGTACCATCTTTATGAATCACTAACTCCTTCCTACGGCCTGATTCACACTCCGACCGTAACTTCTGAATCTGTGGATCTCCTGCTTGTGCTGCCCTTATCCTCTCTACTAAGGTTGACTGAATCTGCATACTGGTCATTCTTCCTATATCCCTTGGCAAAACTACTTCGATTCCCATTCTCTGAAGGTCTTCTAAAATATGCTTCTGCGAGGTCAAGATAAAGGCACTGTCTCTCCTACTCAGTGCATCTGCAACTATATTTGCCTTGCCTGGATGATACTGAAGATCTAAATCAAAATCCTTCAGCAGTTCTAACCATCTTCTTTGCCTCATGTTCAAATCTCGCTGCGTGAATACATATTTCAAACTCTTATGATCAGTATAGATCTCTACCCGATCTCCGTATAAATAATGCCTCCACAACTTGAGTGAAAACACCACAGCTGGTAACTCCAAATCGTGAGTCGGGTAATTCTTCTCATGGTCTCGAAGCTGTCGAGACGCATATGCTATCACCTTTCTGTGCTGCATCAATACACATCCAAGACCCTTTCCAGATGCGTCACAATATACTGTAAAGCCTCCCGCTCCTACTGGAAGCGTCAAGATCAGGGCTGAGATCAATCTCTTCTTCAATTCTTCAAATGATGTCTGACAGCTAGCTGACCAAACAAACTCTACGTCCTTGTGCGTCAAACGCGTTAAGGGCGCAGAGATCTTGGCAAAGTCCACCACGAACCTTCTGTAGTAACCAGCTAATCCTAAGAAACTTTGTACTTCTGCAACCGTTCTCGGGACTGGCCAATGCTCTACGGCCTCAATCTTCTTCGGATCCACTGACACTCCTGCCCCAGAAATTACATGCCCCAAGAACGAAATGTGATCTAACCAGAATTCACACTTGTCGAGCTTCGTATAAAGTTGATGCTCCCTCATTGTCTGTAAGACAGTCCTAAGATGTTTCTCATGCTTCTCTTCACTGCTGGAATAGACAAGAATGTCATCTAGGAACACCACCACAAATTTATCCAAATACGACAAAAAGATGTGGTTCATTAAATCCATGAATACTGCGGGGGCGTTGGTTAGTCCAAAGGGCATTACTAAAAACTCATAATGCCCATATCTAGATCTGAATGCTGTCTTCGGTACGTCTTGCTCCCAGACTCTTACTTGATAGTATCCTGACCGAAGATCGATCTTGGAAAAGACGCTGGCCTTGCTCAACTGGTCAAACAGGTCATCAATCCTTGGTAGTGGGTACTTATTCTTCACTGTTACTGCATTCAGCTTGCGGTAGTCGATGCACATCCTCGTCGACCCATCCTTCTTGGGAACTAGAATCACTGGCACGGCCCAGGATGATTTACTGTCTCGGATGAATCCCTTAGACTTTAACTCTTCTTCATGTTGATACAACTTATCCTGTTCTGATGGCGACATCCTGTAAACCCTGTCTGCAATAGGCCTCGTTCCAGGGTTCAACTCAATGCGAAATTCTACCTCTCTGACTAGGGGTATCCCTGGGAGCTTATCAGGGAAGACGTCGAGAAAATCTTCGACCACTCTCGGAATCTGTCCTGGCTCTGACACTGCTGCTGAGATGACGCCTCCGGCCTGATTCTTCAAGGTTCGAGTAAAGATGAACTGCTCCATCCTAGGAACACTGAATATGACCCTACCTTCTCTATAATCAATTGCCGCATGACTGTCTTTCAACCAGCCCATGCCAAGAACGACATCAAAATTCCCCATAGGGAATTTAATTAATGATACGGGCAGTAAATGCCCACACACCTCCACCGGACATGAAAAGTGCACTCTGCTAACTTCTACGAGCCTATTGCCGGTGAGTATATCCATCCTCTCTGGCAATGCCTGAAACTCTAATCCAATCCGTGTAGCATACTGTGCAGAGATGAATGAATGAGTAGCGCCTGAATCAAATAATGCTACAGCGGGAAATGAGGTTACGAGAATTTTACCTGCCACCACGTCACTAGACGCTAGAGCCTCTCCCAAGGTCAATGTGAGAGCCTGGCCCCGCAGAGCCCCTTGTTGCGGCCTTCCTCGACCATGCTATTGCTGCCTCTGAGGGCCTTTGGCTTCCTGTGCCTGGCGGAACCTCTGTGCCTGCGTTGGTAGATGCTAGGCTAGGGGCCTTACTGCTAATAATGGCCCTCCACTCGGGGTTGCCACCGGAGCTGGCAATGCTGGAAACTGCTGAGCTGGCCCTCCTGGCCTCTGCATCACAGGACAAGTGGAGATACGGTGGTCTAAACTACCACACCTCAAGCACAAGCCATTCGCTGACCGACACACCTCCCTCGTATGCCCTGCCTTCCCATAGAATGTACAGTCCTGGGGTGCTCCATGACGCTGTTGCTGGTTCCTCGGCTGCTGATGTCGAACTGGCGCTGTATTAGTTGACACGGCCGTCCTCCGCGGTGCTCCTGCATCATGAATACGTACACCGGGTGCTGGTGCCGATGTTCGCTGTATTGCTCCTCCTCCAACCTGGGAGTGAGATCTTTTCTGACCTCCTGTCCTCGATGCCAACCTCTGCTGGGTAAGCTCGTGCCTCCGAGCGGCCGTCAAAACAGCATCAAACGTCTGGTAGTCGTGTCCTTCCATAAGATGTAATAGTTCCAAATGAAGTCCCTGCTGGAACCTCATAGCTTTCTCAGGCTTCGTTGCCACCATTGCTGGTACAAAACGGCACAATCTGCAGAACTCTGCTGCATACCCATATACGGTCTTGCCTGTTTGCTTGAGACTGATAAACTTCTGCTGGAGTTTATATCGAGCTACTACGCCAAAATACTTGGCCTTGAACCTGTCACTGAAGGTGGTCCAACGAACAGGGCATCTTATACCAACTTCTTCTGATGCCCACCAGTCGCGGGCAAGATCCTGAAGTACCAGTTTGACCTGATCAACCTTCTCATCATCTGGAACCTTGGCTGCCACAAGAATGGCTTCGATGTCTTGAATCCAGGCATCCGCAGTGATGGCATCCTCTGTGCCATCAAAATACCTCGGGTTCAAGCGACGGAACCTTCCTGATGCTTCCGAGTCAACCCCGGCACTCCTCTCAAGAGCTAACTGAATCCTTTGGTTCAGCAATACGTTCTGCTCCTGCTGCTGAGTCTGTTGCTGTTGGTTAGTGACAAGAAACCCCCGAATGATCTCCAGGAGTGCTACGGCATATGGTACTGCCGTCGCTGTTGGTGCTGCAGGAGTTTCAATAACCTGCGGATGCACTGCCTCTGGTTCCATTTCTGCTCGTGCCTGCACTGGAGAAGGTTCTCTCCCCTGTTGCTGCCCAGTCGAGCCATGCGCTTGCTTCTCTTTCTCATGGGCCTCACCCGCTACTGAGAATGAAGCACCCCTATAGAGAAGAATATAAGATTATCAAGTCCGGACGAGGAAGATTTCAAGGATGCAAGTCAGGTTAGAGATCATGGCAAAGACAGAGAATTCGAAACAGAATTTCAAGGGGAACAAGTTTTGATTGAGACTCCTAGTAATTTGTAATACCCCACAAGTCTGAAAATTAGACCTGCATGGGCCACCACTAAAACCTTGTCACGCCCCAGTACCGAAATACGGAGACGGACTAGGCCAGCTACTCTATATGAGGTACGTAACGTCATACGGCGATCGTGGCTGTCGAGAGACTAGGGGTACATGCTACAATCAAGTCTCCTATGGTCCCACAGAGTTCTATGTCTCAATCAATCAAGTCACATCAGCAATGAAATGAACATTAAAGATAAAGCAGTAAGGCGTCCCTGACGCTTCATCAAAATGATCATGAGAGACTCGCTTTATAATTTAGCTATCTCAGAGAGTCAGGAGTACAAAATTATACACAGCTGCAGTCTGTTTAATTATAATAATGTACTGACACAAAATATCAAGTAATACGGCTAACAGGTGCCGGTGGCTAAACGCCGCAAAAGTATAAGCAGGAGTGGTGGAGAAGAAACCCACTCGAGTCCCCGAACCGCCATGCTCCTAGTATGCACCAAGGATGTCAGGAAGGAAGATCATGTCCTCCGGCTCTGCTACGAGATCTGGCCAAACAAAACCAGCGGGGTCAGCCCCGAATAGCAAGTACCGCCAAAGGGGCACAAGAGTTAAGATTAAAAACCCAGTTAAATAGAATGATTGATAATAGTAATACTTATGCTACCATTATAGGGTAACGCCACATCCTCGAACCCATATGTCACCCTTACAACCAAACAAGGACAAAAGGTGCCGCATGGAGTCGAGACGCGTCGTACTCTATAACTTTCACATAAGTTAAAGGGTATAAACAATAAAATCTCCTGATCGTGACTTCGGTCGATAGCCTATCGCAGCACAATGACCAATCCAACAATCAAACAAGAACATGGGTTGGATCATGTACCATGATAAACCATGTTCCTCAATCATTCACAGAGGTAGCACTTCACAATCAGAATAAGTCTTCCGTTCATAACTTCGGTCCACAGCCTGTCATAGTACGATAACCAACCCAACAATCAAACAAGAACATGGGTTGGATCACGTACCACGACAGTCCGCTTCCCTCAGTTATTCACGGAAGGTAATAGGATACAAGCAAGTCGTTTTCACGGCCAATCAAGTCTACGAGTTTCTAGTGGAACGAGGTTATTCTCGCGTCATATTATTAGAAAATCCTCAGATCGTTTCTTTCCAGCAAGGCTAGCCAACCCAGGGGTTCGTGTAGACAGGTATGATTGAGCACAGGTCCCTCGTAAGGCCACCTTGCTAAAGCATGTAATATATAGCAGGAATTAATCGGATACAGTCATCCACTCGTTGTAGATGACACAGTATCCGTGGAGACCAGCCGGCGCGTCAAGACAATATCTCAAGATGGCTGGTGTAACACGATCTCGGGATTTTGCCCTCCCCATGCATCTAGTATGTTTAGTTGCCTAATTTAACCCTAGGCGAAATCTTGGACTCACATGCTGTGGCCTGCATGATTATCCCCCCTAAAGTCGTACTTTAGTACGAGTACCCCAAAGAGGATCCATGTCAATCAGTATGTCAATATGTGCTACCCTCCTTAGTGTAATGCATCATTGCAAATACGCCACGTAGAGTTACGAGTCATTTGTCGAGCATGAACAAGAACTGGGACATTCAGGTACAGGTATCGGGTAGGAACACTTTGTTCTCCGGGGTCACATTAGTGCTTATATCATGCTCCGGACAAAAGGCGTAAGGATATAAAATGGGCATATAATATCTGATAAAATATCAAAAGCGTACACACAAAAAGCACGCACGCTCAAGGGGTGGAAGTCACGCAGGCTCACTCAGGCTCACTCAAGGCAGCGTGCGTAAAAATTCACGTAGGCTCACTCAAGGCAGCGTGCGTGAAAAGTCACGCAGGCTCACTCAAGGCGGCGTGCGTGAAAAGTCACGCAGGCTCACTCAAGGCAGCGTGAAAAGTCACGCAAGCTCAAGGAGAGGGAGCTGCATGAAAAGTCATGCAGACTCAAGGAGAGAGCTGCGTGAAAAGTCACGCAGACTCAAGGAGGGAGCTGCGTGAAAAATCACGCAAGCTCAAGGAGAGAGCTGCGTGAAAAGTCACGTAGACTCAAGGAGAGAGCTGCGTGAAAAGTCACGCAAGCTCAAGGAGAGAGCTGCGTGAAAAGTCACACAAGCTCAAGGAGAGAGCTGCGTGAAAAGTCACGCAAGCTCAAGGACAGACACGCTTCCAACAGGAAGCGTGCTCAAACAGGAGCACACTGTTCACTGTCTTCTCCAAACAGCAAGAACACCATGGCTGAACCCAAACTTCAAAGCATCGTAACTTGGCCATCCGAACTCCAAATCCAGATTTCTAAAGTTCCAACTTGGGTGAAACTGAATGCTCTTCCACATGGAAGCATCAAAAACCCATAAAATCCAACTAAAGTAGATCAAACCATGCAAAATTCGAAAATGATTAAAACCTAGATCTACAAAACTCAAGGCTTTAAAATGGAAATTTCTAAGTTCTAAACTAGTATAGATTGAGGAGAAGAACATGTTTTGGCAAATAGTTTTATAAGAAATCATTGATAAAAATATTGATCCATCTCTTGAGCAAGTTGGTACTTGCCTTGGTTGGTGGAGGAAGTAAATGAGAGGAAGTAAATGAGAGGAGAGAGAATGAGATGAGTTATATATATAAAGATCTTGGACCCATGGGTTCATGATGAACCAAAGGGTTCATGATGAACCATTTGTGAACCAAGAATAGGTTACCCAAATGAGCCAAAACTGTAGGCCCAAATACAGAAAATAAATTAGGAAATAATATTTTGTCGAATATTTTTGGGAAATGCATGAAGAAATACTGCATAATAAATATCGTATAAATACAAGGTAAATATAAATTATTAATTTTACATATTAAAATACGTATTCCAGGATCGGGGAGTGACAGGGAGCTCAATTACTTTTTTGGACTGCAACTCAAACAAATGTCAAATGGAACTTTCATCTGTCAGTCAATGTATACAAAGAATATGCTGAAGAAATTCGACCTTGATAACGTCAAACCAATCAGCACTCCAATGGCTACTATAACTAAACTAGAACCAGATGAAAGCGACAAACCTGTGGATCAACGTAAGTATCGAGGTATGATAGGCAGTCTACTTTATTTAACTGCTAGTCGCCCTAATATTATGTTTAGTGTTTGTCTGTGTGCTAGATATCAAGCTAATACTAAGGAATCAAATATGACTGCTGTTAAGCGTATCTTTCTATATCTTAAAGGTACGGTTACAGTGGGCCTATGGTATCCTAAGTCAACATCATTTGACCTCATTGGTTACTCTGATGCTGATTTTGTCGGATGCAAGGTCTACCGTAAAAGTACGAGCAGCACGTGTCATTTATTAGGAAAGGCTCTAGTCTCTTGGTTTAGCAAGAAGCAGAATTTTGTCGCACTATCCACAACAGAAGCTGAATATATTGCAGCTGGTCGTTGTTGTGCACAAATTCTGTGGATGAAGCAAACCCTTGAAGACTATAATTTATCATTTATGCACATTCCTATATTTTGTGACAACACTAGTGCTATAAATCTCACTAAGAACCCCATATGTCATTCACGCACGAAGCACATTGAAATACGTCACCACTTTTTGCGTGATCATCAGCAAAATGGCAGTATTAACTTAGAATTTATCCACACCGATCATCAGCTAGTAGATTTCTTTACCAAACCTCTATCCGAAGAGCATTTTAACTTTCTCTATCGTGAACTAGGAATTTTGGATGAAGCAGTTATTCATTAAAGTAACCTGCGTAAATATCGATTATGTCTTGATTATTTATGTTGAACTTGCTATGGGTACAAGCCGAAAGGGTCCTTCTGACAACAAGGCGTAAAAGCCTAAGCGACACGGTGCACTAGTCCTCAGGACTACCGCTAGCTAGGATCCGGCCCCTGCAGCTACCCCATGGCAGCTACAATATATTGAATTGTGGCATATTTTCTTGTTTATTACATGGTCTACTTTTATTTATCACATGCTTTAATTCAAAATTTCAAACTTCACTTTGATTCAGCGTTATATTTGTTTTGGTTTTTCTCACTGTCTTGCATCCACTTATTATCATTTTTTGATCATATTTTTCTTTTTTTAATTCTCTCTTACTTGATCAAATTTTTTTTTCTAGCCTGATTTCTGTTCTGGTACCATAAACCAGAATTCGGACCGAACTCTGCCTTACCCTGAGTTCGGGCCGAATTCGGTCTGGCTGTTCCAGAACCGAAAGCAGCCTCAGCCGCTGATCAGATTGTGATCCAATGGTCCACATTTGCTCCGACCATTCGAACCCTTACACTAAAAACCGGGTTCCCCTCTTCTCTCTCATCCATTGCCACCTTCCAAACTTCTCTAAACTATTTTTTTCTCCAAACCCTAACCCTAGTTCTTCCTTCCTAGAGCATCATTCTTTACAAAACTCAAGGAGAAGGCTTCTCTCACCATTCTCCTTCATCTTTCATCATCAAATTGAGGTATATTTCCACACTTCTCTCCATCTACAATTCCTCAATTTTTTTTATTATTTCATGGCTCCCTAGTTGTTCAATAGGGAGAAGAGACTTCGAACCGAGGGTACATCCTCTTCGAATGCTCCTCCTCGTGTTGAACCACCCGTTGAACAACCCAATCAACAACCCATTCACCCGTTGTTCAACCCACCTCGTCCACTCGACCCCAACACGTATGATGACCGAATATTCGTATCACTTGATGCTTCCAATGAATGGTTTAGTGATTTTCGGTCACGTCCGGTGTATGCAAGTCATCCTATAAATTCTTCTATATTTTCTCAATATGATTCACTTTTTCATGATCTTTGTCTTGATGAACTTGTCACTACCAATTCGGTTATATATCTCAATGTCATACAAATGTTCTACTGTAACCTTACTCACAATGATACATATATCTTTTCACAGGTTGCAAGCATTGATATTTCTTTTGATGATTTCGACTTGGCCGAACACCTTGAACTCCCGGAGCCAAACTTATGGGAAAAACTTGTTGAAGCTCGAAAGTTTTTATTTTTCGATGGGTCATCCCTACAAAGCTTCAAGGATGACTTGTGTACCCCTAACACACATCCTCGTAAGCTTCTCGCCAAGTTTCTCAATCCTTACTTTTATGAACTTCATCGGATCATATTTAACACGATTCTGCCCAAAGCAGGATCGACCGATGAAGTTACAAACTTTGAAATCTCTGCTTTGTATCAAGTCCATTTTCATGTTTCTTTTAATCTTCCACGTACCATGATAAACTGGATGATTAGTGCTAGGAAGAAACCAAGATCCTTGGTTTATGCTCTTTTATCTTTCTATGCTCTTTCGTGCTTTTCGTGTACCTCTTGATGAGTGCCAGTTCCTACCTGCCCCTGCCTTCCTCTCTAAGGCACGGCGGCTTCAGGCAGCAGTTGGCTCACCTGTTGTGTCTGAGCAATCTGACGATGAGCCCGATGCCCCTCCTCTTGGACATGATCCTCCTCCTCCTCCTGCTACTCTTGAGTCACTCCAGACAATGCTCCGCGATCGATTCACCTTAGAGGATGATCGCTGGACTCAGCTTGACTATCGGACTACCTTGCAGATGAGTGCCATTAGCAACTCACTGCACGATATTCGGTACTCTTTGTCCCGGCATCCTTCTATGCCTATTCCCATGGAGCGGGACCCTGCTCGCAATGGATACCGTATCGATGACCCTTGGGTTATCCGGTACCTGGATCCAGATGCGGCCTTCGTGGACCTTCGTCGTTCATTCACTGATCCATCCGACGACGGTAGGCCTTCACGAGCTCGATGATAGATATGGATCTCTCTTTGCTGCTACTACTGAGGATCGTAGTTTATGCTTTATGCATTTTTAGTTGATGTAGTTATTTTTATTTCTGTAACTAGAACTCATTATGTGACTCTTGGAGACATTTTATTATGCAGTTTCTCAGTTTTATGCAGTTTATCATTTTTGGTGTGCTTGCCATTCATTATTCTGGTTGTTTGATATCTGACAAAAGGGGAAGAAATATTTTGATATATTCATATTATATTATCATATCTTTTTTCTGGCTTTGTGTATCTGTGCTTTGGGAAAAGAATATTGTTATCAGGACAATAGGCAATGTTTACGGGGGAGCTATTGCTAGATTTGCACTTATTACGGAGGAGCTACGCTACTGTTTTTTTGTGTGTCCAGGTATGAATATTGAATATACAAATATCATTTTGTCAATTATCAATATGGGGGAGATTATTGACACAAAATCACAGTCAACCTTATATTGATAAAATTGACAACATGATACTTGTAATATTTTAATACGACACATGAAGACTGAATTCGGTACATGCCAGACGACAGCTCGCACCTGCAATGTTTCATAGTTTGAGTCTGTATTTTACACTTTATTTGAGTCTAGACTTATGTAAACTGAGCTGTGCTAAGCATTTTGAGACTTAAACTATACCTATACCTCAAACCAAAAGCCCCACCAAATATCAAAATGGCCCATTGGCCCATTGGACCTATTTTGTGCTCTGGAGACAGAGTTCGGGCCGAACTCTGCCTCATAAATTCCAGGACCCTAATTTTTAGGGTTGGCTGGATGCAAGTTGTCCAACGGCCAAATTTTTGAATGTTCCAACCAGAATTCTGGCCGAATTCTGCATGTATATTATCCTATAAATAGGCCATGAATTCTTTCATTTTTATTCATCAAATCTTCTCTTCTCTTCTCTCTAAAGCATTATACAAGCCAAACCCTTCTCATATACTAGCCACAAGCTCCCTAAGCTTCAAAGTGCTCAGTAGTTTTCAGTTAGGAGTTTGTGCATGAGTTCAAGAAGTCGCTTGGAAAATTCCAAGCATCGCCACTATGAACTCTGTAAGAAGTTGACGTGCTCTTCTGAAGAAAAGGCACGGGGTGTAACTACAATTTCACAAATAGTAGATTTAATCCAGAGCTAGAGTTCTCAGGCCTGGACTAGTCCTCCACGAGGAAAACTAGGTTAAAATCGGCTGTGTTTGCGTATGCTTTCTTGCTCTTTACTATTTCTGTATTTACTCTGATTATTTTCTGTTGTTGAAAGAGTTTAACTTTTTAATTGGACATTATTGTCATAAACTCTATTCGCCCCCTCTAGAGTTGCCTATTGGTTCTTCAAAACCTTTCCAGGGACATACGTTTGAAGCCAGCGAAGGAATGGATGCAGTTGTCCTGCAAGTTGCGGTACCAGTCAAAGGCGACACCTCCCATGCCCCGATGAACAACCGCGTAAGGATGGCGTCGTCATGAGGCAGATGGTCGGTTATGACTTCAAAGTAGGTGATGTACCTGCTTGCAGATGTCTTTCCATCATATAGATTGATGTTAAATGGTTTATATCTTGGTAAGAAGGGAACATCTCTCCACGTAGCAGGATACGGTTGTCGTATCCTGAGGTCTTGGCAGCTTTCTCGGGCGTAAAACATGGCCCGGAGCTCCTGGACCTCTCTTCTTGCCTCCCTGGCCTTGTCTGCAGTAGTGGGGGCCGATATTTTAGGAGGATTATCACCCGATTTTGGTGCGGCTGAGTTCGAGTCTGCATTGACCGCAGGTTCCATGTTTGTTTGGCCAAGTGTCCTTCCTTGCGGTGTTGGAAGGGCCGCCTTAATCTCGTCTATGGACTTGACCAAGGTATGCAATATGGCCGCCAGAGTGTCGATGCATTGGCGATCACTGGGACCATCTTAGTTGCTATCCGTCATAAACACCGTCCTTACATGAGGAGAGATGGAAGGAACGGTGGAGGACGTGCCCTCTGAGTCATATCCTTGTACAGAGAAGTCGTCAGGGTACATGGGAATATTCTCCACTGGTTCAGACTCAGAAGGAGTGGTACCCCCAACTTCAGAGCTTGCCTCGTCTTGAGAGTTGTGGACGTCCTCGAGGACGTCGGAATATGCTACATCTATTGGGTGAACCGTTTGTAGAAGCAAGGAAAAGAATAAAGAAAGATCCATGCGGCCAGGAAATCCCATGCGGCTCAAGGATCCATGCGGCTCGAATAAGTCCCATGCGGCTCAGAGAGGAGCCACGTGGGCTGCAAACAGCTCTTCCCTTTGTCCTTTACTGCATTAATTGCCTCGACGGCTGACAGCTCTGACACATGACAGCTCTGACACAAAGATACAATTATGACTCCGTCATGATGGCAGACTCCTAGGGAAACGAAGGAAATCTCCGACACGATCCCCCGAAATCCAGAAACTTTCATGCGGCTTTGACACGTGGACAGTCGCATGCGGCTCAAGTAGAGACCACCCCATGCGGCTTAGGCCGAAGCTGTCCCATACGGCTCAGACCGAAGCTATCCTATGCGGCTCAAGCAGAGGCTACCTTATGCGGCTCACGAGGACTATCTTCATACGGCTCACTGAGAAGCCACCCATTATGTGGCCGCCTACGCTCATGCGGCTCCGATTTTTACCATGCGGTTCAAATGATCAGGGGCCACTCCCAAGCAGTCTTGACACATGGCCAGCCTTATATGGATCAATAGGGAGCAATCCTCATGCGGCTCAGATTTCCTCTGTGGCTCGCGGTTAAGACACGTGGCATCAAATTGATCAAAATCCATCAACAAATCCCAATAAAATATTAGGATCAAATCAGATCATTTGCAATCAAGTAAATCAATGACATGTGACGGAAAATCCGAGATTGGCATGAAAAATCAGGAGGATTTATGTCAATAATCATTAATTACCCACAAAAGATTTGATACAATCACAATAATTGCTCAAATCTGTTATATTCAAGACGAACGGCCCAGATTCATTGAGCCTTAGCTGCCGACTTTTGAGAATGGGCAATCATTACAAACCCTAGTGATGCCCTCCCACTCTTATAAATAATAAGGTGCCATTCCCTTGCGAAAAAAGGAGATTCTAATATATTTTTTGCAAAAGAAGGAGACTCTCTGATTTTTACAAAAAAGAAAACACAGAGATCCAAAGAGCCAAAGAGAGAATATATAGAGACCGAGAGGAGAGCATTTCTTCATCAACGCCAAGCAGTTCTTCTACAGAGCCAAGGCAGGACCCGATCGTCCAAGGAGTAAGGCAGAGCGGCCGTCGCTTTTCCGAGCCTCTATCGTCATCCCCCAGAATCTAAAATAAACAATTGTACTTAGATTGCTGTACCTAGGCTTTCGTCCCTAGGCTTTCTTTGCACAAGTGAGTTTGTATTGTGAAGTAAAAGTCCAATCCTCCGATAATTGTTCTGTCCTTTTATATTTCATGGCAAACACGATGGCGACTCTGCTGGGGACAAACTTCTCTACGGCTGAGGAGTTGGTGATGCAATCGGATGCAGCCAAACTTGGCTCCATGCAACAGAAGATGGTCGTCCGCTTTGACCAACATGCGTTTGAAGAAATGCTCTCCGACAGGAGCGTTGGCCCGGTCCAGAAACAAACCCGCACGGAGAAGGCTCGCAGGGAGTGGAGGCCAAAATTATTTGCTCCTTCCCAAGCCCTTGACGGTGTACTCTCTGCTGCCCAAGACGACGAAGATGATTCTCATGCGACCCCACTTCAAGCCATAGAGGACTCTGCTGTCCCCAAGTCCGACAGAGGAAAGCACTACGATGCTGGACTTGCAGGGACAAAGAGTGATTCTATGTGCTCAAGGAAGGAGACGAACACTCATGCGACCAAGACTGCCAGTCGCATGTATGATGCTCATGCGACTGAAACTGCGAGCCGCATGAAGAATGTCTATGCGGCCAGATCTTCCAGCCGCATGGAGAAAACACATGCGGCCGAGACTTCCAGCCGCATGAAGAAATCCTATGCGGCCACAAATGCCAGCCGCATGAAGACTGTTGACTGCAGCCGTATACTGCCTGCTTCACGCAGCTCAGGCTCAGTCTTCGACCGCCTCTCCTATGGTCCTGATCTCTCATGTGCCCAAGAGAATATATCTGACTCTCTTCAGCATCACTCTGACTCTTCCTACTATACGCCGTCAGACGCTCAAGTGAAGAAGTCAAGGGCAGCACGAGCTCGACGAGCTCAGTCGGCTGTCCCAACCTCCGAACATCCGAGTGCTCCACATACTGTACTGCGGGCCTCCAATGGGAAGTTGTACAAAACCACTCGAGTCCAGCCCCCGACGACAAACGGACAGAGTGGTTCTCAAAAGTCTTCCAAAACCCAGGGAGCGAACATGGTCGTTCCAGACCCATCTGACTTGCGTGAGGTTATCCTCCACAAACGCAAGGAAAAAAAAGAGGCCCCGGCATGCAAAGAGTCCTCCCACGGACATCACTGCCCCCAAATTATTGTCAACTGCTGTTACAACAACGCAACAACAAGAGAAGACCGGCAATCTATTTTCTAAAGGCTGCAACGTCCCAGTTCAGAGGACGAAGCGTCTCCCATCGCCTCTTTCAAGTCCACTCAGAAAATTTCCGCTGATGGAAGAGAAAAGAAGATGAACATTTCCAGCCCGAAAATTTCAACCACTGCGGCTAAGAAACTGTCGTCTAAATGGCTGTCCACCACCGGAGTATTCCAAGGTACCCGTTCGAAGACGAAATCTGCTACGGCCAAAAGTTCATCATCCGCACCGCTGGGGGTTACTGAAACAAGGGGTAGCACTCCTCAGAACATACACGATAATCCTATGTTCCAAGGGGGCGAGTCCGAGGAAGCAACTCTTCCGTCAGACACAGCAAATACCGACGTCTTCGAGGACGTCCACGACTCTCAAGATGAAGCAAGCTCTGAAGTTTGGGGTATTATTCCTTCTTAGTCCGAGCGAGAGGAGAACATTCCCATATATCCCGATGACTTCTCGGTACATGGGTTTGACTCGGACGACACGTCCTCCACCATTCCATCTATCTCCCCTCATGTAAGGACGGTATTCATGATGGACAGCAACCAAGGTGGTTCCAGTGATCGCCAACGCATCGACACTCTGGAAGCCATATTACATGCCTTGGTCAAGTATGTAGACGATATCAAAGTGGCCCTTCCAACTCTGCAAGGAGGGATGCCTGGCCAAACAAGCGCGTGTCCCGTGGTAAATGCGGACACGAACTCAGCGGCACCGAATCCGGGTAACAATCCTCCTGAAATGATGACCCCCACCGCTGTAGATGAGGCCCGAGAAGCGATAAGAGAGGTCCAGGAGCTCTGGGCCATGTTTTAATCTCGAAAAAACTCTCAAGACCTCAGAATACAGCAACCGTACCCTGCTGCATGGAGGGATGTCCCCTTCCCGCCAAGATATAAGCCGTTCAACATCAACCCTTATGATGGCAAGACCTCCGCAAGTCGATACATCACTTACTTCGAGGTCACCACCGACCATCTGCCCCATGACGATGCCATCCTCACACGATTATTCATTGGGGCATTGGAAGGAGTCGCCTTCGACTGGTATCGCAACCTGCCAGACAATTGCATCCACTCCTTCGCCAGCTTCAAGCGCATGTTCTTGGAGAGATTCTACGAAGTAGGGCAGGACATCACAATGTCCACTCTCATGGACATCGTCCAAGGGGAGAAAGAGCTGACATGGAACTATATCGAACGGTTTTGCCGAACCGCAATGAAGTTGCCATCTGGTAACCCAGATTCCTCCTTGATTGAAATTTACCAAAAGAGATTTCTCCCAACAATCAGTCTTTGGATGGGCGTAAGTCAATTTAAGGACTGGAAGACGTTCATCATCAGTGCCACTAGTACCGAAGAACGATTGAAGAAGGCTCTCCAACTGGGATTGCACATCTCGGACGGAGAGAACAAGGGCAAGCGTCCTAATACCAACAACGACAATGGGGTTAGCCCCTCCAATAATCGGGACAACATGGGTAAACAGGCTATGGTGGCCGACACAGCCCATAAACCATAGTCAAAACCGGTAGACAAACAATGGCCGCAAATGACCTACTCCTTCGAAGACGGCCACGTCAAGCCCATATTGAACATGCTCGTACAAGGAGACAGAATTCAGCTCCCTCCACTAAGACGGGAACCTCGGCCGACAGAAATAGGGAGCCCAAAGTTCTGCCATTACCACCGCTACGTCCACCATGCTACGCATGACTGCTACCAACTGAAGCGATACATCCAACATCTCATCGATTCGAACGCTCTGGCCATCTATTTCGAGGAGGTAACCATGGCGGCCAATATGGTGTCCGTATAATTCGGTAGCTTCCCTCCAACAGAGACTCAAGACGGGGTGGTACCCATCCCTCTGACAATAATGGCGGTTGCTAATCTTCCACCTCCTCGGGATCAGGTTGCTGGTCTAGTGCCCCTCACCACATCATGGGGGGAGATCATGTGGGTCCGTCAGGACCTGGTACTTGAAGTGACTCAGTCCACACCACCTCTCATTCGCAAGAAGAAGGGTAAAAAAGTCGGATCCTGCCGCACAATCTCGGCAGATGTCGAAGAAGTCACGGCTGTCGTTACCCGATCTGGGGCACAGGCCCAACCTGTGGCTGAGAACTCAACTAAAGATCATCAACAAGCTACTGCTAATGCTCCAGGACCTTCTCAGCCTCCGACGACCGACAAGCCTAGGCCGAAGGAGACTCGCTTTGACAAATCCCTCCGAAAAGAGACACCTCAGGGGTTGGAAAGGCCCTACAACTTCGACATCTTGGCGCAGTTGGCCAACACACCGGCCAAATTGTCATTATACGAGCTCCTGAGGTTCTCAAAGGATGTTCGTACGGCTTTGAGCGATGCACTCCAAAATACCGACCCATATCTGGCTCAGGTCAACCTCACAGGAGAGAGCCCGCCTGCAAATCTCTAAGACAGCGCTTGTACAGGAGTAATGCCCAATTTTGTCTTTACTCCGTAAGATATGCTCATCAAAACCAATCTCCACGATCGTCCACTATACTACACCGGATACATCGGGGACGTAAAGGTGGACCGAATGCACATTGATCCTGGTTCTTCCATAAGCATCATTCTGAAGGGTATGGTACATCATCTCCGCATTCCGATGCATCGCCTGACGCCAACAAGCACCGCCATCAGCGGTTTCAATTCGGGCATGAGCTACCCAATTGGAAATATTCGTTTGAAGTACCAAATTGGCGATCTCGAGTCAGAATTGACCTGTTACGTGATAGATGCAGACACTTCTTACAACATCCTCTTGGTGTGCCCTTGGATACACGATTAGATGATCGTGCCTTCCACGCTGCACCAGTGCTTCAAGTATATCGACAAACACGGTTTGTGAGGACAAAATTTGCCGACATCGTTCCTTTCAAAGGAATCGAATCCTACTACGCGGATTCCTGCCTATACGAGAAGTCGAAAAGGCACCTGGATGAAGATGTACAGGCTCGAACTGAAACAGCCTCAGGATCAGAAGAACCTCGGACGATCCACCTTCAAGCTCGCAAACCTGGCAAATTTGTACCCCTTACGGCCGCTCTGCATAAGGATGTGATCAGCCTCTCGGCACAAGAAGGGCAGATGATAATTCGGCTGCCAAGATCCGGCCATGCGCCGAGACCCACAACAGACCCACTAACAATCAGGCTACGGAAGAGTCGGCCAGCCACAAGCAGAGAAGTTCAATCCCTCTGACAAACCAATGACGATACGTCTTCGCAAGAATATGCGTCACCCCGATGCAAGGTCTGGGGCTTCTAGCGAGCCAACAACTCCCCGCCCAGCATCGAGTACCAAACTGGGGGTCGCTAGTTTGCCAACAACTCCACGCTCGGCTCCACCAACAGAACCCCTGATGATCAAGCTTTCCAGGTCATTCTCTCAGTCTTTATTTATACAAGGGGTGACCGAAGAAGAACCGGAGCTGGCCAAGTATGTAGCTGCCCATACTGATGTTCCCTCCGTAGATGATGTAATCCTGCTAGAAAAGATACCTTACTTCATCAATAAAGTGCTATCTTTGAACTACCTCGAGCTTAATAAGCTTTGTACAATGTATGCTATGGAATACGGTATAGGCACTCACCTACATACACAGGTGACAAATGTTTACACCGTAAACCAGCTTACTCCAGTGGAAGACGTTTACCGCATAATCGAGGGAGGGGACCATCCAATCATCTTCGGCTGAAAAGATGACCCACAGCCCTTCACCCTAGAGAAGGTCGATCTCGAATAAGATACCGGGAGACTGCCTCTGTATCTTTATAGCCCCCAATTCAAATACCTCATGCAAAAACAGGGATATGATATGGAGACTACGCCAGGCTTAAACTACGGCACCGGTCGACGATTGCCTTTGAAGCCACCAGTCCCGGCCGGCAAATCACGGGACTACTACAGCAAGACCCGATGTGGATTAGGTATGTTACGCCCGCAACGACCCTTAAAAGTTCGTATGAGGAATGCGACTGGCATTCACATTCAACCGGGTTACCAACTTCTGATTCGGATACCAGCATCGGAGACGTATTCATACAAGTCATGTCCGTCAATATGGCATTCGTCGATGCCTACACAGAAGATGAAGACATTCCTGAAATCCTCGAGTTAGAGCCGTGGGCCCAACTATTAGATACACAATGGGAAAAGCGGTTCGAACAGAGAGAACCTCCCACCAAAGACGAGGTTATACATGTCGACCTCGGTAGCGAATCTTCTCCAAAACCAATCTTCGTCAGTAAAAGCCTAATAGACAAAGACCGAGAATCGCTACTGGAACTTGTCAAAGAATATATTGATGTGTTCGTCTGGAGCTATAAAGACATGCCAGGACTAAACCCCGAAGTTGCCCTTCACAAGCTCAACATTCGGCCAGATACAAATCTGGTCAAACAACAGCAACGACGCTTCCGCCCGGGCATCATGGATGCGATCGAAGCCGAAGTCAACAAGTTGATAGCTAGCGGCATCATTCGTGATGAACAATATCCAGATTGGATCGCCAATATAGTACCGATCCTCAAAAAAATGGAAAGATTCGAATCTGCATCGACTTTCGCAATCTGAACGCGGTATGTCCCAAAGATGAATTCTCCCTCCCTATGACAGACATCATGATTGACAACACATGCGGCTTCGAACGCATGTCATTCGTGCTTGGTTTCTTAGGGTACAACCAAATCAAGATGTCTCCCGACGACGAAAAACACACCTCATTCCGAATACCGATTGGCACGTATTGCTACACAGTCATGCCTTTTGGTTTAAAGAATACTGGCGCCACATATCAAAGAGCCATGAGTATTATCTTCAGAGACCACTTGCACAAGACTGTGGAGTGCTATGTTGATGACATCGCCGTCAAGAGTCGCTATAAGGGAGACCACCTGCATGATCTGAGGACAGTGTTCGACCTAATGCGAGCACACAACCTGAAGATGAATCCCACAAAATCTTTCTTGGGCGTATCTAGCAGAAAATTCCTGGGTTTTATTATTACTGTACAGGGAATTCATGTAGATCCAGAGAAGACGAAGACAATTATAGAGATGGGTCCTCTGAAAAATCTCTGCGAACTCAGAGGCCTTCAAGGGAGGCTGGCTTACATCAGAAGGTTCATCTCTAACCTCTCCGGGCGATGTCGGCCATTCACCCACCTCATGAAGAAAGGCATCTCGTTCGTATGGGATGAAGAATATCAACGTGCCTTCGACGGCATCAAAGAATATTTGTCGAGCCCTCCAGTCCTGGTGGCCCCGGTTGCTGGAAAACCATTCCTGCTCTACGTACAAGCAATAGAACATTCCCTCGGTGCTCTGCTGGCACAAAACAATGATGCAGGCTATGAACAAGCTATATATTACCTCAGCCGAATGATGATTGGGCCAGAGCACAGATATACTGTTATGGAGAAGGAATACCTCGCCCTAGTGTTTGCCATTCAAAAGACGCGGCACTATGTCACATGATAAACCATACATGTGATCTCATGAGTCAACCCTCTCAGGGTCCTCATGACTAAACTAGGGGTACTCAGCTCCCGTCTCGCCACCTGGGCAATATTGCTGTCCCCTTATCATATAGTCTTTATTCCGTAAAAGGCTGTTAAAGGTCAAGCTCTGGCAGACTTTTTAGCAGCCCACCCAGGTTCAGAGTCATCCAGAATATATGAAGGAATCCCAGATGAGGTTGCCGACTCACATGTGACCTCCCACGATGATATATGGCGAATGTTCTTCGACGGTGCTTCGAGGACTGGACACAAGGACAACATAGTCGTTGGAGTCGGGGTGGTGTTGATTTCTCCTTCCGGATTAGTGATTAATCGTGCTTACTCCCTCACGAAACCTTGCTCTAATAATATGGCCGAGTACAACGCTTTGGTCATCAGCCTCCAACTTGCAAGGGAGCTGGAGATAGAATATCTTGAAGCATACGATGATTCACAGTTAATCGTCAATCAGATCCAGGGCTCGTACGAAGTCTGCCATGAAGAAATGATCCCATATCACCAAATAGCGATCAACATTATTTCGTTATTTGAGGGATTCTTCATCGAACATGTTCTCAGACTCCAAAACATCGAAGCCGATACCCTAGCAGGCCTTACCGCTTCCCTAGTGGTGCCGAACCATACTCATTATTATGTTGACGTGATAGGCCACGAACTGGTCTGTCCTAAGAACAACGTTCAAGTCATGGCGAGTTATGCCGCTCTGACGATCGACGAAGCGCCAGATTGGAGACAACCATTCATAGACTTCGTAGTCTACGACATCCTGCCCGAGAACCCAAAGGAAGCTACCTCCATCAGAAGGCGTTCTCTTAGATTATTTTACGATACAGAGACAAAAATGCTGTATCGGCGATCTTACGACGGGTTATTGCTTCGGTGTCTGTCAAACGCAGAAGCCAAAGAAGCAGTACGCGAAGCTCATGACGGTGTCTGCGGAGCCCATCAGCCTGGCCCCAAATTACAAGACCGTCTTCGCCGAATGGGCTACTACTGGTCCACGATGGTAGCAGATACGAAAGACTATGCAAGAAAGTGCAAAGCCTGCCAAGTCCACGTAGACTTCATCTACCAACCATCCGAGTTTCTACATCCGACAGTGGCATCTTGGCCATTTGAAGCATGGGGAATGGACATCATCGGTCTGATTACTCCACCTTCCTCCAGAGGACATCGCTTCATACTCGCGATCACGGATTACTTCTTCCAATGGGCAGAAGATGTTCTGCTCACAAACGTAAAGACTTCAAACGTAATCAGCTTCCTCAAGCATCATGTCATCTATCGCTTTGGACTGCCCCGAAGGATCATCCATGATAATGGTCTGCAGTTTGCAAGCCACGCCTTCTATCAGTTCTGCAACAAGCATCACATCCAGAACAATTCTTCGACACCATACAATCCAGCAGCAAATAGGTTGGCAGAGGCATTCAACAAAACAACCATCAAACTTCTCAAGAAGTTTGTGTCTTCTAACAAACGTGACTGGAACGAGAAGCTTGGTGAATGCTTATGGGCGTACCGTACTACAGTCCGAACGGCCACTGGGAATACGCCATTTTTCCTGGTGTATGGGAGTGAGGCAGTCCTCCCATTGGAGACTCAAATACCCTCACTCCGTGTCGCCCTTACTTACCAATTGACGACGGACGATAACTACCATCGTCGGCTACAAGAGTTGGAGGCCTTAGATGAAAAATGCCTCTTGGCTCAGCAACGAATCGAGCTATACCAAGCACGCATATCTGGAGCCTTCAACAAGAAGGTTAAAATCAGAATATTCTAAGTAGGCGATCTCGTTCTGGCAGTCCGGAGGCCGATGGTCATGACTCACAAAACTGTCGGCAAATTCCAGCCAAAATGGGAAGGGTCGTTTATCATTGAGGTCGTATCCTCCAACGGTGCTTACCGCCTCGTAAAACAAAACGGAGACTTGCTCATATTGCCCGTCAACGGCAAGTTCCTGAAGAAATACTATGTCTAAACGACATTTTCCAGATCATCGAGTGATGTACCCACTGGTACCGCTGAACTCACTTTCATAATATTCCAGATCATCGAGTCACATATCCGCTGGTACCGCTGAACTCACTTTCACAATATCCCAGATCATCGAGTCATGTACCCGCTGGTACCGCTGAACTCACTTTTACAATATTCCAGATTATCAAGTCATGTACCCACTAGTACCTCTGAACTTACACTTTAATTCCAAAATTCCTGGATTGTCGAGTTATGTACCCGCTGGTACCCCTGAACTTACATCCCGGTCACTCTTTCGGAGGAAAGTTATGTATGACCATACCTCTGAACTTTCTTTCTGAAGGAGCTCCTTCCTTATGACCTACTACCCGCACTCCCAGTGCACAAAAAGGGTAACAGATCCACAAATTTCTAAAACGACCATGTCGATGTTACCTCTGAGTCGTCTCAATTCCGCCAAAAACAAATCATCCCTCTACATAGAACTTCCATGTCCTCATTACCTCTGAGTCGTCCTATGTACCCCCCTTCATTGAGCCCACTACTGCCATGTCCTCATTACCTCTTATTGGAAAGGCTCCGTCGAAGAAACCCTCATGCTTGCCATGTCCTCATTACCTCTGAGTAAGTATGTTGATTCCATTTTGATTTATTATCTGTACCCACAACCGGAGTACGCCAAGGATAGTAGGTCCACAAATATCCTCCGTTGAGTCCGCTCCTGCCATGTCCTTATCACCTCTGAGTAGGAAGATTCCGCGGTAAGAAAACCATCATGCTTGCCATGTCCTCATTACCTCTGAGTAAGTGTGTTGGTTCTATTTCATCCTATTATCCGTATCCTAACCAAGGGTACGCCAAGGGTAATAGGCCCACAAATATTCTGTGCTGAATTTCTCAACTAAGGCCCATCATTCCTCATCATGCCCCGGGAGCCCAACTGCTCCATGGCATTCCTTCTCTCGATACTCGGAACGTCTACGACAATATTACCGTGGAACCTTTCTAGGTGTCCCCAATCAAACTTGTTACCCGTACCTAAAATCGAGGTATGTCAAGGGTAACAGATCCACAGACAAGTCCCCCCTGCGGGGAAAACACCATCATAATACCACAGGCACAACAAGCGATACAAATGAAGGATAGAATGGAAAATACTCTTTATTTGAAAGACAAAAAAGTATTACATATTTTGGGACCACGTCCCTCTCAAAAAAGAAAAAAAAAGAGAACAGAAACAAAAGAAGGAAAGGCCGACTATAGTTCGGCATTACACAATTCCAAGAGGCAGTTTTGCACCAAGGCAGTACCCCGCTCAAGCCTCTGTCTAGCTCGGCGCTCAGCCTCTTGGGACAACCGCTCCCCATTATCCAGGTCCATGAGTGCCCGCCATTCGTCTTCCAACTTCTTCAGAGCCATTTTCAGGTCAGCCGAAGCTTGATTGACTCTGTCAGCCTCCTGAATAATTAGCCATCTGTCAATATGGACAGCCTCAAGCTCAGACTCAAAGAAAGTTAACTTCCTCTGAAGATCAAGGATCTGCTACCGCGTGTCAGTGATCCCGCGGGAGGCAGTCGCTTCCCGAGCCGTAACATCTTCACTCTTATGGCTCAATTGATCATATCGATCAGACAGAGCGCGGAGATCCTTCAGTATAGCCGGCCTGGTTTTATCCCGAGCAGCCCTCGCCTTTGTTGGCCCATTGGTCATATGGTCAACCTGATTTTAATAATTGATCAAAACTCTGTCTGGATATACGAAGCTTGTTGGGACATCTCAGCTTCTTGGACATAAGCAAGATTGGATATTCACTCCGTTCAAGACTGAAGATCTGTTTGCCTACTTGAGTCTGTACTTCCTATGCAATGTAATTTTTTACTTTATTTGAGTCTAGGAATATATTGTACACCGAGTCGTACTGGCAAATAGGCTATCCCCAAAATAGTTCAAAATGTTTTTAAAAATGACCTATCAAAATGTTTACAAAAAGGTTTTCAAAAAGGTTTTCAAAAATCACCAAAAATCTATTTTAAAACCCTAACCTAACCCTGACAGAACTCGGCCAGAGTTCGGCCAGAGTTCGGTTGGTGGCCGTTTGATTTTTGAATTCTCTGGAACTTGGTCCTCCTGTAGTTGCGGATTTGACCGAGATTTGCTCATCGAGTTCTGCCCGAATTCTGCCCGAATTCTGACAGAGTTCTCCCTTTGGAATTCCTATAAATAGAGATGGATTTCGATTATTTCAATTCACTCATTCACTTTCAATCTTCTCTCTATCTAAAAAGCTTTCTGCCTTCCAAAGAGTTTTCTAGAGCTTTCATTTTCAGATCCCAAGCCAGTTACAATCCTCTAGTCGATTTGCCAGTGCGGTACGGTATAGAAGTTTCTGAGAGATTGTAATCAGAAGGCTTGATTGAAGAATACCTCTTCACATTTGAAGTTGGACGAGTTCTTCGTATCAAAGCTCGCGTTGTAGAAGTTGCAAGGACTTCGTAAGAAAACTTGCGGTTTTTCCTATAGTGGATTCAACTGGTAGCAAGAGTTCTACCGACTGGATTAGTCCTCAACAGAGGGATACCAGTATACATCGCTGTCTTTGCGTTTGCTTTCTGAACTCTGCCTTTACATTATTTCAACTGTGATTATATACTGTGATTGTGTTGCTAACATTTTTTAATTAGCATTATTCCGCTGCCAACTCTATTCACCCCCCTCTAGAGTATTACGCTTTACTATATCATTCCTACAATTGGTATCAAAGAGTGTGTTACAGGTAAAGCGAGGTAACAGTGCTATTATTTATTTATTTATTATTTATTAGATCACAGCACATCACATGACTACTATGAAATTCACAAGTGAAGGTCAGGCCACAAACAGACCCCCACTGTTTGATGGTACTAACTACACTTATTGGAAAACACGGATGAGTTTCTTCTTGAAATCTCTTGATTTTGACTTATGGACTACTGTTCTTGATGGCTATCAGAAGCCACCTCGTATAAATGTCGAGGTAGTTTTGGTTAAAAAACCCCAAAGCAGTTATACAGAAGAAGAAAAGAAAAAGGCCAGTCTTGACGCACGTGCCATTAATGCTCTTTTTTGTGCCTTAGACAGAACAGAATTTAACAGGGTATCTACATGTACAACGGCAAATGGTGTGTGGAAGCTTCTCGAAGTTACACATGAAGGCACGACTCAAGTCAAGGAGTCAAAAGTCAGCAGACTTACTCAAGAGTACGAGGCGTTCAAAATGAAGCCAAATGAAACAGTCACACAAATGTTCTAGAGGTTCTTGGATATTGTAAACCCTTTGTCCTCCTTAGGCAAAGATTACAGTAACCACGAAAAGATTCGCAAACTCCTACGAGCTCTCACCAAGAACTGGATTCCAAAGGCTATAGCTATCATTGAAGGAAACGACCTCACCACAATGTCACTTGAAGTACTAATGGGTAAACTACTCACTCATGAACTGGAGCTACAAGATTTTGAAGAGCCTGCTCCAAAGGAGAAGACTATCGCCCTCAAGGCTCAGCACAGAAAAGCTGCTGAAGATGACTCAGACAGCAGTGGATCTGACGCTGAAGATCAAGCTCTTCTAGCAAGAAAGTTCAAAAGATTCATGAGACATGAGAAGAGAGTCAAAGAGAACAACAGCAACAACTGGTATCAAGAAGATGCTGTCTGCTATGGCTGTAAGAAGAAGGGACATATGAAGAAGGACTGTCCCATCAACTCATCATCGAGCAAGAAGAACAACAGGTATGAAAAAGGCAACCTGAAAAGATCAATGTCTCGAAAATATGCCAACACCAGCATATGGCATGAGAGTGAAGCTAGCGACTCAGAAGATGAACATTCAGAGGACGCTGCAAACATCTGCTTCATGGCAATCGATCAGGTACCTACTGAACCTATAGAAACATATAATGACTTCACCTTTGAGCAATTAGGAGATGCCTTCAGTGACCTGATGCTTGACTACAGGAAACTGCGTAGTAAATATCAGACCGCTAAGAAGGTACTTAAAGAGTACAAAGGAGAAATAGGAAGACTTACCGACCTACTAGCTGAGGTTAGAGCTAATGTTAGTAAGTCTGGTGAGCTTTCCTCTATAAAGCTCTTATTACACGAGACTAAACAGTCATCCGAAGAGAAAGACAAGATTATAGACCAATTGAGAGAAGATCTTTCTAGAGAAAAGAAAAGTCTTCAATCTGCACAAATCAGAATGGAATCACTCACTTCTGATTATACTAAGTTATATGACACTTCCAAAAGGTTGGAAATTAGGTTAGGAAAACAGCCAGAGCCTGCTGCTTCCTATCCTAACACGTGTCACTTACCGAGAAATCGGAACATTTCCAAGCCAAACACTGTCAGACCAAACCATATAAAACCTTTACCCCAAAAGGTTAAGCCCAAACATGATTATAGGTATGCATTCTTCTATACTAGAAAACCCAAACCTACCAACCATGCACACCACTCAGCTTTCAACACTCGACATGCACAATGTCATTATTGTGGCCTTATTGATCATATATCATCTGCATGTAGAATGAGAAAGCTTGTAGATTTAAATGTTTATGCTTGGATACCTAAAGCTAACAATTCAGGACCCTACAAGAAATGGGTACCAAAGGTTTATCTGCAAACTGTTTTGTAGGTGGAACACCCTTCACATGCTAGAAGCAAATGGATCCTCGACAGCGGTTGCTCACGGCATATGACCGATGACGCTACCCTATTTGCAACACTGTCGAAGAAAAAGAAGGAAGGTTATGTTTCCTTCGGTAATAATTTGAAAGGGTATATTATTGGTATCGGTGATATTGGTAAGTCTCCCTATCCCGTGATTAAAGATGTCTGTCTAGTTACCGAGTTGAAACATAATCTGCTCAGCATAAGTCATCTAGCTAATCATGGTTATGGTATCAACTTTGGCAAAGACAAATGTACTATAGTTGATAGCTCAACTGGTAGTACTATCTTTGAAGGAATCAGGGAAGACAATATATATGTTTTCTATCTGCTGTAAGAAGCTAACATTTCAGGTAGATGCTTAATGGCCAAAAGTGGTGAGAGTCATCTATGGCACATGAGACTCGGTCATGCAAACATGGATACAATTTCAAGATTATCCACAAAGAAGTTAGTATGCGGTTTACCAGACATAACATTCAAGAAGGATTCGGTATGCAGCCAATGTGAAAAGAACAAGGATACCAGATCCACATTCAAGTCTGTAAACTCAGTATGTAATACTAGACCTCTACAATTGCTACACATGGATTTATTCGGTCCTAGCAGAGTTGCTAGCCTCGGAGGTAAATTATATGCATTTGTAATTTTAGATGATTTCTCTAGATACACGTGGGTATATTTCTTGACACGTAAAAATAACGTATTATCAGAATTTGTCGCCTTTTGCAAGAAAGTACAGAATGAAAAAGGTTACATGATCACTCGTATTAGAAACGATCATGGTGGCAAATTCGAGAATACTGATTTTGAGCAATTTTGTGACACACACGGTTTTATTCATGAGTTCTCCTGCCCTAGAACTCCATAACAAAATGGAGTTGTGGAACGTAAGAACAGAACTCTAACCGAAATGGCCAGAGTGATGTTAAATCAATTTAGCCTACCCAAATACTTCTGGGCTGAAGCTGTCAATACAGCTTGCTTTGTGCTCAATAGAGTTCTAATTCGACCCAAATCGAAGAAGACTCCATTTGAGTTATGGTTTGATAGAATTCCTTCAGTTTCATACTTTAAGATTTTTGGCTGTAAGTGCTTTATTCTTAATACTAAAGACAACTTGGGAAAGTTTGAGGAAAAGGCCGATGAAGGTATATTTCTAGGTTATGCGGCCAAGAGCAAAGGGTACAGAGTCTTCAACAAACGTACCATGATCATCGAAGAATCAATCAACGTCACTTTTGATGAAATGAACCAAATGACTCACGATGATAGTGATGAAGATCTGCCTACATCAAGTTCAACATCAGCTGAACCTGAACCAAGCTCTGCACTAGCTGAACCCCTAGAGGAGATCCAGGAACCAGCTACCTACAGAGTCTACCGAAGAGGTTGAAATTCACAGCTGATCATCCACAAGATTTGGTAATTGGTGACATTACCAAAGGAGTAAGTACTCGATCATCCAGTAGAGATATTGTTTCTAGTGTTGTATTTATTTCACAGCTAGAACCTAAATCTATTGATGAAGCATGTAGTGATAGTTTCTGGATAGATGCCATACAAGAGGAATTGAACCAATTCGAACGGAATCAAGTTTGGGAACTTGTTCCCAAGCCTATTGATCATCCGGTCATTGGTACCCGTTGGGTATTCCGAAACAAACTAAATGAGGATGGTTTAGTAACTCGTAACAAGGATCGAGTCATAGCTCAAGGATACAATCAAGAAGAGGGTATCGACTACGATGAGACTTATGCCCCAGTTGCGAGATTAGAATTCATTTGAATGTTATGTGCATTTGCATGTTTTCATGATTTCAAACTTTTTCAAATGGATGTAAAAAGTGCTTTTCTAAATGGCTTTATAAAAGAAGAAGTTTTTGTAGCACAACCTCCGGGTTTCACGGATTTCAAAAATCCTGACCATGTTTTCAAGTTGAAGAAAGCCTTATATGGTTTGAAACAAGCCCCTCGTGCTTGGTATGACCGTCTAAGCTCTTTTCTACTTGATAACGGTTTTTCAAAAGAAAAGGTTGACACTACACTATTTATTAAATCTTTTAATGGCAAGCTGCTTTTAATTCAAATCTATGTTGATGATATCATATTTGGATCTACTGATGAATCTCTTTGTCAAGAATTTTCTAAGTGTATGCAGAATGAGTTTGAGATGAGCATGATGGGAGAGCTGAAGTTCTTTTTCGGATTACAAATTAAACAAACCGACAATGGGACGTTCATTAATCAAGCCAAGTACACAAAAGATTTGCTAAAGAAGTTCGATCTGGACAATGTCAAACCTATTGGCACTCCGATGGCAACTTCAACAAAGCTTGATTCTGACGAACAAGACAAGCCAGTCGATACACGTAAGTATCGAGGTATGATTGGTAGTTTACTTTACTTAACTGCTAGTCGTCCTGATATAATGTTTAGTGTTTGCCTGTGTGCACGTTTTCAAGCTAACCCAAAGGAATCACATCTGACCGCAGTTAAGCGTATCTTCCGATACCTTAAGGGCACTTCTTCTGTCGGCTTGTGGTATCCCAAAACTAAATCCTTTGACCTTATTGGTTATTCGGATGCAGATTTTGCTGGATGCAAGGTTGATAGAAAAATTACTAGCGGTACATGTCATTTCTTAGGCAAGGCTCTAGTCTCTTAGTTTAGTAAAAAGCAAAATTCTGTAGCCTTATCAACAACAGAGACTGAGTATATCGCCGCAGGACGTTGTTGCGCTCAGATTTTGTGGATGAAACAAACCCTAGAAGACTTTGATTTATTTTTCACACATATTCCCATTTTCTGTGATAACACGAGCACCATTAATTTGACTAAGAATCCTGTATGTCATTCTCGTACTAAACATATCGAGATTAGACATCATTTTCTTAGAGATCATCATCAAAATGGAGATATAAACCTTGTGTACATAGATACTGAAAATCAATTAGCTGACATCTTCACTAAACCTCTAGCGGAAGATCGTTTCAATTATTTACGTCGAGAATTAGGAATTTTGGACGTCAATAATATTAATTGATTTTATTTTATGATTATATATCATTATGCAAAAACTGTGTTAGAGACAAGCTAATAAAGAGTCTGTCTGTCACCACAACTACGGTTGAAGCGAAGCGGTACTTAAGAGTTCCCCGGTGAACCTCCGCCAGCTGGGACAGTACTCCTACAGCTAATCTGAGACAGTCACTATATAATAACATTTAATTCATAAAATATTATTAATTATGTTATTTGAAGACTAAAATAACTAATCTTTGAATTAAATATTTGCAACGAGTCAATAAAAAAGAAGTAGCAAAAATCAACCTGAAAGAACCCTAGGCGAATTCGGCCAGAGCTCTGACCGAATTCGGCCCAAGTTCGGTTGAGGGTGTATGTGTATATATACAGAACCCGAGAGCTTCTTCTCTTCCATTGCTTCCAAACTTTCAAACAGCAGCTCCAGCAGCCCGAAACTCCTCCAAACCCTTAGTATTCACCAACCCATTGCTCCCTATCTACTTGGTGAAATCCTTCCAAATTTTGGAATCGTGCGGAGATCGTTCTTCTCTACAACATATCCAATTTTCGTGAGGTATAACTCCCTCTCTCTCCACCTTTCAAATTAGTGCTTTTTATTTCAATGGCACCTAGATTTAATCCGTCTAAGAGGAAGAAGACCACTCCTAGTGAGGAAGGGTCCGCTTCGAATCCTCATACGGATTCTTTGTTTTTGTCGGTCCAAAAGAGCGACGGCACTTTCGATGGGTTCTTCTTTCAAACCCTCGATCAAGCTTTATTATGGTACGGTGACTTTTCCATCCGATCCATATGTAGCGGCGCTCCGGTTAAATGGACGGTATTCCCTGATCATCGTCACTTATTTGAGGCATTAGGGTTACACTTACTTGTTAAACTGTGCTTCCCAATTGCTACTAATGCCATTAGATTGTTCTATTGCAATCTCGTAGTTAACACTTTTGACGTGAGCACACGTGTTGGAGGCATAGACATTGAGTTCAATGATGTCCTCCTAGCGGAGATTCTTGGTATTCCCAATGAAGGTGAACCGCTAGTTGATATCACGGAATTCGATTTCCCCGAAGGCACTACACTCACGAGTTTCAAAACGGAACTCTGTGCACCTGACAGAGTACGTTCTGGAAAGTTCAAGGCTAACAACCTGAACTTGTTTAACTACAAATTGCATCGCATCATCTACTCTACTCTTCTTCCAAAATCCACTTCCAAGGATGATGTGACTTCGCTTGAGCTGTCCGCCATGTACCATCTTATCAAGGGGATTCCTTTTTTTGCCCCTAAGACTATTATTCAGATAATAGGACGTTGTCGTGCTAGAGATCAAAATCTCTCTTACGTGATGATTCTCCCTCGTATCTTTCAGCGATTTGAGATCGATCTATCGACTTGTACTCAGAACTCTGAGCCCAAGTTACTCCAGCTTTCTCGTCGCAGCCGGACTGCTTCAGCTCCACCTCCTGCTCCTCCTACTGCACCATCTTCACCACATCAGCCGTATGCCATGACTTTTGAGGGCATACATCAGCATTTATCATCTTTGCAAGTCTTGATGACGGACATGGCTCGCGAGCGTGAGTTCCGCGATGTCATCCGTTATCAGGCGATGGCAAACTCCTTGGCTGATCTTCGATTCGCTCAGACTGGTTATTCAGTCGGTTCCATCCCTCGAGATCCAACTTTTTCGGGTTACCGCTGTGAGGATGAGGCTGTTCATGCCTACTTCCAGCCAGGTAACGCCTATGACTGGTATCGTGCACCTCGAGATTATGTTGGTGAGTTCTATGCTGGCGCCCCTACTCATCCTACTGGCGCTGGTACTTCTGGTGCTGGTACTTCCGGTCATGCTGGCCACGCTGCTGATGATATTGATGAGGATAGTGATAATGAGATCTGATTTGATTATTAGTGATATTCTATTGTATACTTGAAAATGCTCCGACATTCCAAGTTTTTATTATTTACTTTTTATCAGTACTTTGTAGTTTGCTATCAGTACTTTTTATCTTCATGGACATGTTTATGATGTTCCATTTATGACATCTCAGTTTATTTCAGCATTTTGTTTAAGCACTATCTCTTTATATTGCTTCTCCATTTTAAACTGCCTGTGAAATAGCATGCCTGAGATTTTTTTTATGTTTTTGAAGCAATACATGCCTGTGATGATAATTTGTAGAAACATTACAAGCCTGTGATGCTATATCTCTAATTCTTATACTATATTTCTTTTATTTGTTTTCTCGCTATTTGTTACTTATGCATTGATTGCGGGGGAGTCTTCTGCATTTACTGCGGGGGAGCCTTCTCTTGTGCAATTATTTTGCTAAGTGACAAAGGGGGAGAAAATTAAAGATCTAATATTTTTTTTGAGTTAAATACAGGTTATGAACAATTTCTACTTTTTGATCTTTTTGATATTTTTGAACAAGCTTAATGTTATATCATTTATAGTTTGTTAATTATCAAAATGGGGGAGATTGTTGGCCCATTGGTCATATGGTCAACCTGATTTTAATAATTGATCAAAACTCTGTCTGGATATACGAAGCTTGTTGGGACATCTCAGCTTCTTGGACACAAGCAAGATTGGATATTCACTCCGTTCAAGACTGAAGATCTGTTTGCCTACTTGAGTCTGTACTTCCTATGCAATATAATTTTTCACTTTATTTGAGTCTAGGAATAGATTGTACACCGAGTCGTACTGGCAAATAGGCTATCCCCAAAATAGTTCAAAATGTTTTTAAAAATGACCTATCAAAATGTTTACAAAAAGGTTTTCAAAAAGGTTTTCAAAAATCACCAAAAATCTATTTTAAAACCCTAACCTAACCCTGACAGAACTCGGCCAGAGTTCGGCCAGAGTTCGGTTGGTGGCCGTTTGATTTTTGAATTCTCTGGAACTTGGTCCTCCTGCAGTTGCGGATTTGACCGAGATTTGCTCATCGAGTTCTGCCCGAATTCTGCCCGAATTCTGACAGAGTTCTCCCTTTGGAATTCCTATAAATAGAGATGGATTTCGTTCATTTCAATTCACTCATTCACTTTCAATTTTCTCTCTATCTAAAAAGCTTTCTGCCTTCCAAAGAGTTTTCTAGAGCTTTCATTTTCAGATCCCAAGCCAGTTACAATCCTCTAGTCGATTTGCCAGTGCGGTACGGTATAGAAGTTTCTGAGAGATTGTAATCAGAAGGCTTGATTGAAGAATACCTCTTCACATTTGAAGTTGGACGAGTTCTTCGTATCAAAGCTCGCGTTATAGAAGTTGCAAGGACTTCGTAAGAAAACTTGCGGTTTTTCCTATAGTGGATTCAACTGGTAGCAAGAGTTCTGCCGACTGGATTAGTCCTCAACAGAGGGATACCAGTATACATCGCTGTCTTTGCGTTTGCTTTCTGAACTCTGCCTTTAGATTATTTCAACTGTGATTATATACTGTGATTGTGTTGCTAACATTTTTTAATTAGCATTATTCTGCTGCCAACTCTATTCACCCCCCTCTAGAGTATTACGCTTTACTATATCGTTCCTACAGCCTTCTCTATAGCAGTTGTGAGGGAATCGCGCTCCTGATCTATAGCAGCAGGAAGATCAGCTTGCCGCAGTACCTGAAGCTGGGCCACCAACTGATCAGTCTTCAGCAATTTTGCCTCCAGAAGAGCAGCCACCCCTGCCCCACGGGGAAGGGCCTTAAGGATATCAATTTGACCCTGGGCGCATTGTCGGGCCAAGACAAAAGAGGTCCCTCTTTCCATCGCTGCTTCTGTCCCCCTTTTCAAGTGACGATAAAAGCTGTCGACCACGTCCTGTAACGCTTCGTCCAGGACCTCTGTAGAGGACGGCTTCAGAGGAAACATCGCCGGCAACATCGAAGGAGTTGTTCTAGAACTTGCCACCAGGTGGGCAACTTCCGAACAGAATGATGCACGGATAGCGACTAACTCTTCCTCTGCCATCCGAAGAGCCTGGACACTTGGCAGGGCGAAGAAGTCGACTCCCGGAGCCGCCCGAGCAGAGGAAGACGCAAGGACCATCGTCCCTGCCCCGGCTGTCCTATCAACGGGCTTGTCGAACTCGAGCCCGCAGGAGGCCCATCATGACGAGCCGGAAGGAAAGGGGGTACGCTCCTCTCCGCCAGTACCCCTTCGGCAGAGTCTGTCCCAACAATGTCCATCCTCGACACTAGAGAGGCAGGACCTGCATGTCCATGACAACAATCAATCGACGTGACCCGAAGGATGTGATGATAGAGCAGATAGGCCTCCTCGCAAGTTAATATTCGGCTTATCTTACCAGGGAAGGAGCATGGAGGCTGCAGCTCGTTCGCAGCTGGCATGGTCTCCTCACCCGCGATCTCCAAGTTAAATTCGGCCAGCTCCTCTGTCCCAGCCACCTCGGAGGGAGAGGCAACTTGATCAGCATCATCTTGATAGAATTCAGCAATTTCAGCGACAGGCTCGTCGGAGCCCCCGTCATCCCGAGTCACGACCTCGGCAACTTGAGACTCCTCTTCTTCTGACACCTACAAGAGGGAAAGAAGATGATTAAAATCAAAGCTAGAAGAAAGGAAGAGCCGATAGTGACTTGTTTACCTCTGACGCGGGGTCAACTTTCTCGTCTTTTTCCCTTATAGTTAGCCTGCAGTGTCTGATCACAGCCAGCTTCCTAGAGCGAAGAATACCGCCAACAGAAGAAATTTGCATGCTACGCTTTCGTGCAGGTGTCACGACCCGCACCCTAGAGTTAGGGCACGAGAACGTAACAACGCCCAGCCTACACCGCAGTGTCGGCAGTAGAACGTTGTCCTAGGTCTCAATACATCTAACAGTATAAGACTAAACAGTTTATACTCCCCGAATGGGGGTGACATAGCCGAATGTAAACTCAATCACATCAAAGATAGAGCATAAAGGAAGATAGATAAAACATGAAATCGAAAAGAGATACAACAGATAGAAGTCTAAGTGTCTAAGATACAAACTCAGAATACATCTCAAAACTCAAATACAGTAATCCATAAATATAACTCAAGATGACTGAAAATAAACTATAAGCAAAAACCCTAGCTATCTATGCAACCTCTACTGTCTCCTCTAGGCTGCAAGCAACCTCCAGGCTATCTGTAAAATTTATCAACAGGTCCAGTCAGGATAGGAGCGAGTACAGTACATCTCAACAGATCATAGCAGGTTAGAAAATATAATCATGCAATAAAGTAAGATACAGGTACTGAAGAAAACAGTATGTAAACAGAGAGAGAACTGTAATAGAAATATCTACTATACATAGGGAACTAGCAGTAACTAGTGAGTCAGAGTACAATATGAACATGTAATACTCCCCCCCGTACCCCCGATCAATACACAAGGATCCAGCCATGTTATGTTATATGATGTTATGTAACAGACCCCGAAGGTGATAGACCCCGAAGGTGATAAGCCCCCGAAGGGTGGTAGACCCCGAAGGTTATACATAGTAGTCCCATAAAAATGGGGATTCTGGAGGTAACCCAACAGTGTAAGTTCCATAAAAATGGGGATTCTGGGGGTAACCCAACAGTGTAAGTCCCATAAAAATGGGGATTCTGGGGGTAACCCAATAGTGTAAGTCCCATAAAAATGGGGATTCTGGGAGTAACCCAACAGTGTAAGATTCCAGGAAGACTCTACGATCATGAGTGTACATGTCGTAAGTGATCAAAGAACCAAGAAGCATATAATACGCTATGAAAGTGAAACGCACAGAACATAGAGTACCCGATGCTCCCTAAGGATAACATCTCAAGAAAGGATCCATATAGTACTAATCCGTGTGACCAACGTGACAGTACAAGTAAAGTAATCTACTGCAGGAAATAATTCTAAGCAGGATATAAAATGATCAGAGAATGTACTCGCCTGATATCTGAATGTCCAAGGTAAAGATACTGTCCGAGGAGAGGTGTCTGGCTCCTAATTCGAACAGCACAAGTCACGATATGTCCAGAAGGGTAATATAAAGCACTACAATGTATTCTACATGAATCTAGGTCAAACTAGGCCAAAGTCAACCCTTGGTCAGCTCTGGTCAACTGCACTAGTCAAACTAGGTCAAACTAGGTCATGTCCTAACCCAGCAAGTCTTACTAGGCCTAACCAAGACTATCCTAGCAAGCCAATATACACCCAACTCTATATAGCATGCAATTATCCAATACTCAAATAGGCAAGAATTCACATTGGATATACACTAGGTAATCTATTACTTTAAGCTATATATGCCTACACATATATACACATGCATATATTGGTATTCAACATTAGGTCAATAATCATGGCATTTCAAATGGTTATATAAACTTATATATTACAACACAATATGCTAACATATATATAATATACATACATAGCTAAGTTAACTGTATTCATAAATACTTATGTAAGAGTCTATGTGTGTGTATGTAAACATGGCAAAGGGGCAAGTGCGGGTTAAATGGGCATACATAGTGTATACATATCAAAGAGTGTCAAAGTGTAAGTGAACAAAGTGTCAAGTGTGATAGTGTCAACATAGTATAAGGGGTACATGAGGTAATATAGGATTTGTGTTAACATAGAACATTACATCTCATTAACTTGTATATTGCATACATTACATCTATTATTACATTACATTCATGCTTGCATGCATTTATCATTTATTTATTCTTTTGCACCACTATATGTACCATACATTACATACTATGGAACCTACATATTCATTACAAGCCATACTTATACATGCTTACATTAGATAGGATACTTACACCTCGTACATCATTTATTTAAACATTTACTCATGTTTGCATTCTCTATTTAATTACATAATATATATACATTAACATGGGTTAAAATCAAATAGAACATTATATTACACACAAGGGTGCACAAAATGCATATGCCGAATAGTAACTCCTACTAATAATCAATATTGTACCATCTCAGCATGAATTAAAATCTAGGATTAAAGTATGTTATAGATCTATGTGTTAGCTTTTCGAAACTTCAAACGGATCACGTTTTTGTTTTCGAAAACTCCCAGAATCGCAAAAACACCGAGAACGCGTTTGTCTTTCGTACAGCTGACACTCAAATAAATCTCCAGAAAGTTACAGAAAGAATTAGGCCTATTAATATATGTTTTTGGAAAGCTAACTTCAATACGCTTCTTTTAAGACAAACGGAAGATTAAACCGAGCTTTGAGCTAGAAGTTATGATATTTCAAAGTTAGGGCTGAAATTAAAAACGTGGATAAAAATCATGACGGATTTGGGTGGTTTGAGCTAAAAGAATACACAATATATATCCTAATTATCCACAACAATAATAGCAATAATAATATGAGGAACCACACTCACAAACTTGATTATATAATCATCATGAACCATTTATTACATATATAAATATAGATACACTCTCATTACAATATATATATATAAATCTATATATGTAACATGAACACATCCACAACACAAAGGACACTCCTATGACCTCCAAATGGACACAAAATGGACACAAATGGAGATACAACCATGGGGGTCATTCCTATGGGTTCAAAATAGACTTATATGCATGAGAAAATGAAAAGGAGAAGGGATTTATACCTCCCGGTAGATCAAATCGAAGAAAAACCTTCCCGGAGCGAAACCGGCACGTAGAGATTCCAAAAGGACACGAACGAGCTCCGAATCCTCCCAAACTTGGGTAGCTTCCTCCTTGGCTAGAATGTAGAAGGAAAGAAGAAGATTTGGTGGTGAAATGGAAGGATTTGGTGGAGAAATTGCTAGGGATTGCTCTCTAGGAATTTGGGGAAGAACAAGAGAGAGAAAAATAGATGGATAATGACAAATGGGAGGCTCAACCCTATCCTTATTGTGGCTGGCCATAAAGGTGGTTTTGTCCTATTAGGAAAAGTCCAAAAGCCCCTACTAACCTATTCTATGAGTATTAGGAAAGGGCTAATTGGTTGGGGCTAAATTAGTCATTCTAAAGTCTCTAATCACACTAACCTTATCCATAATTATTAGTCTAACCTCTAACTAAAATATTTCTATCATGTGGACTAAAATTAATATCATGTGGGCCATGTCTAACTAGTGTGTGGGTCCCACTAGAGTCAAACTACCCCCGGGTCCCCGTTACAAGTCAGATTGAGATAAAATTCGAACCTGACTCAAATAATCCCAAAACAATATCATAAATAATAAAATAATATCAAAATAATTCAAAGAGGTCAAATGCAAAAATATTCTTAGGCCAAAAATGACATTAAATATCATAATCACATGGTTAGGCTCTAGGTCAAACAGTCTCTAGGGTTTCACTAGCAAAACGTCAAAAGCACAAGTCATTGATTTAAATAATTTTAAAATAATTTAAAATCACCAAAAATCATATCATGAATTAAATACCATTATTAAAATAATTATAAACACGAAATTTCAAAATTACCCTCATTTGGAAAACTGGGTGCTACAACTCTACCCACCATAGAAAAATTTCGTCCTCGAAATTTAAGATCGATAGTACTCCTTCTAGAGCCTCTAACCTACCCAATATCTAAGGTAACACTTCCTAACACTGGAATAATAAACGGACGTCTAAATAGTGTCAATCTAGGAATACCTCCAATACTGCTCTGTTGTACGGTGGTAATGGAACTTCAATAAAATATGGACTGGAACCTATATCCAAGGGACTGGACCTATTTTAAAGTGGTCTTAACTAAGGATGAAAATGAACTGATCATAGGCTATAGGTATGCTCAAACTATTATCTTCCTATTAACCATCTATTAATACATTCTATTACCATAGGAATGATGCATTACTAAGACATATAGGCCCCTATCTCTCATAACACATTTATACTCACCAAAAGACTAGTACATCCTATCAAGGCTGATACTATAATCTCTCCTAAATCTCCTAAGCTACATGTTTATAGACACACATCCCCACATCAAGGACTAACCCATATATATCTACAACTGATACTAACGGAGTGACGTCCCTATTTTCCAACAATTAAGGTCTAAAAAAATTTATCTAAATCATGCAATTTGAAGGAATAGTATACAAGGTCAGGGCATACCGTAGCAGTTGGATGTCTCACCTAGGTTCACTGGTCATTCTAGGTCAAAACAGTACTATGGTATCAACACACAAACAATCTAGGGTGTCTTAATTGGGAAGGTAAGGGAACAACAATCATCAAGGTTGTAGGGCTGTCTACCATCCTATTTAAAAATTGGTCATTATCAAAATAAAATAAAGGCAACTACCAATTATTTAAAAAAAGTTACAGAAAATCAAATTCAAAAATTAAGGAATTGAAAATCACTTGCATTAAAATCCAATCACAATATATATATAGAGAGAGCGTTAAAAGCTAGCATTATGTGTATGGGGACGTGTTCATATGGTTAGATAGTAGGCATGTGTGTACGTGAATATACATGAAAGTGTATATGAGGATTTGGATTTCAAACAATAACTATCAAGTTACACTAATCATGGCATATGGGTTAACAATCTACAATATACAATCTATTTAATCCCAACTTACATGGCTAACCATATATATATATATATAAAAAGGTAGAGACTTAGTTATGTATTTATATATTATAACATGTATGCCTAAGCTCTATATATATCTATCTAGATATGTAATCATAACATAGAGGGGAAAAAGGGTTAGGTTACATGACAATGTAAACTAAGTTAGGGTGTGTGTGTCCTTGTACAGGGTTATAGCTTAGTATTGAAAGGTTAAACCCAGTTTTAGTTCAGAATTTACATACAAAATCTGAAAAGATGCTAACATTTAAACCAGTGCAATATTAACATAACACAGTTTCAGATTTTAGGGTTTTGAACATCGCAACCAATCTCAATGGTCCCAATACATCCTAACATGATAGAAATGAAACCCTAACATACTATCCATACATTTATCTACGTATACAGTTCAATATTACATGTTAAATCTGAAATTGAACATTTGAAATCAATGTGAAAATGTTAACATATATTCAGTTTTCAGGATTTTGGAGAAATTTGAACATCAAAACCAACTCAATGTTTATCACAACCTATCATGTAAGAATATGAAACCTAACATTATATCCCTACAACAACAATGTACACAGCTCTAAATATTATATTTAAAACAATAATTTGAACTAACATTTAAAATCCAGTATTAAGGATTAATATGCACATAGTCTCAGATTTGACAAATTAAACACAAAACTCAATAATTTTTTTTAAAATGAAACTCTAGGTATGACATACATGTGCAGTGATGTAAACATAACTAATAACATGAAATTTATATTTAACTTACGAATTTAAACTGGAAAAGCAGAAAACCAGAAATATTGGAGTTTTGAAAATTTAACATCAACGACATATTAATATTTATTTAGATAGGTGAAAATCAAGTGTAGCATGCATAAGTGTCAGGAAAGTATCCACTATATATATTCATATATATATATTCTCATGTCCCAATATAAAAATCAGATTCTATACCAAAACCAACATTAGATTCCTACCAATATTGCAAAACAGGTGATTCGTGTAATCAAGACGATTTATTATTATTTAATACAAGAATAATAGCAAGAAGGGAATAACGATAAAATATATTTTGCTTATCTGTTTAAAAGAAGGAACCATTTTGAAATCCAGAGTTAAAATATCAAATCCAAGGTAAAGTCTAGCAAAATCATCGATTCATTGTATTAAGAAGAAATTCATAGAAGAAGTTACACAAAGGTTTATAAAATAGCTAAAGTTACTCCTAAGCTAAATAATGAGAAGCAAAACAAAACAAAACAATTAATAATTCCCTTTTTTTTGAAGGACTGAAACAAAGTAGAGAAAACATGTTCAAAAATATTTAAGGTACAATCTGATAATCATATGCGTCTATCCACAATCATGGTACTCTAAATCCTCGTCATACTAGTAAGCAATGCTACGATAATCACAGAGCCCTTGACTTATGCACATATCTCTAGAATCATGGTATTTAACATTTTTGCGGTGCCGCTAGCTTGGCTGCGAAAACCTTAAATTCCCACACCTGAAAAATATATCCAGAGTCAGACTATATGTCCTCACCATGCTGGCTAATGTGACTATAGAAGACTAGATTCCATAACATAGATGACCTAGCCCATATAATTTTATCTTGCCAAAAATTAAATTAAATCAACAATGAATACCCAAAAATTAAATCAAATTTATCAACGAACATCAAACTCAAAAATGAACAAAATCCTTCAATCATATAAATACAAACACGGATGCTACAGCTAATCGTCAAGATTCAAAATTCAACAATCTTCCATCAAAATCAATAAATACAAAACCCAAATTCAACAATAAACCATCAAATTCAACAACAGAAAATAAAGATAAAACAATCAAGGAAAAAGAGAGTTTTCAAATCGAAGTTAAAATAAGATTCTCAAGGGTCGTTCCAGGAATCTCTCAAGGGTTCCTAACTGTGATTGAGTACCTTCAAAATATATCCTAATCCTACTACAGGCTGTAGTGGTACTCAAGTTCGAATACCACTACATAAACTAGACCTGCATGGGCCACCACTAAAAATGTGTCACGACCCGCACCCTAGAGTTAGGGCACGAGAACGTAACAACGCCCAGCCTACGCCGCAGTGTCGGTAGTAGAACGCTGTCCCAGGTCTCAATGCATCTAACAATATAAGACTAAACAGTTTATACTCCCCGAATGGGGGTGACATAGCCGAATGTAAACTCAATCACATCTAAGGTAGAGCATAAAGGAAGATAGATAAAACATGAAATCGAAAAGAGATACAACAGATAGAAGTCTAAGTGTCTAAGATACAAACTCATAATACATCTCAAAACTCAAATACAGTAATCCATAAATACAACTCAAGATGACTGAAAATAAACTATAAGCAAAAACCCTAGCTATCTATGCAACCTCTACTGTCTTCTCTAGGCTGCAGGCAACCTCCAGGCTATCTATAAAATTTATCAACAGGTCCAGTCAGGACAGGAGCGAGTACAGTACATCTCAACAGATCATAGCAGGTTAGAAAATATAATCATGCAGTAAAGTAAGATACAGGTACTGAAGAAAATAGTATGTAAACAGAGAGAGAACTGTAATAGAAATATCTACTATACATAGGGAACTAGCAGTGACTAGTGAGTCAGAGTACAATATGAACTTGTAATACTTCCCCCCGTACCCCCGATCAATACACAAGGATCCAGCCAGGTTATGTTATATGATGCTATGTAACAGACCCCGAAGGTGATAGACCCCGAAGGTGATAAGCCCCCGAAGGGTGGTAGACCCCGAAGGTGATACATAGTAGTCCCATAAAAATGGGGATTCTGGAAGTAACCCAACAGTGTAAGTTCCATAAAAATAGAGATTCTGGGGGTAACCCAACAGTGTAAGTCCCATAAAAATAGGGATTCTGGGGGTAACCCAACAGTGTAAGTCCCATAAAAATGGGGATTCTGGAAGTAACCCAACAGTGTAAGATTCCAGGAAGACTCTACGATCATGAGGGTACATGTCGTAAGTGATCAAAGAACCAAAAAGCATATAATACGCTATGAAAGTGAAACGCACAGAACATAGAGTACCCGATGCTCCCTAAGGATAACATCTCAAGAAAGGATCCATATAGTACCAATCTGTGTGACCAACGTGACAGTACAAGTAAAGTAATCTACTGCAAGAAATAATTCTAAGCAGGATATGAAATGATCAGAGAATGTACTCGCCTGATATCTGAATGTCCACGGTAAAGATACTGTCCGAGGAGAGGTGTCTGGCTCCTAATTAGAACAGCACAAGTCACGATATGTCCAGAAGGGTAATATAAAGCACTACAATGCATTCTACATGAATCTAGGTCAAACTAGGCCAAAGTCAACCCTTGGTCAGCTCTGGTCAACTGCACTAGTCAAACTAGGTCAAACTAGGTCATGTCCTAATCCAGCAAGTCTTACTAGGCCTAACCAAGACTATCCTAGCAAGCCAATATACACCCAACTCTATATAGCATGCAATTATTTAATACTCAAATAGGCAAGAATTCACATTGGATATACACTAGGTAATCTATTACTTTAAGCTATATATGCCTACACATATATACACATGCATATATTGGTATTCAACATTAGGTCAATAATTATGGCATTTCAAATGGTTATATAAACTTATATATTACAACACAATATGCTAACATATATATAATATACATACATAGCTAAGTTAACTGTATTCATAAATACTTATATAAGAGGCTATGTGTGTGAATATGAACATGGCAAAGGGGCAAGTGCGGGTTAAATGGGCATACATAGTGTATACATATCAAAGAGTGTCAAAGTGTAAGTGAACAAAGTGTCAAGTGTGATAGTGTCAACATAGTATAAGGGGTACATGAGGTAATATAGGATTTGTGTTAACATAGAACATTACATCTCATTAACTTGTATATTGCATACATTACATCTATTATTACATTACATTCATGCTTGCATTCATTTGTCATTCATTTATTCTTTTGCACCATTATATGCACCATACATTACATACTATGGAACCTACATATTCATTACAAGCCGTACTTATACATGCTTACATTAGATAGGATACTTACATCTCATACATCATTTATTTAAACATTTACTCATGCTTGCATTCTCTATTTAATTACATAATATATATACATTAACATGGGTTAAAATCAAATAGAACATTATATTACACACAATGGTGCACAAAATGCATATGCCGAATAGTAACTCCTACTAATAATCAATACTGTACCATCTCAGCATGAATTAAAATCTAGGATTAATGTATGTTATAGATCTATGTGTTAGCTTTCTGAATCTTCAAACGGATCACGTTTTCGTTTCCGGAAACTTCCGGAATCGCAAAAACACCGAGAACGCGTTTGTCTTTCGTACAGCTGACACTCAAATAAATCTCCAGAAAGTTACAGAAATAATTAGGCCTATTAATACATGTTTTTGGAAAGCTAACTTCAATACGCTTCTTTTAAGAAAAACGGAAGATTAAACCGAGCTTTGAGCTAGAAGTTATGACATTTCTAAGTTAGGGCTGAAATTAAAAACGTGGATAAAAATCATGACGGATTTGGGTAGTTTGAGCCAAAAGAATACACAATATATATCCTAATTATCCACAACAATAATAGCAATAATAATATGAGGAACCACACTCACAAACTTGATTATATAATCATCATGAACCATTTATTACATATATAAATATAGATACACTCTCATTACAATATATATATAAATCTATATATGTAACATGAACACAACCACAACACAAAGGACACTCCTATGACCTCCAAATGGACACAAAATGGACACAAATAGAGATACAACCATGGAGGTCATTCCTATGGGTTCAAAATAGACTTATATGCATGAGAAAATGAAAAGGAGAAGGGATTTATACCTCCCGGTAGATCGAATCGAAGAAAAACCTTCCCGGAGCGACACCGACACGTAGAGATTCCAAAAGGACACGAACGAGCTCCGAATCCTCCCAAACTTGGGTAGATTCCTCCTTGGCTAGAATGGAGAAGGAAAGAAGAAGATTTGGTGGTGAAATGGAAGGATTTGGTGGAGAAATTGCTAGGGATTGCTCTCTAGGAATTTGGGGAAGAACAAGAGAGAGAAAAATTGATGGATAATGACAAATGGGAGGCTCAACCCTATCCTTATTGTGGCTGTCCATAAAGGTGGTTTTGTCCTATTAGGAAAAGTCCAAAAGCCCCTACTAACCTATTCTATGAGTATTAGGAAATGGCTAATTGGTTGGGGCTAAATTAGTCATTCTAAAGTCTCTAATCACACTAACCTTATCCATAATAATTAGTCTAACCTCTAACTAAAATATTTCTATCATGTGGACTAAAATTAATATCATGTGAGCCATGTCTAACTAGTGTGTGGGTCCCACTAGAGTCAAACTACCCCCGGGTCCCTGTTACAAGTCAGATTGAGATAAAATTCGAACCCGACTCAAATAATCCCAAAACAATATCATAAATAATAAAATAATATCAAAATAATTCAAAGAGGTCAAATGCAAAAATATTCTTAGGCCAAAAATGACATTAAATATCATAATCACATGGTTAGGCTCTAGGTCAAACAGTCTCTAGGGTTTCACTAGCAAAACGTCAAAAGCACAAGTCATTGATTTAAATAATTTTAAAATAATTTAAAATCACCAAAAATCATATCATGAATTAAATATCATTATTAAAATAATTATAAACATGAAATTTCAAAATTACCCTCATTTGGAAAACTGGGTGCTACAGCAGGGCCGGGCGCAACGGATGGCTGATCTACCACCATTTTATCTGGAAAAACAGGCGGCTGATCCGCCCCTACATCTGCCGCCGGAAGGAAAGAGTCATCTCCAACATGCTCGTCGCCTTCAACATCCGCATTAGCGGAGTCCAAATCTGGCACTTCGACTCCATTCTTTCTCTTTCTCGTCTTGGCCCCCTGGGACCTCTCCTCCAGTCCTGTACCAACAATAAAACTGGCACCCGGGTTAAAACCGACAGGGGCTTGTTCGCCAAGACATGGTACAGAGCCGCCATATGCAAGATCTCTACTGACGCCCTAATAGCAGGGACTGAGAAAATGGTACATGTATGGAATGTATCATAGTATTGCCAGGCCCTGATGCCGTCAAGAAGGCTACCTTCAAAACACAAACAAGAGCTGGGACTGTCTAGAAAAAGCTGACTGTATCCAAACTGTCGGGCAAACCTGCTAGGCAGATAAGGTTCCAGAAAGACAGTATTACGGTTGCGATACACCAGTTGAGCGGAGCGGATGTTACGTAGCCACAAAAGCATATGGCCGTCCAGAAGTTGAGGGGGACCAATACCGTCGAGATGGATAGCCGCTATTTCTTCAGCAGTAAAACGAGGGACAGATACGAAGATGTTGTACATATCTGCCCTCGCCAGTGCCATTCGGCAAGCACGCATGGTCTCGAACTTCCAAGACTTATTACGATAGCGGAAGATAAAAGCGTCGTCATCAGTTACGCCGTCTTCGGAGCCCGGTCTCATCAAAGACGGATAATGCATCAACAGCCACCCTATCAGATAATGATAGGGCAGCTCAGTCCGTTCAAAATCTTTTATCACATCACGGCAATGACCTTGGATGTGAAAGTGCGAAGGCCACGATATATGCTGCACACCATGGCCGAAAGGAGAGCTAGCCGGACTCGCAAAACTAACTTCACAGACGGAAGGATAAAATTGCGACTGATCCTCTCGATAGAACCTGCTCCTCCCGAGACTACACAATTTTGCAGCCATATCATCAAGAATCCCGCTAGGAGCGCATTCTCTGACAACTTTTGGGTATCCTAATAAAAATAACCAAAAGAGTCGGTTTGACTCCCAAATCTGTCAATAGTGGTGGCCACCCTCTTAGCTAACGACACTAAAGCTTTAACCGCCTCCCGGGATTGAGGACGTCGGGAAGTAACTCGACCTGAAGCACCCGTCGTGAAGAGAGAGCGCACCCAGTCCTTGGTATGGGGAGCATTCCCTTCCGAGCTGCTATCCTTTTTGGCTATCTGATGACATGTGCTATAATGTCACAATATCTCTTGATAAAGAGCCACGAAGCCTGGATATTGTCCTTCCAACTCTTCGAACTCCTCATTCGTGGGAGTATACGCCTCAAAAGCTTCGTCCCCCAAGGAAGCTTGGAGACCGCGTGTATTTCGTGGAGCGCAAGCCCCATTTCCCCTACTGGTGTATAGAAGGTTCCCGTACGGCGATTATACATCTCCAGCAGAGACATAAATAATCTCTTGTTTTTGGGCAAGCCATGGCTGGTGCCCCGAATAGCATGGTAAAGACCAATCTCACACAGAAAGGCCTCATACATCTGGAAGATCCACATGGACAGATTGGTCCATGAGGGAATGGGATGTATCCAACTAGGGAGCATCAATCGGCCAATGGGATAGGAGCGCTTCCGAGCAAGTTGGTTCATAAAAGTGTCGGCCGTAGAAAACGTAAAATTAGGACCCGGCACATTCAAGAAAGTACCCGGGGCCAATCCCATTATAGAACGGCTGGTGTGCACCTTGCCCGCACACACTGACTTTATACTGTTGTTATAATGGATGTCTCCCACAAACATCCCACTTCGGATAGGAGTTAAAGACTTCTCCATCTTCCGGTCCAGTAGGAGAATATTGAACCAAGATAATGGAAAGTGACGCTCCATTTTGGGGATGCGGATCGCCATCCCGTTAGAAATAAAACTCCAGTTCCCTGACACAATCAGAACCTGACTGTTCTTCACAGTCAAGGCGTCTCCGAAAAAGAACGCGGGCTTCAAGTACTCCCCTTCTAATTTCCCCGAGTTCATCATAGCATTGAGAAAATAGAAAGGCTGGTTCTTGAGGGCATTCAATCTCGTCGGAGGTTCGTCACTGGAAAACTGGTCCGCCACATGCCTAACTATATGGTCGTAGCTATAGCCCAGAGTAGCTTGAGTATGACCTACCAGGAGTTCTCCAGCAGCATTAACCGGCAAATTCACTTAGAAGAAGACAAAAAAAGATAAGTTGAAAGATGGACAAAAAGAATCGATAGGTGTTTTCGAGCTTATGCGGCTCCAACTTAACGAAGCCTCATGCGGCTCAAGAGAACACTTATGCGGCTCCAACTTAATAAAGTCTTATACGGCTCAAGCTCAGAAGAACACTTATGCGGCTTCGTTCAGTGAAGGTTCGTACGAGAGTGCTCTTATAGGGCCCTCAGGGTTCGGATAAGTTCGTGCAGACCACGTGACAGACAAATTTGTACGAATCTATGCGGCTCAGTGTAACTTATGCGGCTTCGATGGCGAAGCGCGTATGCGGTCATAGTGGCTATTCCTATGCGGCTCACGGTTCGGCCATAGGACGAACATGCGGCTCATATGAAGATAAAGGCTCGTACATAAAGCATACGACGTAGCCATAGCAGTTAGGGTTCTTTAACCTCACGTAATGTCCTTACCAGCAATAGGGGGATAGACGTCAGGGTGAGCTGCGGGCACGTCGTTCGGTGGAGGAGCGGCCGCAGTCGAAGTAGAAGCAGTCTTCTTGTCCTTCGCCGCCGTAGTCGACGAAGACGTCGCCTTCTTACCCTTCGCCGCAACGGTCTTCTTGGGAGCTATTGGTGATCGAAGAAGAGGATGACAATCGGGGTAGGGAAGGTTCGAAGTAAAGGAGAAAGTAAAGAAGTTTTCTCTCTTAAACTCCTCTTATTTATAGAGGACAAGAGAGGGGAGGACATGTAGACTAATAACCGCCTCAAAAAAGACGAAACCGACTCCTAGGATTTCGTCCCCACTCCCATAAAGGAGATTCACCCAGGGCATAAAATCCAAAGATTTAATGAGCCGACCCTTGGGATTTCCCCTAAAGACGGTACTAAAACAAATTTGAGGTAATTAAAGACACGCACACGTGGCAAGGAGCTATGCAGCCCGAAAGTCCCTGCGGCTGATTGACTCAATACGACTGAGACATCCATACGGCCAGGATACCATATGCGGCCAGAAGAGTTTATACATAGCCATGCTTCTTATTCAAAGTATTTCAATTTTACAAATTGAAAACTTTGAAGGGGGTCTTGTAGAAGCATGGAAAAGAATAAAGAAAGATCCATGCGGCCAGAAAACCCCAAGCGGCTCAGAGAGCTCATGCGGCTCAAGGATCCATACGGCTCAAGCATCTATGCGGCTCGAATAAGTCCCATGCGGCTCAGAGTGGAGCTACGTGGCCTGCAAACAGCTCTTCCCTTTGTACTTTACTGCATTAAATGCCTCGACGGCTGACAGCTCTGACACATGACAGCTCTGACACAAAGATATAATTATGACTCCGTCATGATGGCAGACTCCTAGGGAACCGAAGGAAATCTCTGACACGATCCTCCAAAATCCAGAAACTTTCATGCGGCCTTGACACGTGGACAGTCGCATGCGGCTCAAGTAGAGACCACCCCATGTGGCTCAGGCTGAAGCTGTCCCATACGGCTCAGACCGAAGCTATCTTATGCGGCTCAAGCAGAGGCTACCTTATACGGCTCACGAGGACTATCTTCATGCAGCTCACAGAGAAGCCACCCATTATACGGCCGCCTACGTTCATGCGGCTCCGATTATCACTATGCGGTTCAAATGATCAGGTGCTACTCCCAAGCAGCCTTGACATGTGGCCAGCCTTATGTGGCTCAATTGGGAGCAATCCTCATGCGGCTCAGATTTCCTCAGTGGCTCACGGTTAAGACACGTGGCATGATAGTGGGACACGTGGCATCAAATTGATCGAAATCCATCAACAAATCCGAATAAAATATTGGGATCAAATCAGATCATTTGTATCAAGCAAATTAATGACACGTGGTTGGAAATCCGAGATTGGCATGACAAATCAGGAGGATTTATGTCAATCATCATTAATTATCCACAAAAGATTTGATACAATCACAATAATTGCTCAAATATGTTATATTCAAGACGAACGGCCCAGATTCATTGAGCCTTAGCCGTCGACTTTTGAGAATGGACAATCATTGTAAACCCTAGTGATGCCCCCCACTCTTATAAATAGCAAGGTGCAATTCCCTTGCGAAAAAAAGGAGATTCTAATATATTTTTTGCAAAAGAATGAGACTCCATGATTTTTACAAAAAAAAAGACACAGAGATCCAGAGAGCCAGAGAGAGAATATATAGAGACCGAGAGGAGAGCATTTCTTCATCAACGCAAAGTAGTTCTTCTACAGAGCCAAGGCTGCGCCCGATCGTCCAAGGAGTAAGACAGAGCGGCCGTCGCTTTCCCGAGCCTCTATCGTCACCCCCAGAATCTAAAATAAACAATTGTACTTAGATTATTGTAACTAGACTTTCGTCCCTAGGCTTTCTTTGTACAAGCAAGTTTGTATTGTAAAGTAAAAGTCCAGTCCTCCGATAATTGTTCTGTCCTTTTATATTTCATGGCAAACACCGTTTCTCCTAGATTATCTTCTTGGAACATCGGATTGTCGTGGATATTTGGAGGAGTGCTACCCTCGGCCCCAGTGCCTTCCAGAGATATGGACGACGAATCTTCAAGTGTGGCAGATTTCGTCTTTGAATGGGTACCTTGGTAAACTCCTCCTGTAACGGTGGTAGACAACCGCTTAGAAGAGAGTTTCTTGGTTACGCCGGTTGAAATTTTCATACTGGAGACATTTGTTTTCTTCCCTCTCCTGCTGCCAGGAATCTTCAGAGCAGAATTGCAGGAGGCGACGAGAAGTGCCTCGTCTTCTGAGCTTGGGTGTTGCAGCCGTTGGAAGACGGACCGCCGATCTTCTTGTACTGTCGTCTTGTTACAGCAGCAGTTGACAATGACTTGGGTGCATTGATGTCCCTGATAGGACTCTCTGTATACCGAGTCTTTATCTCTTTTCTTGCGTTTATGAAGAATTATGTTGCGCAAGTCACCCATTTTGTGGGCCCGAGAGTTCTGAGCACATGAGTGTGTTGGCATCCTGCCTGCTCCCTGATGTGGGGGTAGTACGAGTACTTGCCCCTGATTATTGTTGGAAGATTCTTGATAACTGTCCCGTTCATTGGCCGCCGGGGGTTGGACACGGATAGTTTTATACAACTTTCCATCAGGGGCCTGCGTAATAGTCAGCGGGACGCTCTGATAGTCAGAAGCTGGAACAGCTGACTGAGCTCGACGAGCCTGCGCTGTCCTAGACTTTTTTCCTCTAGCACCTGAGAGTGTATAGTAGGAAGAGTCCACAGAGACTGGCACATGAGAGCATCTGGGGTCAGGATCGCCTGAGAGGTGGTCGAAGACTGACCGTGAGCCGCATGGAGCAGATGGTATACGGTTGGGTTTGGTAGCCGTGCAAGCTGTCTGCATGCGGCTGGTATGTGTGGCCGCATGACCCTTCTGTATGTGGCAAGGAGCGGTGGCCGCATAAGCAATTTGCATGCGGTTGGCAGTCGTGGCCGTATGAGCCTCCTTCATGCGGCTGGAAGTTCTGGCCGCATGAGCCTCCTGTATGCGGCTGGCTTCTGTGGTCGTATGAGTTTTCATGCGGCTGGCGCCCTTCTGCGATTTCTTCTTGGACCGCACAGACTCTTTGCCCCTGTAAGTCCAGCATCGTAGTATTTTTCTCTGCCGGACATGGGGACAGCAGAGTCCTCTATGGCCTGAAGTGGGGCCGTAAGCGAGACTTTTCTGTCGTCTTGGACAAAAGAGAGTACTTTTTCGAGAGCTTGGGGAGGAGCGAATGATTTGGGCCTCCACTCCCTGCGGGCCTTCTTCGTGCGGGCTCGCCGCTGGACCGGGCTCTCCGCTGGACCGGGCCAGCGCTCCCGTCGGAGAGCATTTCTTCAAACGCTTGCTGGTCGAACCGGGCGACCAGCATTTGTTGAGTGGAGCCAAGTTTCGCAGCGTCCGATTGTGTCACCAACTCCTCAGCCGTGGAGAAATTAGTTTCCAGCAGAGTCGCCATCATGTTTGCCATTGTAGGTCCTAAAAAATCAAGTTACATTAATCAACAAAGTCAAAGAATCAAGATATACATCATTTTGATGGGTTGTGCAGACAACAGATTGTGCAGCAATCAAATTGCGCACGTTGGTTTGCGCACGTTCCCAACTGCGCAGGATGACGTAGCAGAAGTCATCATTACCTAAATTAAATCAAATCTTCCTGACAGTTGACAGCACGGAGAACGAGAAGACTGTTCGTTTATTGTGCCGCACAGTGCTCGAGGGCGGCTGACAGTTGGCAGCGCAATCCATGATGGCGCAATCTATCCCTGCGCAGTCTGAGTCTTCGCAAATTAAAGTCTGCGCAGTTGAGGTTGCGCATTCTACCAACATAACTGATAAAGTACATGTGGCATTCATGCCATCAATTGCTCATTATGTGGCAACTGTCTATACACGATCATGCGCATTTCAATTAAATGATGCTATGTGTCCCAGATAGTTGGCTCACGATCCAGCAACTGCCCGCGCAGTCCAATGCTGCGTAAACCAATCGCTGCGTAAATTATCCTGCGCAGTCCAGAATAACTGAAAGTTAGTTATTTCCAGAACTCTATAAATAGAGTTTCAAGTCTTCATTTCAAGGGGATCAAGAGTTCAAGATCAGAGATCAGAAATCAGAGAGTTCAGGAGTTCTTGCCCAAGTGCTGCTGCATTCTTCCGAGGCTTTTGCCTTCAATTTCCGAGGCTTTCTGCCTTCAGTTCCAGAGTTGTTTTCAACTTCAGAGGCTTCATCTTCAAAGTTCACATCGTCCAAGGGATAAAGCAATCGTCATCTAGATTGGATTCCTAAATTTGTACCATTCCCAGAATTTAAATTGTAATCTTTTACAAAGTTTGCTATCAATAAAGTTTTATACTTTTGTTTTTGCAAACAAAATGGCGACTCTGCTGGGACGACTTTCTCCTCTGACGAGGAAGTGACAACTCAATGTGACACAGCGTCTATCGGAAAGACGCAGAAGATACTGGTTGTGAAAATTAACCAGACAGCTTATGAAACTATGATCAACTCCAAGACCACTCCTCGCACTGCAACTACTGCTGCCACAAGCAAAGTGTGCTCAAAGTGGGTCCCAAAGATTGATGCGCATTCTGTCAATGTAGCCAGCAAGTCTCCTGCGTAATCTGCCAGCAAGTGTGCTGCGCAGTTCAATGCTCCTATCATCAAATCCAGTGCACAAACTGTCTCTACCACTGCTGCACAGTCTGCTATGGCCAGTGCACAAAAGACTTCATATGCTGCCATGGCTAAGTATAAAACTCCTATGCCTCTGGCGCAATTGGCTGCCAAACTTCCTGCGCAAAACAATATTCCAGCAACCAAAGTACAACATAAGCACTCTGTGGCAAGAACTCCTGATGCGCAAATTACAGCTCCTGTGGCCAGAATTTCTGCGCAAAACATTCCTGCGCAAAACAAGAGTAATAGCCTTTTGGCTAAACTCTCTTCTTCTCATAACAAAGGAAGAGACTCTATTCCTCTTCCCAAATACCCTATTGCCCCTGTGCAATCCACTGGGGGTAGTCCTTTGGCTATTCCTCTTTCTCTTCAAAACAAAGGGAAAGGCCCGTTGGTCTTTTCTCAAACTTGCTTGTCCCGTGACTTGGAAGACAACAGAGGGAAACGCTCCTTAGCTAACCCTTCATCACAAAATAAAGGAAAAGGCCCTTTGGTCTTTTCTCAATCTTCCTCAGTCTTTACTGAAGAAGATCCATCTAAATGTGCCTTGGCACCAATCAGTACTAGAACTCTTTCAAACAAGGATTCTTCTTTCCTTTTTAACAAGAGTACTTGTACTAATCAAAGAGGTATTCTGCCTACTCCAATAGCAGAATTCCAAGACCTTCCAACTCTCAAAATTTCCCGTTCCAGACAAAGAAAACTGTTAGTATCTCAAACAGAAACCCCTGGGGGTAAATTTGCTGATCTCAGAACTTATCTCAACCGACCCACTTCGGTAAAACGCAAACAGTCAATGCCGAAGATCAAACATCATCAGAAATAAATCTCCAAGGTCAAAAATCCTGACACTTATGCCAATAAAGTGAGCACTTCCCTGTATACTCAAGGGACTAAATATTTGAAGAATCGGAATCATGTTCCGAATGTTATCAAAGAACAGATCCCTCAAAGCTTTCTTCGTCCTGTTGTTGATCTACGAGAACATCTAAGACAAAAATGGGACAATGTCTCAACACCTCCAATTCAACCATCTGATCATCACTGCAATCACAAAGTCATCATCCAATGTTGTTGTCAAACAACAAAATGATCTGTCTTCGATCGTTTGACTTTTGCTAAAAATGAACCTATGTCAGATGAAGACGAAGTCTTGTATGCTTCTGTTAACATGACTTCCCGAGACACTGGAGGTAAAAGATGCTCTAAGCACGGTAGACTCCGTAAACCAAGCCAACGGTATTTAGACTTACTCCAAGAATCCTCTGAAGGAGTATTTCGACATACCCGTTCTCAAAGCCGAAATACAATCAGTCAAAGGAATCTTCCTCAAGATTCTCCAGGTTATCTTCATGTTTCTCATTCAGGAGATGACTCTTTCTCCGACTATAATGCATATAGCGAAAGCTCTGAACAGACAGTGTCTTCTACTGTACCATGAGAAGTGACAGCTTATGTTGTCACTGATGATCCAGATGCTTCAACTTCTGCAAATCAAGAACAGCGAATCGCCGCACTTGAAGACAAACTAAAAACTATGGCTGAAATGGTTGCTAGTATGGATTCTATCATTGTAGCACAACATGCTACACCACCTACCGTAATACCTGCAAATCCTGAAATCATAGCATCATCAGTGCCTGTTAATGCTGGATTGGGGGTAGCATCTACTCAAATACCTCTTGTACAAGTTCAAACTACACCAAGTCAATCAGGAGCTGGGGGTAGTGCTTATAATGCCGTTCCTCCTCCTGCTAATCTAACTCAACCTGCTCCTTCTTCGTCATCAGAAAATGCCAACGAAGCTGTCAAACTCTTGCGAACTCAGTTCGAAGCCTTTAAAGAGAAAGACAACTTGCAAAGATTAGGAATCAAACAGCCCTATCCAATTGAATGGAAGGAAGTCCCGTTCCCACTGAAGTACAAAATACCAACAATCTCCTTGTTCGATGGCAGTACTTCTCCTAGTCAATTCATCAATCATTTTGAGGTAATAACTGTTCAACTTCAACCAAATGACGCTCTTCTTACCAGAGTGTTCGTCGGTTGTTTAGCCGGCGTAGCATATGACTGGTACAGAAGTTTGCCAGATTGTTGCATCACTTCCTTTTCAGGTCTCAAACAAGTCTTTCTAGAACGGTTTTATGAAGGATTTAATGATATGACGATGTCAGCTCTCAACAAAATCAAACAGAAACATAATGAAACTGCTGAGAGTTTTATCGAACGGTTCCATCGTGAAGCTTTGAAAATGCCTCCAGGAACTCCAGCTGCTGTCACTATTGATACTTGTAAGGCAAATCTTTTGCCTATTATCAGTATGTGGACGGGATCCACCCAATTCCAAGATTGGCCCTCATTCATTGTCAACGCCAAAGCTGCTGAAGTGAGTGCCGACAAGTTCAAAGAATTGGGGGTACAAATGTCTAACCCTGATCGAGATGAGCATCAGAATTCAGGTGGTAACAATCGTCAAAACAATCGCAAAGCAAAAGAGACTTTGAACATTAATTTGAACAAAAATAAAGAATCTTTGGCTGTCAATGTGGTTCCGCCTACATCCACTCCTACTCCTTCTGTACCTCCACCGAGGGAACCTCGTCCAAAAGTGGAATATTCCTTTGACGAGAATGACACTGCAAGCATCTTTGAGTGTTTACTCAAAAGCAATAAAATTCAACTCCCTGACCCAAAGAAACCTGATGAAGTCGATAAGACGGATCATCCTAAATATTGTGTGTATCACAGGTTTATTGGACATCCTACTCGAGCATGCTATGTGCTCAAAGGCAAAATTCAGGAGCTTGTCAATGCTGGTGTAGTCACTCTGCAACAAGATGAGAAGACTGTTACTGCGAATATGGTTTCAGTCCAGTTTGGGGACTTCCCTCCGCAGATGGTACAGCACGGTGTCATTCCAATTCCTAAAGCAACTCTTGAGATTGAGAATCTCCCACTTCCACCAAATGAAGGTCTTGTTCCCTTGTCTCTTGACAACGGTAAAATTATGTGGATTCATCCCGATCTTGCTCCGAAATTTGAGGTGCCCTCTTCTTCCAAGAAGAAAGCACGTTCTAAAGACAAAACCAAGATTTGCAACATGGTGTCTTTTGATCCCATAGTTGACGAGGAGATTCTGTTAGGCACCAGATCATGGAAAGCCTATTTGAAAGATCATTCTGAAGGTCAAGAGGATCCTGCTTCTTCTTCTGAGCCTGCTCCGGTACAACCTGCTTCTACTAAAGAGGTCCCTTCTATATCTTCACTAGTTGTAGTATCAATTCCTTCCAAGCCAATGACGGCTGACAAAGGCAAGCAACAAGTCCGCTTTGATAAGCCCCTGAAGAAGTCATCTCCTACAGGACTTGAAAAGCCATACAACTTTGATATATTGGCTAATTGGCCAATACACCGGCTAGACTATCAATTTTTGAGCTCTTGCGCCTTTCAAAAAAGACTCGAGAGACTTTAAGTGAAGCTCTGATGCAGGCTGAAACTTGCCTAACTCTTCTCAAGAAGCCAGAATCAGAACCGGTCTCTTGCCATCACTGTCATAGTATTTTGGAGTTGATCCCAAACATTACTTTCACTCAGGATGATATGCTACTGGAAGATAATAGACATGATCGTCCTCTTTATTATACAGGATATATTGATTCGATGAAGGTCGATCGTATCCTGATAGATCCAGGGTCTGCACTTAGCATTATGCCAAAGACTATGTTGGATGCATTGAAGATACAAGTACATAGTCTTTCGAGCACAATCACTACTATCTTGGGATTTAACCAAGGAAAAAGTGAACCTTTGGGCAAGATCCGCCTAAAACTTCAAATAGGCAATCTTCGCACAAAGGTGACCTTTTATATCGTTGACAATCATGGTTGTTCTTACAACGCTCTTCTGGGAAGACCATTCCTCCATGAACACAATGTTGTTCCCTCAACTCTTCATCAATGCTTTAAATATGTTGATGACAAAGGACAAGTTCACAAGGAAGTTGCGGACCTTTATCCTTTCATGGGCGTTGAAGCGTATTGCAACGATGCTCGTATGTACAAGGAGGAATTTATGAATGTGGTATTAGCCATGGATACGGAAGAAGATCAAAAAGTAGTACCCAATGACACTCTCATCATACCTGTCAAAGGGCGTGTTTCTCATCCTCAGTCTTCTAAACCACTGGCTATTCACTTGCCGGTTCAGGAAAAATCAGTTGATGCTGATCAAAATCAAAGGGAGCTCACCTCTTCTGAGCCACCTGTTATTGATTTACGTCGTAACAAGGACAAAAAGCAGCTCACTTCTTCTGAGCCATTTGTTGTTGATTTAACTCGCAACAAAGAAAAAAGGGAGCTCACCTCCTCTGAGCCACTTGTTATTGACCTCCGTCGTAACCAGCCTCCTCTACGTTCTTCTTCTCCTCCTCTTGTAATCAATCTGACCAAGCCTGTTAAGGCTAAAGGTCCAGATGTAAATACAGATGTAAATATCAATGAAAAAGTATCTACTTTCCAGTATACTGATGTTATTTATCATACTAAATATTATTTGGATATGTTAGATAGCTTTCAGTCATTTACAATGAGAGTTGTACAATCTCTTCAAATAGAAGTTTCGTGTGAACACCCAAAAGACTCATATCGTATTGTTCCTGCTCGCAAGAAAGGTGAACGTCCAATACTTTTTAGTAAAAGACCGGAACAAAAGTTTAGCTATACGGATGATAGCAAGGTTAACGACACAGGACCTCTTCAATTCCGTCGTTACAGTCAACAATCAAAAGACATCGTCCGAAAAATAGGTTACGACTTCAAAAGCGGCCTTAACTATAGTAAAGGTAGACGAACTCCCATCCGTATAGCAGTTCCAAAAGAAAAGTCAGAAATGTATTACAGCAGGACCAACAGAGGTCTTGGATACGTTTCTCCTCCAATGTTATCCCCAGCAATTTCTGACTCTGATAATGAAGAACGTTCTAATTCTTCTGATTCCAGATCTTGGGATTCCGATACTAGCATCGGTGAAGTCCATCGTATAATCGTATTTTCTAATATAGTTTTCGCTGAATTTTCAAAGGGATATGAAGAAGATATTGAAGAAAGTCCTGAAACAGATCCTTGGGCTCAACAGATGGATAATCAATGGGTACTCCGATTTGAACAAAGGGAACCTCCTACTGAAGATCAATTAATTCAAATTGATGTAGGAGAAAGCGAGTCACCTCGTCCAATTTTTATTAGCAAGAATCTTTCAGAAGCAGATAAGCAAGAGTTGATTCTTCTCATTAAAGAATACATTGATGTCTTTGCTTGGAGTTATGAGGACATGCCAGGTTTAGATCCCAAGATTGCTACTCATAAACTAAATTTTCTTCCTAATGCTAAACCAGTCAAACAGCAACAAAGGCGATTCAAGCCTGAAATGATGGACGCTATTGATGATGAAGTTAAGAAGCTTATAGATTGTGGCTTTATTCGAGAAGAACAACATCCTGATTGGGTAGCCAACGTTGTTCCAGTCTTGAAGAAAACCGGCAAAGTCCGAGTCTGCATCGATTTCAAAGATCTTAATAAAGCATGTCCGAAAGATAAATTTCCTTTTCCTATCACAGACGTCATGATTGATAATACTTGTGGGTTCGAGCGAATATCTTTTATGGATGGATTCTCTGGATATAATCAGATCAAGATGAATCCCGAAGATGAAAAACATACATCTTTCCGTACTCCTCGGGGAGTCTATTGCTACACAGTGATGCCATTTGGTCTCAAGAACGCTGGTGCAACTTACCAACGAGCCATGAGTACCATTTTCAGAGAACATCTTTGTAAGACTGTCGAATGCTACGTTGACGACATCGCTGTCAAAAGTCGTCTGAAGGAAGATCACATCCAAGACTTGAGAACTATCTTCAATCTCATGCGCCAACATCAACTCAAAATGAATCCCACCAAGTCATTCTTGGGTGTCTCTAGTGGCAAATTTCTCGGCTTCGTCATTACCTCCAAGGGTATACACGTGGATCCTAAGAAGATCAAAGCCATTCAAGAGATGCGTCCTCCACGCAACCTAAAAGTGCTACGAGGATTCCAAGGCCGACTTGCGTACATCAGGCGATTCATTTCGAACTTGTCTGGACGCTGCAGACCATTCACTCAACTAATGAAGAAGGGTGTATCTTTTATTTGGACTGAAGAATATCAACAAGCATTCGACGACATCAAACGATATCTTATGAACCCACCTGTTTTGGTACCACCAATCTCAGGTATTCCATTCTTAATGTATGTCCGTGCCATGGACCATTCATTGGGTGCTTTACTTGCCCAAAAGAACAAAGAAGGCCACGAACAGGCTATCTATTATCTTAGCCGTACTATGATTGGTGCTGAACACCGTTATAGTCCGGTCGAGAAAGAATGCCTGGCTCTCATGTTTGCTGTGCAGAAGACGAGGCATTACATCATTGGCCAAACTATTTATGTCATATCCTGAATTAATCCTCTTCGGGTATTAATGAAGAAGCCTAGTACACTTAATTCTCGGCTAGCCACATGGGCAATCTTGCTAGCTCAATATGACATGGTATATGTTCCTCAAAAGTCTGTCATAGGTCAAGCACTGGCAGACTTCTTAGTGGCTCATCCTGTATCAGAAACATCCAAGCTATATGACGAAATTCCAGACGAGATGTTGGAAGTCAACATGATCTCTGAAGAGTTTCTAACATGGCGTCTATTCTTTGACGGTGCGTCAAGGATCGGACCAAATGGTGCTATTGTGGCAGGTGTTGGAGTGGTCCTCGTTTCTCCAGATGGATCAACTATTCAAAGAGCCTACTCTCTAGATGAACCTTGCTCGAATAATGTAGCAGAGTACAATGCTCTACTCATCGGTCTTCAGTTAGCCAAACAACTGAATGTTGAATATCTCGAAGTCTACGGTGATTCTAAGCTGGTTGTTAATCAAGTTAGAGGAATCTATGAAGTCCGCCATCAAGATCTAATGCCTTTTCACGAAGCAGCGATCAAGATAGCTATATCATTCAAAGCTTTCTTCATAGATTATGTTCGACGAGCTTGCAATACTGAAGCAGATGCTTTGGCCAATCTTACAGCTGTCTTAGCCATCTCTATCAAAAGACAGCAGGTGGTGGTTATCTCCAACCGAGAACTGTTCTGCATCGAAAATAATTGTAATATTGAATTCATCAATTTTGCTGAAGTCAATGTTATCAATGACGATTGGAGAACTCCTTTCATCGACTTCGTGGTACATGACAAACTCCCCGAAGATCCTAAAGAGGCAACAAGTATTTGACGACGATCTCTACGATTCTACTATAATCAAATCACTAAGACTCTCTATCGACGGACTTATGACGGTCTTCTTCTGCGCTGTTTAGCTGGTGATGAAGCAAAACAAGTACTACGTGAAGCTCACGATGGTGTTTGCGGAGCACATCAGCCCGGTCCTAAACTACAGGATCGCATTCGACGCATGGGTTACTATTGGCCCTCTATGGTATCAGATGCCATTGAATATGCAAAAAAATGTCGTGCTTGTCAAATCCATGCAGATTTCATTCATTAACCATCGGAATTCTTACGTCCAATTGCTGCTTCCTGGCCTTTCGAAGCTTAGGGAATGGATGTCATAGGTCCTATCAATCCTCCTTCTTCTAGAGGACATCGGTTCATATTGGCGATAACCGACTACTTCTCCAAATGGGCTGAAGCTATACCTCTGGCTGAAGTCAAGACTAGCAGTGTCATCAACTTCGTTAAATACCACGTTATCTATAGATTTGGTGTACCTCGAAGAATCATCCATGACAATGGACCTCAATTCATCAACCAGAAATTTACTAGATTCTGTGATGATCACCGGATTAATAATGTCGCTTCGACTGCATACAATCCTGTCGCTAATGGTTTAGCTGAAGCCTTTAAGAAAACTATCATTAAACTCCTTAAGAAGTTTGTATCCACTAACAAACGGAATTGGAGCGAAAAACTTGGCGAATGTCTATAGGCCTACCGAACTACGGTCCGCAATCCCACAGGCTTTACACCTTTTTCTTTGGTGTATGGTTGTGAAGCTGTCCTTCCTTTGGAGCTGCAAATTCCTTCTTTAAGGATTGCTATTGCTAATGAGCTCACTACAGAGAACAATGACCTTCTTCAACTTCAAGAATTGGAGGCATTGGATGAAAAGCGATTAATGGCTCAACAATATATTGAGTTATATCAAGCCCGCATCTCGAAGACGTTCAATCGTAAAGTGAAGGTCAGAACCTTTCAGCAAGGAGAACTTGTTTTAACGGTCAGACGTCCTATGACTATGACTCATATGAGTAAAGGTAAGTTCGACACAAAGTGGGAAGGTCCATATGTTGTGAGCAAAATCTTCTCTAATGGAGCATATCAACTCTCAGAACTGGATGGACGAATTGCTATGATGCCTATCAACGGCAAGTTCCTTAAAAAGTACTATGTATAAATGTAAATGTTTGTAAATCATCAAACAAGTTCATGTTTATAAATAAAATTTTATTTAATCATGAATGATAGTATATGATATTAAGGAAAGTCATTATCATCCTTCTCTACATTTGGACGTGGACCACTACCGTCCTTTTCAAAAACTCGGTCAGCAAAAGAGTCGAGAACATCTTTGCTGGATCCCATGAGAAACTTGCAGGCAGCCATCCTCACGGCTTCTTCTTCTTCAGTCCTGCCTGGTTCAAGCAGAAAGTCCAGGATGTCTCTCGGTGGCTGGGGTGCAGACGGACTTTCGTCTGTTTCTGCCTTCTTCGGCTGAACTGGATTGGCAGGGCGTTCTTCAGTGCCCTTCTGAACCTTCGGGGCAATCTCAGTCTTCTTAGATGCTTCTCCAGAAGACATTTTTATGTTGAAGAGTAGAAGTGTTCGTTCCTGTCAAATTTTTGCTATATTTATAGGCAAAAGTTCCTCAACTAATGAAGCGACACGTTCATCCGACGGTTCGCCCGTTCATTAAATGCAGGACGGTTCATCCGTTCATTTATCACATTCATCCGACGATTCGTCCATCCATTAATGCCCGACGGTTCATTCGTTCGTTTATCATCATTTGACGGTTCATCCGTTCATTTGACGGTTCATCCGTTTATTTATCATCATTTGACGGTTCATCCGTTCATTTATCATCATTTGACGGTTTATCCGTTTATTTATCATTATTTGACGGTTCACCCGTTCGTTCATCATTACTTGACGGTTTACTCGTTCATTATCATCTATCACTTGACGGTCTTCCCGTTCATTCATATCACATACATTGACGATTCATCATCGTTCATTTTCTACATTAGCAACTTGTCATTTTCGATTAAGTTGTCAAATCAAAATAATAATATTTATCAAGAAATATATCGTGTCTATCTGTTATTTATATCTGAATAAGATATGCAATAAATAATGGAACCATAACCAAATGTCTTTTATTTATCAAAATATGAGGCATTACAGAAATACATCTACAGCAACAAACACAAAATTACAAAAAAATTCTAATTAAGAAGGAGGGATAATCAGATTGTCAATTTGCTGCTTCAGTGTTTGCAGCTCTTCTTCATGAGTTGATGTTACTATCCTTCTTGCTTCTTTCATCCCGCTTTCTTCATCAAAAATGGGCATGTCCACTGTCCGGCGGGTGATTTCTGTACCATGAATTGTCTCGTACTCATTCCTCTCTTGAATTAAGGCATTAAATTGTTCAATCACGAGTTGGTGATTAATAGTTTCCTCTTCAAATTCTTGCTGGAGGTGAGTAATTTTTGCTTTCAGCTCAGCAAGTCTCTGCCCTTTGTTTTCAGCCATTAAAGTAACTGATTCTATCTTAGAGTTGTATTCAGCTGATTTTGTAGAATGAGCCTCTAAAAGATTTTGAAGGTTTACCCTTTCTATATCAGCGGCTTGAGCCAGTCGCTCAAATTCAGCCTGCACTAAAGAGTCTATCTCCTTCTTCTTGAGCTCCTTATATTTCTTTGTGGAGACTTCTAATTCGTTCAATATGTGTTCAAGGAGAGTGGCCTGAGCCTCGTCTCCTTGCTCCCTTATGGCTCTTATTAAGAAAGAAGTTGGTTTCCTAACCATAATGAAATCAGCTCCTTTCTTCTCTATAATTTTATGAACAAGAGATCCTAGAGACTCGAAGAAACATCTGGTGAATGACTGGACAACTTGTTGATTAATGGCCAGAGTTCCAGGAGTCGCTATTACTCCTGTTGAGGATGAGGCAGCAGGTTGCTCGACCCTTTTCGGCTGGACAACTGGCTCTTTAAATAAAGGAGCCAGAGTAGAGCTAGTCGCTTCTCCTGTTTGATCCTCTGCAATAGTAAATTTGTTATTTTACTAATTGTTTGTCGAAGAACAAGAAGATCAAATAAGAGCAATCTTACCTTGGTTCGATCTAGCGACAAGTACATTTCCTGCTGGAATGGATTCCCTTTGAACGGAAGTAGCTTCAGCTGCGATAGCCTGGCTGCTGCCCGCTTCAGAATCGTAGGATAAATGATGACTACTACTAACAACCTACGTTGGTATGGGCACCATAGCCAGATCCGTTGGAGGTGTTGGCAGAGTCTCAAGATCTGCAAGAATTACAAATGAAGATATTAATTATCAGTCTATTTTAAAAAAAAAAAAGATTGCGAGATCTCGTTTTATACCTGGAGGGTCGGTGGCGGGATTTTCTTTCAACATATCTTCATCGGCTGCTTCTTCAAGAGATCTTTCTATCTCAACATCTTCATCAGGATTTAAAAGATCAGTAACTTTTTCTGCAGACGCCTCCACTTTAATATCCTTTTTAGGATCTGAAATATCATCGGCAGTATCAAGAGATATATGTTCTTCATTATTCCTTTCAGGATCTTGTATATATTCATCAACATTTTCAGACGAAGAGCTCTCCTCGTCTTCTTCTTCTTCTTCTTCTGCTACATTCCCACTGTTAGTTGCAGTCTGATCATCCTGCAAGCTATAACTGCAATCTTCTAAAGCTGCAATCATTTCATGATCTTCTTCTTCACGAAGAGTTCTAGGAGTAAGAGGAGGTTGAGTTGCCTCTGTAACAGGTGAAAGAGGTCGTACAACATTTTGTTCTTCCTCTGTGATGTTCTCTCTAGACTCTTCAACCTCAGTTCTTGGGACAAGATCTCCCCTCTGTTCAGTTTCTTCAAGAGTTTTGCTCCCAGGTTCAGAAACAGGTGTGGGAGATGACATTATAATTCCTGCTGCAGCATCTACTGAAGTCAAGATTTGTCTAGAAGAAGATTCTGCTAAAATTCTTCTGGTGACCACCCTCTTCTTTCTGTGTAGAGGTCTGGCAGGACTCTCTACATTTACTGGTTCCGCTTGTTTCTGTACAGAAGTTGGTGTAGTGGCAGCCTCTTGATGTGTCTCGGCCAATTGCCGAGATTGGGATCTTGTAGTGACCTTTTCAGAAGAATGATCTAGGATCAATTTCTTCTTTGCTGCTGGAGCAGGAGGCTCTTCTCTTCTTCTCTTCTTTGCGGGAGATCTACCCACTTTCAGAGAAACACGCAGTGGTGCATTTACCTCTTGAGGGAACATAATCTCCCTCGAAGTTTCTAGAGGTGCATCCGCTGGCTCGTGCACTTCATCATTTGCAGGGATCGATGAAGCAATTCTCCCTCTCCTCAATCTTGTTGCAGAAGCGAAACTATCTGCGAGATTAAAATTCTCGACAAAAGTATTCGCGGATCCGAGGACCATGGGAAGTACTCCTTGCTGACATTAAGAAGGTGGCTTTTGTATCACGGGCATTGGAATAAGCCCAAGCTCTGGCCCCGTCTATCAAATAACCTTTGCCTTGGAGGCAGGTAATTGCATTCCCTACATGGAACTGATCATACCCAAACTGCCGAGCAAATCGGCTGGGAAGATATGGTTCTAAATAGCATTCTTCTTCGAACCGGTAGACCAGATGAGATGGTCGAATCGTTTTCAACCATTCGAAGGCTGCACGGGTCAGAGGCTGCATCTTCGAATCCACCATATTTGTGGGCATTTGATCGTACCCAGCAGGGAGAGGATCACAACAGAAGTTCTATCCTCTATTCAGATTCAAGGCATATCTACACTCGCTTAAAGAAGTGTATTTCCATTTTCCATGAGAATACCTTCGGAGAAAACTGCCATCAACTGGTCCCATGCCGGGGTCCATTAAGGTTGGATAATGTAGAAGCAACCATCCAAATAAATATGTATATAGCAGTTCTAGGCGAGGGAATTCTTTTTCTTCTTTCGCCTTCAGCATTAGGTCGACGTATAAACGAAGACTGGCATTTAGTTTGCAGGTCATTGCTGATAACAAGTCCATCTTATAACCGAAGACTAACTTGACAGCAGCAAAAAGAACGCCTCGGTGGAAGCGATCCACAGCGCTGGATCCGGGAGCTACAAATCTCCGAAGCCAGTATGTTAGAAACCCTGCCAGTTGTGCTTCTTCTGACATGGGTCTATAGCCCATTCTTAAGTAACTCTCCAAAGTATCCCCTGTCTTCAAAGGAGGATACTCATGATCATCTTTCACTTGTTTATCAAAGTTACCACTCTGTTCCATCAGCTTTATGACCTCTGCGTTGCTAAAAGGTTTGAAGAAGTTAGGGTAGCATTTGTCATTCTCCTTGGTCTTCTTCTCTTCTATGTGGTTGAGAAACAGATATGGTAACCACTTCGAAGAGTAACAAGTGTTGGCGGTAGCACTCTTATAAAACAGAGAGCAGATCTTGTAATGGTACAGTAGTTCCTCGAACACTGCCACTATTGTTGTATTCTATTTTCTAAGCTTGTCCAGCTCATCATTTGTCGGTACAAACACCTCATACGGAGCATCTGCCATGGGCAAGTACGAGATATACTTCATCTCGTGGAGTGCAAACCCCATCTCTCCACCCGGGGTCATGAAGGTCCCCGTCCTATAGTTGTACCTCTCAGCCAAGGCTAAAAACATATGTGGGTTGGGAGCAAAGCCGTATACAGTGGCGTGCACTGCTTGATACAGATTGATCTGTTGGAGTTTGTCTTGGAAAGTTGTCAGAATCCAATTCGCAATGTAGTTCCATCGCTTGTAATCTAGATTCACCAATCCAGTCAGTCTAATGTCCTGTTCGGGGTATTTTCCTTCAGCCTTCGCAAATTCATTTGCGAATATCGGTGTCCTGACAGGCATCAGCATAGAAGAGTTCTCTGGTGGAATGCAGCCGGGTCTCAAGCCTCTCAATAGGACGCTATATCTATCAGAGGAGCTATAAAACATATCCTTCTTGTTTGGCCCCTTCTTTACGAAGATTTTTCCTGCACGGGCATCCTGAAAAAGAGTGATGTTCCACTCCATCTTCCTTGGGTAGCTCGCATGAGCATACCGCGATAAAGGGAGGCAGCGAGCAATGTCTGGTATGAAGAATGATCTATTTTCCTGGTGAACTATTCTCTTCTCCATCCTCGGCCTAGGCTGAGAGACTTTCTCAAAGGCGTCACCAAACAGAAATAAGGGTTTCTTATGAATAACAGCATCTGCTGACTCTAGGGGCTGTCCATTCATCAAACACATTAAAGTCTCATTATCCTGGGAGATCAGTATAGCCTGACGGGAAGCCGGCAGATCGTACTGAGGATAGTGAACATGAGACAGATCCTCTTTATACTCAGACTCTGAGAGGGTTCCCATAAAATATTCATAATCTGGATCTTCATTGATCTCAACTGCATCAAAAACAGATAAAGATTAGTACAAGTCAAAGACTCTGTTTTAACACAAAACATTAGAGTGCGCAAAATCCTCAGATTGCGCTGACATGACTTGCGCAACATCAGATTGCGTATCATAATAGGATGCGCAAAGCAATAGTTTGTGCTGACTACCTGCGCCAATCAATCGATTGTGCTGACTTCCTGTCAGCACAATTTAACAGATTGTGCAGGAATGCAGCCTTCATAAAAATAAAGACTGACAGTTGATGCAACCAAAACCCTAAAAAGGGTGACACAATATGAACTCGTCTCTAAAAAGAGATGAGTTTCAAAGATCAAAGGAAGTCGAATCACCCTAAAAAGGGTTTTTGATCGGTTGAACAACCTCTCAGAGCGGTGTGCGCGGATTCGTGTCGACATGCTCGTCGTGCAACTCTGTCAGATGGCTCGGCCGGGGCCTTGCCCTTATCGGCGGTGGTGGAGGAGCGTCGAGGAGCCATTGGTCGTCGGAGAAGAAGGCTGAAAACAAAGAGCTCGAAGTATTTCTCTCTCAGAAGCACGAATGCAAGTAAAGAGTATTTTTAAGTTTGAAGAGACTATTTATAGTCTTCGAATTATGAAACGACTACCTCTTATTTTGCCTAAAATTGAGGCTCTTCGATTGTGCAGACAGATCACCATCATGCGCAACTTGATTTGAATTTTATAATTCAAAGTATTTCGAAACTTTGAAATAATTCAACTTTCGAAAACTTTGAAGGGGGTCTTGTAGGTCCTAAAAAATCAAGTTGCATCTATCAACAAAGTCAAAGAATCAAGATATACATCATTTTGATGGGTTGCACAGACAACAGATTGTGCAGCAATCAAATTGCGCACGTTGGTTTGCGCACGTTCCCAACTGCGCAGGCTGACGTGGCAGAAGTCATCATTACCTAAATCAAATCAAATCTTCCTGACAGCTGACAGCACGGAGAACGAGGAGACTGTTCGTTTATTATGCCACACAGTGCTCGAGGGCGGCTGATAGTTGGCAGCACAATCCATGATGGCGCAATCCATCCCTACACAGTCTAAGTCTACGCAAATTAAAGTTTGCACAGTTCAGGTTGTACATTCTACCAACATAACTGATAAAGTACATGTGGCATTCATGCCATCAATTGCTCATTACATGGCAACTGTCTATTCACGATCATGCGTATTTCAATCAATTGATGCCATGTGTCCCAGATAGTTGGCTCACGATCCAGCAACTGCCTGCGCAGTCCAATGCTGCGTAAACCAATCGCTGCACAAATTATCATGCGCAGTCCAGAATAACTGAAAGTTAGTTATTTCCAGAACTCTATAAATAGAGTTTCAAGTCTTCATTTCAAGGGGATCAAGAGTTCAAGATCAGAGATCAGAAATCAGAGAGTTCAGGAGTTCTTTCCCAAGTGCTGCTGCATTCTTCCGAGGCTTTTGCCTTCAATTTTCGAGGCTTTCTGCCTTCAGTTCCAGAGTTGTTTTCAACTTCAGAGGCTTCGTCTTCAAAGTTCACATCGTCCAAGGGATAAAGCAATTGTCATCTAGATTGGATTCCTAAAGTTGTACCATTCCCAGAAATCAAATTGTAATCTTTTACAAAGTTTGCTATCAATAAAGTTTCATACTTTTGTTTTTGCAAACAGCCATTGATTATAAAAGAACACAACAGTTTTATGGGAGGACTGGACTTTTACTTCACAACACAAACTCGCTCATACAAAGAAAGCCTAGGGACGAAAACCTAGGTACATCAATCTAAGTACAATTGTTTATATTTCTGGGGGTAACGGTAGAGGCTCGGGAAAGCGACAGCAGCTCTGCCTTACTCCTTGGACGATCAGACGTAGCCTTGGCTCCGGAGAAGAAATATTCCTACTTGGGTGTGGACCTCTCTGTGTCTGGCCTTATGCGTATATCTCTGTGCTCTCTGTGCTCTGTCTCCGCTTTTTTGTCCAGACCTCTTCCCTCTTTGCAAGGGAATAACACCTTGCTATTTATAGGAGTGGGGTGTGATAATTAGGGTTTGCAGTGATTGCATTTTAAATAGAGGGCGGCCAAGAATTTGTTAGGATTTGTCCTGATCTTGCTTTTATGTTGATTGTAACAAATCTGCATCATTTGTTGGGGATTGATCCGAGTAATTATGATGATTGCAATAAATTTAATTTTTTTTTGGGATTTGACCAAATCTGAACGGTTATGTTGATTGCAGCAAATCTGAGTTATTGAGATTTGATCAACTCCTGCCACATATCCTTCGTAAATATAAATTATTGAGATTCGATCAGCTTCTGCCACGTGTTCCAACTGCGGCGAGCCGTATGGAGAATTGTCATGGTTGGGCCGCATGAGTGTGGCCTCGTGTCAGAACCGCATAAGAGTGGCCTTATCTAAACCGCATGGCAATCCTTTAATCTGAACCGCATGAGGGTGGCCCTATGATCTGAGCCGCATAGGGGTGGCCATATCTAAACCGCATGGCAATCCTTTAATCTGAGCCGTGTGAGGGTGGCCCAATGATCTGAGCCGCATAGGAGTAGCAGCCGTATGGCGGCGACCCCCATGATCCGAGCCGCATAGGAGTAGCAGCCGCATAGGGATGGCCTCCAACTGAACTACATAAGGATGGCCACGTGTCAGAGCCGCATGGAATGAAGTGCTTTAGAATTCAATGGATCGTGCCAGCTATAGAGATTTTCTTTGTTTCCCTATGAGCACACCATTATATCAAAGTTATCATTACAGCTTTATGTCAGAGCTGTCATTACAGCTTTATGTCAGAGCTGTCAAACCTTCGTATCAGACCTGTCGCTTCACATCAGGCCATTAAATGAGCTAGCTGCATAAATTAATTATAACCGGTTTGTGAAGGACTTTTTGAACCGCATAAGGCCACGTGGCTCGCTGGGAACTTTTGAGCCGCATACAACTCTAATGAACTTTTGAGCCGCATGAACCTATCCTAGTCTTGAGCTGCATATGATTTTCTATTCATTTACATGCTTCTACAACAGTATGTAACAAAAATTCAAAAGGTAGATTTTCGAAACTGCAACCTAAAGATGCGATACTGAAACATCCAACTATTGGTTCTCCTTTGACCAAACAGCACAGAAATATCTAATCAATGTCACCCATGTTGTATGAAAAACTGGTGTCCCTATCGTGTCTGTACCTGTAACCATATTCGTGCAACATGGGTGACTACATTGTACCTATTTGAAAATGGCTGAATTCCGTATGTATGCGTGTAATAGTAAGCATGACTATTATGTGTGTGTGTGTTAATGAACAGAAAGGAAGGTATATTTACAACTTCGAATGCCTGACCATATAAAGACATTTTATTTAATAACAATAAAATCTACATACATTATGCACTAATGTTACAACTTGTGAACACTTAAGCAAGGTCATTTGTCAGTTTTCTTTATCATGTCAATCTAAGATGAATCACCCTTAAATTATTATTCACAAATTTCACACAATATCTCAATTCCACAAAACCATTGAGAGTTAACAGGGAGAAGTTTGCCTTTATAATAATCACTCGAAGAGTTTCAGACTCAGGATCCCACATTTTCGTTGGAAACCTCATAACTCTCCAAAAATTTGCCAATATCTAGAGAAGCATATAAGCTTGTTTACAAAATTGATCATTTGACATCAATAATAGTAAATTGTGTGATTAATGTTGATTCTTCTTAATGCACTCATCAATATAGTTCAAAAAGGGACTTGCATAGACACTTCTCAATTTATCAGATGACAGAAAGAAAACATCAAATTTGCAAAAAAAATTACTCATAAAATTCTAAAATAAAAACTAAAGATGTTATAATATTAGTACTACAAGAGTTGACTATTAAAGAAACAATTAGCCATTTTTTAGTGGACAAAACAATGATAAATGAGGTTAGTATATACTTCAGTTATTTAGTGTAATTCAAATTGTTCAAGTTCAAATTAATACATAGTATAGTAGTGTATATTTAAAACATTCCTGAAGCATAAATATTTAAAAATTTAGTAAACATTGACTTATCCCTAGGCCCCCCGAGGCACCCCACCTTAAGTTGCCCAGAGGCAACCAGTTCAGTCTTTTAAAACTAAAAGAGTAATATAGTTTCCAGACCATTGCAATTTAGAAATATAGCTTAAACTTGTTAAACTATAGAGTCATTAAACAAAATAGCTAGTAGGCAAACAAATCAAAATATATTGCCATCATAAAACTCCATAACGAAAACATTTCTCCGAAATTGTTAAACTATAGATTTACTATAGATAGTCTAAAATTACCTGCGTCGATTTGTTAGTTAAGGAACTGCAAAACATGTTCCATCCACTCTATACGAACTTCCTTAATTTCTTCAAAATTGTAGTCTTCCTTTTGATTGTACTATTTGTAAATAGGAAGAAAAAAATGAAACTGTTATTGTCATGATATATTTATATTCTAAATATACATGTTGATTAAGAAAAACATCACCTTTGGATTAAGTAAGGTTCGATTAGATGTGATCGCCTTCATAAATCTCATCACGTAGTACCCACATTTCACAGAGCCGACTTGTTGTGGCACCTAATCATTGAAAATTAAGCAAAGTCCTTACAACTTGTATTTATTTTTTATTTACATTTACATGAGAGAAATATATTGTACCTTAATTGTTATCCAGTTCAATTTAAACATTTTGGCTTGCTTTTCCATTTGAGCATGAAACATCCGAAGTCCACTAGATGCAAATTAAAGTGGATAATATTAATAGTCATTATTGAATCATCTAATTAGTACCTTAATTGTAGTTGTGAAATTCCTAAAATATGGTACAAATATTGATGCATATCTTGTTACAATATACTGAAGATCGTCTTGAACGTAACTCCTCAAAGAGTCCAAATAATATGCTCTTATTAGTGACACGTCAATGACAACAAAAATTCTCAAAGAGTCCAAAAGTGTAACACTATATAGCACCAAGATATATACAAGTTATCGAGTTAGTAAGAACTTGTGAAGAAAAGTAAGTAAGAAAATATATTACCTAGGGTTGTATGGCAAGAAAATAAGTCGACTTTCTTTTCAAGATATCAAACTGTTACAAATATGTCATGCCCTTGCATCCTGCGTTCCAAGAACGTCTTTCCAACCAGACGAGGAGACTAGTCTCGGATTTATAAAGCAAACATCCTCGACAAGGTTTAGCTCCTTCAAACGAATGTACAACAACCTATATATGTAGTCTGTAGATTATTTAGGTCAACTTATTAATGTAATAACAAAAATTTTAAAAACAAAGTATTCAATTACCTTATGTATATTTGGATGCAATTAGATGATAGGGTACGCATTTCAATAATATTTTTGAAATCCTCCTCAAGAAGAATTGCAACTGTTGTGGTATTAAATAATTCGCCCGGAAGTGGTACCGAAATTGCGGTTTTCTCAACGATCAAGCATGTACTAGTTTAGCAAAGCAGTCCATTCCAGGCAAATTTAATTTGAATGACCTTAGAATTCTAGTGGAAGTCTTTGTTGGAGTTTTAACTTTAGTTAGCGTGTTCCATTGCTCATTGGGAACTTCCTTGTCCACCTTGGATGCCTAAAATACAACACAATTTCAGAGTAAAAATATATAAGACTTAAATAATTTGATATTTATACAAGAGACTTATAAATAAATATTGACTACCTCTCTAATTAGAGTACCATGATGAACTAAATTGGTTGGCCAAAGTATGTGATATCCAATAGCATCCTTAATCTTAGTTAGAGGGATATCTTCAGGTGGACTAGGAAGCAACGCATCCTCATCCAATATCAATTCGATGGACACAATAATATTGGGGGGATTGTATTCCATAATGGTTCCTTTGGCAACAATATTATCGATGGAACCCAAAGCCAATTGACAATCTTCTACCTTTTTAAAAGAAAGCACATAGAAAATTGTATGTCCCTTTATTACTTCCATTTTACTAGGATTTCAAGAATAAAGAAACTGACATATAGTACCTTTGTTTTACTCTTCGGACTAGGTTTTGTTGCATCGACATCCATATCTTGATCAGTTTGGAGAGGAGATTTTTCACTTACAACTTTTTCAGAAAAGTAGATGGTGGTATAAAAAAAATAGATACTGATTCAAGTAGACAGAAAAGTCCAACTTTCCAAAAAAGTTCAAGTAGAAAGAAAAATGCAAGTAGATAGTGTGTGTTCAAGTAGATAGTGTTCAGAAAAGTTCAAATAGACAATAAAGTTCAAGTAGACAGAGAAGTCCAACTTTCTAGAAATAAACAAATAGAAAGAAAAGTTGAAGTAGATAGTGTATGTCTACTTTACACTAAAATTGAAAGAAGGGATGAAATAAACCTGGTTCATGATCCTTGGCCTCTGCGAACCTTCGGAGGCATAGCTTGGTGCATTCACAGTAGGGATTGGAGGAATTGGAAAGTGGGAACTGGTATCGGATAACGGCGTAGCACAGAGACCTTGTGAAAGTAAGTTGTTTATCATCTTATTTTTTCTCTCAATCTCATCAAGCAACTTTTTTTTCTCCTCCTCCCAACCAGTCGAAATTTTTGGAGTGTTGAAAAAAGATCTTGGGGTAACATATTTTCCCATTACCATACACGACCACTGTGCTCGGGCCTCTCCATTACATATCCAAAAGCATCTATGTTTTGAGGAATCAACAACTCTCTAGAACTTATTTTATTTTTCACTTCATCCTATGAAAAGAATGAATTTATGTTAGCATCTTAATATGAAGTTGTGCAAGAAGAATGAAAATGAAATACAGTTAAGACTTGCTTACAATTTTATCCACCGTTGCTTGTGTGACTGGATCATAAACTATCGATGGATCATCACCTTCATCAGCATCGTCATTATTACCCCCTACTATTCTTTTTGTTGAACTGGTGCCTACATCCCGCTTTCGCTTCTTTCGAGCTAGCTTTCAAAATAGACAGCGATCTACTTGGTCCTTAGTATATGTACCATCTTTCTTCTGTTATTTAGAAAAAGTCATTATATAAAACTCACAATACTGACTTAAAATTCAAAATGAGATATATAAAACTCAAATACTGACTTCAAATTTAAAATGAGATCACTTACAATTTCTTCTCTTAAACCGGCATAGCCTTTTCGGCTTAACCTATGGTTATATACATGCTTCATTCTCCGACTTTGCTGCTTTTTGCGCCGGGACATAAATGATAATGTAATTTGCTTACAGTAAGTAAGAATTTCTGAAGTTGCAAAGTTAAAACATATTTAGCACTACGATAACTGAAAGTCGTTAGAAAGATGAGTTGTCAAAAACTTGGACCATTCATTTTGATTGATAAAATCATAGTTTGGAGGGGGATTTCTAAGAACTGCAAGTTTGTCCATATTTACAAGAACATAAGCTGTCAATGTATGCCGAAATGATTTTAATGCAACACCCATTGTTTACATTAATTTTTTATAGCCCTTTGATCAACAAGAAAAGATTGCTGTATATGAAGAATACTATAGTTTAGAACCAATAAATACTAATAAATGAACTCAAAATAATTTTTTTCTACATAAATTTACCTCCACTGACGACTATGCATTGTCTTTAATATTTTGAGGGAGTTTTCGCCAATTGTCATAAGTAATGGGTATCATAGAACGTGCAATAGCCCCAATCAAGCTAACACATTCTGCACCAGCCTCCCTAATAGGCTGTCAGGCCTCATTAAATGGGACAATTTTGTATTCTGTCACTTCTTCGCTTGATAGTTCTCTCTATTTTTGTAGGACCTCTTGTTGCTTTTTGTTTTTGGACTTCCTCCACTTCGGGAGGGTTCATCTCTATAACCTGTGACAAAACAAGCATGTGACAAATAGCTAACTTTATTAGGAGGATAATGCCTAAGTGGCCCTCTGATTGGCGTCGCCACTGGTTCATACAAAAAAAGATCTAATTCCTCCCACATCCGAGAAAAACTATATATTTTCCAACTCGGTAGATCGTAATGAACCCAGAGTGTGTGAAGGTTCTTTCTTTCAAGGCCTCCAACTCCTCAGGAGGAACAAGGGTTTGTAGGGTCAAAGTTGTAATCAGTAAGGAGGCTTAAGTGACCAAAACAAAAAGGACTCCTCTAGCGTCCCTGAGAAACCAACACTTTGTTGCTATAAAATTGAGCTAAAAAAATTTATTTTCATCTGGGAGAAGATAATACCATCAACGAAATAATTAAAACTTCAACCCAATTCTATAATACATAAGACAAAAAAAGCCTCCCAAATCTTAAAAATCTTACTCAAAACAAAGATTTGCAAAATTATCAACCCTTTTACCAGTCAACACAGACACTCTAAAATACACAGAGACACATTAAAAAAGTTTCATGTCTGTGTTTATGTGTCTCCCTCCAAAATAAACACAAAATGACACACCCAAAAGACTATATAGACTAATTCTTCCAAAGATTTCAATTTACAACTGAATCTAATAGTTTCAAACCTAGTTAAAAACCAAACATCCATTTCCCATATATTGTGTCAAAATCCCATATATATGTCTAAGGGAAAGCACTTACCAAAAAAAATGATGCATACCTCTTTTGAACACTTACCAAAACCAAACACATAATATGATGTATACCTCTTTTGATGTCCTCTTTTTGTTATTATTGGAAGCTATCATATTAGGCATGCTTGAAGTCAGCAAGGTGGCCGAAAAAGGCTATGAAATAATATGCAAACATGTTGGATCAAACTTTTATGTCAAAGAAATAAGTAGAGGAGATTTTACAATATATGTCTAACAAAATAAGTGGATAGTATCAGTAAAAATAGGTTGATGTAATCGTATGAGTTCATAAAGCAAAATTCATTAATGTCACATATGATGAGAAACTTGTATCCAACATTTACTTATCAACCCAATCCCTTTCACAACCTACTCTTTTATAACACATATTATTATCATCGCCAACATCAAATAATATATTAGTATTCATCGTTGCATTAGCAAAGGGATGATGTTCAATTGTATTGTCCAGGTCTTCATCATCTTTTTTGTGCATATAGTCTTTTTGACACATGGACAAAACAACAGACCATTGAGGATCAAATTGGTCTTTTACATAAAATACTTGCTTGGCTAGTAAAGCTAAAACAAAATAATCTGATTTGTACCCAACTCGATTAAGGTCCACCAATATGAAACCAAGTTCATCAACCTTAACACCCTTACTATCGACCCAGTCGCACTTAAATACTAGAATTTTGAAAGTGTGATAATCAAGCTCCCATATTTCTGTGAAAACCCCATAGAAATACATCGCCTACTATAGGATTCTTATCTTTCGAACTTGCAATCTGTATTGTCGTAGCTACAAGACTAACTCCACTATTTTGGATAACTCGAGCGTTGTCACGACCCTTCATATGATAGAGACAACCATTAATAACGTAGCTAGAATACTTAAGCACATGGTGGCTAGGCCCTTGTGCTATCCACTTCACAGTTTGTGAAATGCCTTCTCTTTTATTAAATTGGCCGCCAACCTGCAAATTTTTAGATTTATTAAAATCAAACTTAACATCTGAATAAGTTAGAATATAACTACAATAATATTGCTATAACTTCTATCTTCTCCTATAACCATTGGAGAAATGTTTGATTGTGTTTGTCCTACAACCATTTTTTATTTTTAGATTTAAGGGGATGTTGTGATTGTAACCACTCCATATGCTTACTGTTAAGACATCATAACAAACTTAATCATAAAATTTTCTAACAATTTTCATAAAATGAATAAATAGAAAATTCATGATAAAGATGCTTACTCAATATAAGGTTGAATTTCATCTGTGTTCTCCAAAACTATAAATGGGCTTCTTGCCATTCTTCACAATCAACTGCAACAATGCGACCTCCAGGCAAAGGTTGGCCATCTTTAACGTTGCCCTTCCTTGCATGTGTATTTCCTACTGCCTCAACATATGATAGATACTCGCTACAAAATTCTATTGCTTCTTCTGCAATGTAACATTCTGTAATGCATCCTTCGGGACGGTTATGAATGTGCACATAACCCTTCAAGGGTTTCATGCACCTTTCAAATGGATACATCCATGTCAAAAAAATAGGTCCACATATCCTGACTTATGCAACAAGATGGAGAGTTAAATGGACCATAATGTGAAAGAAAGATGATGGAAAATACTTTTCCAACATGCATAATGTGACCACGAGATCATTTTGAATACCGTTTAGCTTATTCACATCCACTATTTTCTTGCAAATTGAATTGAAGAAGAAGCAAAACCGAGTAATAGCAACTCTAACTGGCTTAGGCAAAATTGAATGGATTTCCATGGGTAGTAGTTGTTGCATTAGTGTATGACAATTATGGGATTTCAGACCATAAAACTTCAAATCTTGTATTGAGACAAGATTTCTGATATTAGAAGAGTAACCTTCAGGAACCTTTACGTCTACCAATGTTTGACAAAATATCTTCTTCTCATCCTTCGTCAATGTATAATAAGCACGCGACAAATATGTTCGTTTCTTTTCAAAATCACGTTTTAATTCAGTCCTTAGACCCTCGTCCACAAGATCAAGATGAGCATTGACTCCATCCTTTGTCTTTCTAGAAATGTTAAGCAATGTACCATATATGCTCTCACAAACATTTTTCTTGATGTGCATAACGTCGAGTGTGTGGCGGATATGCAAGTGTTCCTAAGAGTCCAGTGTAAAGAAGATTGACTTCTTCTTCATCCATTTTCTTTCACCTAACTGTAATGCTTTGCACTTTGCATGTTTCTTTCCCCATGAGTTCAAAATTTTATCAACCTTGTCTAATATCTCCTTTCCACTCAATAGTGTTGGAGGATCGCCAAATTCCTGCTTACCATTGAAAACTTTCTTTTGAGTGCGATATAGATGATACCGTGGAAGAAACCTCCTTGTACCAGTATACACATTTTTACCACTATGTTTCAGCCTAGGCACATAAGTATCTTCCCTGCATATGGGGCAAGCATAATACCCCTTAGTAGTGCTACCAGACAGATTTTCATATGCAGGAAAATCGTTGATAGTCCACAACAATATGGCCTTTAAAATAAAGAATTCTCTTTTTTGTGCATCATAAGCATCAACTCCCTTTTCCCATAAAAGTTTCAAGTCCTCAACTAACGGTGCTAAATAAACATCAATATCATTGTCCGACTGGTTTGGACCTGATATTAATAGCGACAACATCATGAATTTTCTTTTCATGCACAACCACGACGGTAGATTATAGGTAACTAATATAACTGGCCAACAACTGTACCTACTACTAAGGGACCTATGTGGATTTATGCCATCAGATGAAAGAGCTAATCGAAGGTTTTTAGGATCTTTCGCAAAATCTGGCCACTTATGGTAAACTAGCTTCCATGATACGGAGTCTGCAGGACGATGAAGTTTGCCATCAACTACTCTTTCATAAGCATGCCATGTTAAGTCTTTGCTGTCTTTGAGGATTGAAACATTCGTTTAAATCGGGGATTGGGAGGAAAATACTACAAAAGTTTGGCAAGAACTTTTTTACTAAAAACTTGGTGAGAATCATCAGTTGCCTTCTTCCATCTTGATGTTCCACATGTGGGACAATCTGATAAATCACTATATTCCTTTCTATAAAGTATGCAATCATTGGGACATGCATGTATCTTCTCATATTCCAAACCCAGAGCTTTCAACATCTTCTGTCACCCCCATTTTCCTCAATGGGGCTAATATAGTCATTTATATCATTTTATTATTTTAATATTATTTAAATTACTATTGTTAGTGTTTTTACGTTATTAGTTAAATAGGTATTTTGTGGATATATATATATATATATATATATATATATATATATATATATATATATATATATATATATATATATATATATATATATATATATATATATATGTACAATAAGTTTTATTATCAAACTTCTAATATATTAAAAAAATATAGATACGTAATATTTATTTTTATTTTTAGAATTTGTTTGGTATTTATTTCATTTTATGATATATATATATATATATATATATATATATATATATATATATATATATATATATATATATATATATATATATATATATATATCTTCTCATATTCCAAACCCAGAGCTTTCAACATCTTCTGTCACCCCCATTTTCCTCAATGGGGCTAATATAGTCATTTATATTATTTAAATTACTATTTTTAGTGTTTTTACGTTATTAGTTAAATAGGTATTTTGTGGATATAGATATAAATATGTACAATAAGTTTTATTATCAAACTTCTAATATATTAAATAAATATAGATACAGAATATTTATTTTTATTTTTAGAAATTTTTTTGGTATTTATTTCATTTTATGATATATATATATATATATATATATATATATATATGGGAGCGGATCAAAAGTCTCCCTTAGAAAACCCCCTAAAAAAACCCCGCACTCTAATTCGTAATATTAATGTTAATATTAATGTTAATGTTAATATTAATGTTAATGTTAATATTAATTTTTTATATTTTTTATATTAATGTTAATATTAGTGTTAATATTAATGTTAATGTTAATATTAATTTTAATGTTAAGTTTAATGTCAATTTTAGTATTTAATTTTAATATTAATATTAATATTAACATTAATATTAACATTAATATTAACATTAAATTAAGGATTAGAGTGAGGGGGGTTTTTAGGGGATTTTCTAAGGGGAAAAATAGTTTTAAATATAAATACTATTTATTAATGGGTTTTATTTATTAAATAAATACATATGCAAATATATGTATGTATGTATGTATGTATGTATGTATGTATGTATGTATGTATGTATGTATGTATACATATAAATTGTTATATGTATAAAGTGTTAAGTAATAAAGAAATGAATTAAAGAAAAGTCAAATTGAAAAAAAAAGTCAAAATAGAAATAGAAATCAAAGCAAACATTTAACTCACACAACACATAGCACAACAAATTAAGGCCTAATTACATATAACCAAACCTTATATGTAAGCTTCAGCCGAGCACCCGAGCCCTTTTATATATATATTCATTAGAGAGAGAGGATTTTTTTACAAAACCCTAACCCAAACCTAGCCGCACACCTTTCCCTCGACGTCTACTACCTGCATGCCACTTCGGACACGCCAGAGGCCGGCCAGGATGCGCGCAACGGCGACAGGACGCGAAGACAGGACATCAGCGCACGGCAGCCGCGAACCCGACTTCGCCTTGATCTTGCGCGACGCACGCTCGATCGTTTCACGATCTGTTTCTTCTGGTATGATCACAACATATACGTCTTCGTATTCCTTCAAATAGTTCATGCCGATTTGCATCATGTGTAGACAACCTATAGGTCTTTAAAACCCTTTTTGTAGAATTAAATTTCATGCAATGTACATAAAGTTATTGGTTTATGAAGATTGAGAAAAAACTATTTTTAAAAACTGAATTTTTAGAAAAATTGTCCGATACGCCGTCCGTCCCGTCAATTCGAGTGACGTGGTCGCGAACCGAAAGTGTCGAACGGTGCGTATCGATTTCGTGGACGACAAATTTGATGCGCGACAAATTTGATGCGTATCCGTCAAAATTTACGGAATCGGCCTTTTACAAATTTGTTAATTACTTTGTGCATGCTCGTCATATCGACACAAAACTTACGCCAATAGGATCATATTATTTTTCTGGTCCTTTATGCCAAGTTTGGTCTGAATCTGAGAAGGTCGATCGAAACGCTATTTTGGCAGATCTGTGACCTGATCCAACGGGCAAATTTGCGCAGGCCCACCAGAATCTAACTTTGGACATACGGTTGGGTTCGTCTCGTCAAACTGGACCTGTAGAGATGTAGTTTGATGACTCTAGGTACCATAAGTTCTGGCATATTTTTTGGTGCAAAGTAGGTCCAACGACAGACACCATTTTGACCCAAAATTACCGTTTTATCCTTGTGTACATAATTGGACTTATGGGTAGGCGTTTATAGCTAATTTGATCATTTTGAGAATGTTGGTAATATTTGTTTCTGCATTAGGAGACTGTTGTGCGAGTTGACCGTTCGTGGCTCATTGAGTGGTAGTATGGATTTCTCAGCTAAGGACAGCAGGCAAGTACATTCTCTTATAGTTTTTATTGCTTTGATATATACTATATTTGATCCAGTTGTAGTGTTATACTTGATTTTTGACACGAGGATATACGAACTAGTATACATTAAATCTCGTCATGAGATGTCACTCCTGATTTACCTGGTATATGAGTACATTGTTCGATATTGTTTCATGTACTTATATAGATACTGATTTGTGAGTGGGCTGGCCCCCTGCTTTTCGAATCCCGTGTCATGACCTGTCATGTCTGGATTCATTATATTACTCGGGGATGGGGAGTTAGTAGAGGTTATATGTGATCATTACCCCTACTTGTTTATTACTTGTGCATAGCTCCACCCTCACCACCGTAGGGTGTAGCCTGACCTTATGCTACTCTTGCATAGCTTTCCATTTTGGCCGGTGTAGCACCCAGTTTCTAAAATGAGGGCAATTTTGAAATTTTGTAATTATAAATATTTAAAAATGATATTTAAACCATGTTATATTTTTTGGTAATTTTTAGTTAATTTAAAACTATTTAAAATCACGACTTGTGATTTTGATGGTTGACTAGTGTAACCCTAGAAATTGCTAAGCCTAGAGACTAACCATGACCATGGGAGCCTAGTCATATGATTAGGATGACTAATTGCAACTTTTTAGCCTGGGGGTATTTTGGTCATTTTGATAATTTTGTAAAATTGTGAATTATATTAATTAAATATGTGCTAGTTTATTATTTGAGACTTATCCTAGAGTTTAGCCTAATATAGATTACCCTTGAGCTTAGAGTCTTGATTAGGATAACCTAGTAATGACAATGTTAACAATATCTAGATATTTCTAATAGGATATTTTCCTTTAGGATATTTGTGAAAAGAAAGCCTAAAACCAATAAGAAGGCTTGGAATTGGGTGGACAAGCCTTAGCCATCCATCTACATCTAAACCCTAACCCTAGGCTACCTTAAGGAGCCCCTCTCCCCTATTTAAACACTTAATGACACCCCCTTGCCTCCTTCTTTAAACAAACAAAATCCTAGTTTAGTGTTCTTCCCCAACTCAACCCATTTCATCAAATCAAGTCCAAATTGAGCCTAGTTTTTTGTATTAGGCTCCCCTATAGTAGTAGAAGCCATTGGAGGATATCTAGCAAGGGTTGGGAGCTTCGGGACCATTGCAAATCGAGGAAGACATCGATACTAGGCCCTTTACATTGAGATTCTAACTCTCAATAGGTAAACCTATCTACACCCATTAAAATCATAATTTTTCTTCATAGATGCATTCATTTAGGGTTCCCCTAGGTGTAGCCCAAGTTTGATAGGATTTCGTGTCCGTTCGATACCCGTATCGGACACGTATCGGTATTTTAAATAAGGTGTTCGATGAAATGTTTGTGAGAAGTAAATTGTATTAATTTCAGATTCTAATTGAACGGAAAATTAATTTATTATATGTATATCACAAATTATTTTGACTGAGTCAAAGTTTAGAAGTTTTTTGTGTCCAAAATGGACACGCACACACGCGCACATGTCCTGTACCCATCCCCTGCTACCCGACACCAAATTCTCCCTGTACATGACACTTGGACACAACAAATTTGGTGTGCTCATGGGGGCCATGACTGTCAGGCCACCCACAAAATTTTAGGTGATATGGTAGAGTATCGAGGGAGTTCTCGAGCCTGCACTGAATTTACACTGTCGCATACGTACTGTACACGCAAAAAATTTCCTCACTGATACGCACTTGTAACTTCTGACATGACTCACTTGGACACGATACAGACATGTATACACATACCCCTATGACCCCTCTAGCACTGTACACGTGCACATGGTGTCTCGTGCACTGTGTCGAGTCTATTTCGACTCGACATGGCCGCACGAGGCCTGATATTCACAGTCTTCTGATACTACATGTTTTGATTTTTTTTTGACACTTTGTGTCCACAATTGGACACGTATGGGTTCATTGGAACACATGGGGTTTATTTCTACCATTTTACATGTGTTTCCTATTTTAATTTCGAGTTACTTGATGAATTTGGGTTTCGAATTTAAATGTTTATATGTAACAGTTATTCTCAGGTTTTCTTAACTTTATCTGAGTTTTGTTGAGAAGGGGATTTGATTCCTATATTGTTTCCTGAGATTTAAAATGTTAATGTTGATTGTTATGTTGATTTCCAGTTATTAATGTTGTGTATGATTTGGTTTTCAAAGCAAATGGGTTTCAAAGGAGTTCGAATCTTTTTGGTTTTGAGTTGGTTTGATTGTTTTCTTTTTGAGATTTACATAGAGATTTTGGGATTTGGGTTCAATATGTATGTAATATAGCAGTGCATGAATGGTTAATAAATGCATATAACTGAGATTAAGATTGAAATATAAAACTGAATATTGAAATGGAAGTAAAATTAAGTTTTGTTTACATAGAATTGCGTTGGGTTATGTTAAGAAATCTGAGATTTCCTTCTCTTACTGGAATCTGAAAACCTTAGCTGAAAACTGATTTGGATGTAAAACCTGTGTTGAGATGTAAAGTAAACTGGAAATTTCAATATCTAAAACCTGGAAAACCCATAAGTAAGCTGAGAACCATTAGTTGGATACTTGAGTTAAATTCTGGAATCTTAAACTGAGATCCTAGGCTGAAATTATATGGGTTTGAATGCCTATTTGTGTGGTTGTAAATGCATGTAAAACTGAGTTAACTTGGGGGGTTCATTGTTTGGAAAATCTGAGAATGTTTGTTTAAAACTGAGATGTTGGATTTAAACATTAGATTACCATTGTAAAACCTATGTTGGGATGTAAATGTAAACTGGAAATTCAATACCTAAAACCTGAGTTTGTGCACACCCTCACCTTCACACACACACATGTAAAGATTGACATTCACATTCCACTATACACACACACTTGTTAGCCTTTCCCTCTTTATATATATATATATATGAGTATATATATGTTATTATGTATAATAATATATGTATCATGAATCTATATGTATTATGCATATATGTATGCAAGTATGTAGGTAAGCATGTATGTAATGTATACATGAATGAGCTGCATGAAGAAATATACAATATACAATGTAACTATAGTGTTAGGGTTGATACAATATTGGATACAATGTATATAGGCTTGTATGATATGTAAAATAGGTAATACAATATATGTATGAACAATATAGTATGTAAATTGCAGGTTTGATAGCTTGTATAGCCTTGTGATAGTGTGTGAGTTCTAGTCTAGGTTTGGTTAGGCCCAAGAGTTGACTTAACCTAGATTAGACTTGATTAGACTAAGTGTGACCTAGTTTGACCTAGACAGTTGACCAAAGTTGACCAAGAGTTGACTTTGACCTAGTTGACTTAGAATCATGTAGTTTGCTTTGCAGATTTCCATTATTTCAAATTGAGTACTTAAATAACCTATTTTACTGTCACTTTTCGTTCCCAGAATACGTATTTTAAATCCATGTACTATTTAAGTGTATTTATTTAAATATTTATTATGTACTGTTCTGTATTTAAATTCCTTTAATTTTTTGTTAATTAATTTTCGGCAATTTTATTTCTGTATTTTACTCCCTGTTTTTATACTCTGCTTTAGCTTTGCTTTAAGATCGACTTAGATTGGTTTATTTATGTGGTTCATCATGAACCGAACCAAACCCCCACATACCACTACCCCTTCCATTTAAAGCCAATCCCCTTTTCTCTCTTCATTACTTCACCATTACTCTCCTTCTTCTTAAACTCTTCCACCAACCTAGGAGAGCTAGGCAAGTGCCAACTTACTTTTTTATGGATCCCTATTTTTATTGTTCTATCATCTTCCTTATTTGATTCTAAGTCTCTTTAGTACTTGGCATTTTCAATTTCCATAGCTTATTTGTTTTAGATCTAAGTTTGATGTATTTTCGGATTTCTTAGGTTTTGATCTAGTAAACCTTGTTATCTTCAAGTTTTGATGGTTCCATGTCGTAGAGAATTTTGTTCTACCCTATTTTGACCTATAGAAGTTCAGTTTTGGGCTTAGAATGAAGGATTTAGAGAGCTTCTAAGCAATAGTTTCCATGATTCTGTCCTTAGAAATTCGGAGAAGAAGAATAGTTCTGGCCACGTGACAAAGCTTGACCGCATGAGCCTTAATACTGCAAGTCCCCTGGCCGCATGGGTATTTTGGCCGCATGAGTTCATTCGTTTGAGCCGCATGAGACTGATTCCAATCCCAGCCGCATGGGCTTAGTCAGCCGCATGAGACTTATCTGCCGCATGAGTTCTTAACTAACCGCATATGCATTCAGTCCCGCAGCCGTATGGCGCTGATCATTCTCGACCGTGTGACGCTGCATGACCTCTCAGCCGCATATAGGGTTGCACTTATTCTTAGCCGCATGAATTTGGTTTTCCTTAGCCGCATATAGGCTTGTCCCATGTTCAGCCGCATGAGCGTATGTCATTTTCGAGCCGCATGGGGATTGCTATTCTCCAGCCGCATAGAATTTCCCCTGGCCGCATGGTCTTATTTTAACCATAGCCGCATGAGGCCCCTTTAGTTCTAGTCGCCTAAGGCTTGTAAATTTTGGCCGTATGGGACTACTCATTTCCGGCCGCATGGAATCATCCTTGTCCGGCCGCATGAGTTTAAATTTCCTTGGCCGCATGATTTCCTGGCTGCATGAACTCTGATTCTAAATACCTTCTTGGCTGATTCTTGTTCCAAATAGCATTGATTGACATTGATTGACATCTATTGACATTGATTGACTGCCTTGGCATTTATTAACAGTAATTATTGTCTGAACATTAAAATAACATTATTGGTTATCTCGATTAATAATTGATCATGCGTTCCTAGTTGGAACCAAGAGGCGGGCTAGTCGTCTTATTGAAATGAATGAATGAGACATATTATGAACTATTATAATCGACTGACTAGTCCCAAACATTGGCATACAGACATATACAGGCTTCAATTCACTTATTTAATTATTTGTTTATTTATTTTTCTACAAACCGCAACATGTGTACTTTATGGTCAAGACATAATTATCCCGTGGTTAGTTTTGATTGTTGCATTACACTATGTAAGACCTACAACCTAACCGCACTGGTATTGTTGTAGAAATGTATATCGTACCCCGTACGAAAGTACTCATTTGAATGACCATGATCCACGGCATGGAATTTCGCTTAACATAGAGGCTATTAAGTTAAATAAAATAATGATTGCATGGAGAGAACGGATTCTCGAGTTCTTACATGGCAGCCCTCTTGGGACTAGTAGTGCCCGACAGGCCGGCTGGTCCCCACAGATACTACAAACCTGCCACACGGGCATGGAGCGGTATCTGGTTATATTATTTATTGAATATTGTATATTGATGACGGGCATCCTGCTGGGACTCGTCTAATTCATGATTGGCACGATTGATTGACTGGGTAAACTAACCTTGCTTGCACATAGTAAGAACTGAGGAATCCTTTATTGCATATATCCAGGATAACATAAAAATTACAGTAGCAAGCCGTAGTAGTTGAATGGCCGTTTAAATTGATTTGTTTGTGTACTGTATCTACTCTGTTACCTAACTGAGATGATCAGAATGTCAGGACATGACGGGCCAACTTCTGTCCTTGTTTGGTTGGGAGGTTGGTTCGAAGTGTCGTAATGTTATGTGAATTTCGGTGGCAAGCAGAGATCTATTATTATATCCTCTTATTTACTGGTTTCATCCTTCATATCGTGCTTTCTTGCGGTACTTGCTATTAGAGGTCTAACCTCTCTGGTTTTGCATGGCCAGATTTAGAGCCGGTCCCCGAGGATCCAGCTTACTTCCACCTCCAAGATGGTCAATACTAGAGGGATGATCGCAGGAGTACTCGAGTGGGTTCCTTACTTCCACACTCATTTTCTTATTTACTTCATACTTTGCCGTTTGGCACCGACATGTTAGTCGGATTGTCTTGTACTTACTTTTATATGATTGTAACTAAGTCAGGCTGCAGCTGATAACAATTGTGTATACTTTTGCTACATCAATCTGGCTATATTTTGTAAAGCCAGATATCAAAAACATTTTGACAGAGCGTTTGGGACGCCTTACTACTTTATCTCACATATTCTCTATTTCTGTTCCTTGTTAGAATGATTGAGACAATAGATGTAAAGTGACCATAGTGAGACTTTCATGTAGTATGCACCCCCTCGTCTGGTTAGACAGCATTGATCGTATTATACGGTATTCATCTACCCGTAATACGTAGCTGGCTGAGTCACTCCCCCGCTCTCCAGTATTCTGGTTCTGGGGCGTGACAAGGTTTTAGTGGTGGCCCATGCAGGTCTGATATCATACTTGTGGGGTGTTTTGATTTATAGGATGTCTCAATCACACATGTTCCCCCTTGATCTCATGATTCGTTGTTCTCAACTCTAGCTTGACATTCTAGTATCCTTTGACTCCATTGATATTTCCTGTCTGGTCGTTTGATTGTTCTCTTGTCCCTTTTTAGGGGCACTTTGTCCGCATCTGTCAGAGCTGGACAACATCAAAAAAAGGCAACATGGACAACCTGACCAGGTTGGTCAGTAACAAGGGCCAGTACTACCCCAAGAGGCTATTTAAGAAGAAGTGATAGTAGAAGCAGCAGCTGGATCGCAGTATCCGGATGTTCCACTACCACCAACAGTTCTACCTAACCCAGTGGAAGTAGACACACCAGCCCTTCTGGAGATCATAAGAGGGATGATGGCCACTCAACAACATCAGATGTTGGCCAAGCAGCGCATGCACGCTCAGTCACAAGAGCAGAACGTACTACTCAACCAAGGGTTGCAGACGGCATTGGAAAGAGGGACAAGGCCAGATTCAGGAGCATCAGCCAAGTTTTGTAAGTACAACCTCCATCGTTTCGAAGGCACGGAGGATGCCATCTCCGCAGATGCATGGCTTAAGGACATTGAGGCTATTTTGACAGCAGCTAAGGTGCCGGTAGAAGAACGTGTGGATCTAGTGAAGTTGTTACTTCAGGATCTCGCACGTGATTGGTGGGAATCAGAGGAAGTGGGCATCAGACGTCCTGTGGCTTGGAATGACTTTACAGTAAGATTCAAGACCAAGTACTATGGAGTTGTGGTGCAGTTTGAGCTACAACAGAAGTTTATCAACCTCAGACAGGCTGGCAAGACGGTAGATACTTACGCAGCGGAGTTCTGCAGATTGAGTAGGTTCGCCCCAGAGATGGTAGCAACGGAGAGCCAGAGGGTTATGAGGTTCCAGCAAGGGTTTCATCTTGAGCTCTTGTAATTGATAGAAGGGCACAATTATCAGACTTTCGACGAAGTATTGACGGCAACCCGAAGGCATGAGATCACCATTCAGAGGCTTGTGGCAAGGACTGGAGGTCAGAAGAGATCCCACAGTCAGATTGAAGGAGGAGGGGGAGCAGCGCCTCGAACAACAGCACCATCTCCTGGTATTCGCATTCACGATGTAGCAATACGAGGGCCAGTACCACTACCAAGGCAACAACAATAGCAACAGAAGAAGAATCAGCAACCCCCAGCGGACTGCACTTATTGTGGGAAGATGGGGCACACTAGAGATGGGTGTCGGGCATTGAATGGACTGTGTTTAATATGTGGAAATCCAGATCATCGGGTTACCATATGTCCTATAAATTCGAGGTCAGGAGGACCAGGGCAACAGTTTTCTGTTCTGCCCGCACCAGGGGCAGGCCAGTATCGAGGACCAGCGGTAGCAGTGAGACCGTTGGCACAGCGCCCGTTAATGCCACAGGCTCAGATGTTTCGGCAGCGGGGACCGCCGATGCAACAACACCAGCATAGACCACCCCAGCATCATCAAGGGAGGGGCCAGCAGCAGCACCAGGCTAGACCGCAGCATGGAAATCAACAAGGAGGTCGAGGGCAGGCATTCACCCTATCCTTGGAAGAGACATTAGCATCAGGAGATGTTGTAGCAGGTAATATTCTCGTCGCCTCATATCCTGCAGTAGCATTGTTTGATTCGGGAGCATCCCATTCATTTATATCTGCACAATTTGTGACACGGCTAGGAATGGAGTTCGAGGCATTGCCAGGGAGGTTAAATATACTCACTGGTAATGGGCTCATAGGAGTTAGTAGAGTCATTCTAGCATGTAGCGTTGTAGTTTGCGGGCATTCCTTACCCGCCCGGTTGATAGAATTTCTTGTTGGAAATTTTGACGTTATCTTAGGCATGGACTGGCTGAAAGACAGTTATACGACGATAGATTGTCGTAGAGGGAGTGTATCTTTTAATATTCCAGGCATGAAGTGATTCACCTTAGTCAGATCAGAGGCAACTCAGCAAGAGCAGGGAGCAGTGACGGCAATGGAAGGAGTTCAAGTTTCGAAGGTAGTTGAAGAGTTTCTAGATGTATTTTCCGAAGAACTTCCAGGGCTACCACCAGTTAGAGATATTGAGTTTAGCATAGAACTGGCGCCTGGAACTAAACCGATATCAGATCGAGTTTACAGAATGGCGAATTCGAAGCAGGCCAAGGTATATCAGCACATAGAAGAATTGAAGGAGAAAAAGTTCATCCAAGCTAGCATATCACCATGGGCAGCACCAGTAGTACTTGTAGGGAAGAAGGATGGGTCATCCAGAATGTGCATCGATTACAGGAAGCTTAACGCGGCAACAGTGAAGAACAAGTACCCACTACCCAGGATCGATGACTTATTTGATCAGTTGAGCAAAGCTAGAGTTTTCTCCAAGATAGATCTTCGTTCAGGGTATCATCAAGTGAGGGTTCAGAAGGAGGACATCTCCAAGACAGTATTCAGGTCGAAGTATGGGTATTATGAATTCTTGGTAATGCCGTTTGGCTTGACCAATGCTCCAGCAATATTTATGGATTTGATGAACCGTATCCTTATGCCGTACTTAGATCAGTTTGTCGTGGTGTTTCTCGACAACATTCTTGTATACTCTGCTAGTGAAGAGGAGCATGAAGACCACCTCAGGAAAGTGTTACAGGTTCTGAGAGAGAATCAGTTGTATGCCAAGCTCAGCAAGTGTGAGTTTTGGTCGGATCACATTTTATTTTTGGGTCATATCATATCAGGAGCTGGAGTAGCAGTGGATCCCAAGAAGGTAAAAGCAGTAGAGAGTTGGCCAGTACCCAAGACTATAGCTGATGTGCAGAGTTTCTTGGGATTGGCAGGATATTACAGAAGGTTCGTGTCAGACTTTGCAAGACTTTCAGCACCCATGACCCGCTTGACACGGAAGGATGTACCATTCATCTGGTCGGCAGAATGCCAGGCATCATTTGAGAATCTGAAGCAGAAGTTGATATCAGCACCTATTCTTACATTGCCAGTTGGACCCGGAGATTTTACTGTATATTGTGATACGTCAGGTAAAGGACTTGGATGTGTCCTTATGCAGCATGGGAAGGTGATAGCGTATGCATCTAGGCAACTTCGAGACAACAAAAAGAATTACCCAACTTACGACTTGGAATTGGCGGCAGTAGTGTTTGCTCTGAAGCTATAGAGGCATTACTTATATGGTGATCGAGTGGACATGTACAAAGACCACAAAAGTCTGAAGTACATTTTTACTCAGAAGGAGCTGAACATGAGGCAGAGAAGATGGTTAGAGCTGATCAAGGATTACGACGTGGAGCTTCAGTATCATCCAGAAAAGGCTAATGTGGTAGCAGACGCTCTCAGCAGAAGAGGCGGCGCATTTTTTTTGACAACACAGAGGCATATCTTAGAAGACCTTCAGGAGATGGGCATCGAAGTTATACTTCCTAGTGATGTAGGAGTTCTAACAAGTCTACAAGTTCAATCTGACTTGGTAGACAGGATCAAGGCAGCTCAGGCACAGGACCCAAGGATTCAGAAGCTTAGGGCAGAATGTGTGTCAGGACTCAGAAAGGAGATACAAATCTATGAGAATGGTACACTTAGGTTTGGATCGCGTCTATGTGTGCCTAGCGGAGATATCAGACAGGAGGTTATGGTAGAAGCTCACAGCTCTCAGTATTTCATACACCCTGGAGGGACCAAGATGTACCAAGATATCAAGTAGCACTTCTGGTGAAACGGGATGAAGAGGAAGATAGCTAGATTTGTTTCCCGTTGCTTGGTATGTCAGCAAGTGAAGGCAGAATAGCAGAGGCCAGCAGGGTTATTGCAACCGCTTCCTATCCGAGAATAGAAATGGGAACATATTACAATGGACTTTGTGACCAGTTTACCAAGATCGCTAAGTGGTAAAGATGCTATTTGGGTGATAGTGGACCGACTTACAAAGGTAGCACACTTTCTTCCTTTCAGAGTAGGGCAATCTACAGAAAGGTTGGCAGAGTTATATATGCAACAAATAGTCAGGCAGCATGGAGTCCCTGTCAGTATTATGGCAGACAGAGATACTCATTTTATATCATATTTCTGTAAGAGTTTACATCATAGTCTGGGTACCAAGTTAAGGTTCAGCACGGCTTACCATCCACAGACGGACGGGCAATCAGAAAGAACAATCCAGACTTTGGAAGATATGTTGCGAGCATGCACTCTAGATTTTGGAGGGTCTTAGGAGAGCCACCTGCACTTAGTCGAGTTCTCATACAACAACAGTTATCAAGCTAGTATCCAGATGGCGCCATTTGAAGCACTATATGGTAAGAAGTATAGGTCGCCACTAGCATGGGATGATATTGGAGAGAGGAAGATGCTAGGCCCAGAAATGATTATTCAGACAGTAGAAGTGGTTAAGGGAATTAGAGAGCGACTTTGAGTTGCGCAGGATCGGCATCGTCATTGGACGGACCAGCGTCGTAGGCCGCTAGAGTTTTATGTTGGGGACCACTTGTTCCTGCGGATCTCACCTACTCGTTGGGTCATTAGATTTGGCGTTCGCGGGATATTGCGTCTGTGGTACGTGGGCCCATTTGTTATCCTTGATAGGATAGGCGATGTTGCTTATCGTTTATCCCTTCCACCTTCGTTACGAGAGGTGCATGACATATTTCATGTATCTCAGCTGCGAAGGTATGTATCGAACCCAAGCCATATCCTTTATCATTCTGAGGTGGTTGTTGGTACTAACTTGTCTTACGAGGAGCAGCCTATGTCCATTTTGGTCCGAAGAGAGAAGATACTCAAGAACCGAACAATTATCCTTGTCCGGGTTGCTTGGGGTCATCACTCTTTAGGAGAGTCAACGTGGGAACGTGATGATGATATCCGATCATGGTATCCACACCTGTTTGACTCACAAGGTATATTTCTTCCTGTATACCTTGATTTTCTTAACTCCTCATGCTTGTCACCTTATGAGTAGAATTGCTTGGTGTCGTCAATAGTTAAACATAGATATGTTACTTGTTATTGGCATTGTAGAATGATTGCTTTATTAAATTGCTTATGCTTGGATTAGTTTAGCTCTGATGTTTCTATCCTGTTTGGATTTAAAATTTCGAGGACGAAATTTTTCTAAGGAGGGTAGAGATGTCACTTCCCGTTCCCAAAATACGCATTTTAAATCCATGTACTATTTAAGTGTATTTATTTAAATATTTATCATGTACTGTACTGTATTTAAATTCCTTTAATTTTCTGTTAATTAATTTTCGGCAATTTTATTTCTGTATTTTACTCCCTATTTTTATACTCTGCTTTAGCTTTGCTTTAAGATCGACTTAGATTGGTTTACTTATGTGTTTCATCATGAACCGAACCAAACCCCCACCTACCACCACCACTTCTATTTAAAGCCCATCCCCATTTCTCTCTCTTCATTACTTCACCATTACTTTCCTTCTTCTTAAACTCTTCTACCAACCTAGAAGAGCTAGGCAAGTGCCAACTTGCTTCTTGATGGATCCCCATTTTTATTGTTCCATCATCTTTCTTATTTGATTCTAAGTCTCTTTAGTACTTGGCATTTTCAATTTCCATGACTTATTTGTTGTAGATCTAAGTTTGATGTATTTTTGGATTTCTTAGGTTTTGATCGAGTAAACTTTATTATCTTCAAGTTTTGATGGTTCCATGTTGTAGAGAATTTCGTTCTACCCCATTTTGACCTATGGAAGTTCAGATTTGGGCTTAGAATGAAGGATTTAGAGAGCTTGGAAGCAAAGGTTTCCATGGTTCCGTCCTTAGAAATTTGGAGAAGAAGAACAGTTCTGGCCACGTGACAAAGCTTGACCGCATGAGCCTTCATGCGGCAAGTCCCCTGGCCACATGGGTATTTTGGCCGCATGAGTTTATTCGTTTGAGCCGCATGAGACTGATTCTAATCCCAGCCGCATGGGCTTAGTCAGCCGCATGAGACTTATCTGCCGCATGAGTTCTTAGCTAGTCGCATATGCATTCAGTCCCGTAGCCGCATGGCGCTGATCATTCTCGGCCGTATGATGCTGCATGACCTCTCAGCCGCAAATAGGGTTGCACTTATTCTTAGCCGCATGAATTTGGTTTTCCTTAGCCGCATATAGGCTTGTCCCATGTTCAGCCGCATGGGCGCATGTCATTTTTGAGCCGCATGGGGATTGCTATTCCCCAGCCGCATAGAATTTCCCCTGGCCGCATGGTCTCATTTTAACCATAGCCGCATGAGACCCCTTTTGTTCTAGTCGCCTAAGGCTTGCAGATTTTGGCCGCATGGGACTACTCATTTCTGGCTGCATGGAATCATCCTTGTCCGGCCGCATGAGTTTAAATTTCCTTGGCCGCATGATTTCCTGGCCGCATGAACTCTGATTCTAAATGCCTTCTTGGCTGATTCTTGTTCCAAATGGCATTGATTGACATCTATTGACATTGATTGACTGCCTTGGCATTTATTAACAGTAATTATTGTCTAAACATTAAAATAACATTATTGGTTATCTTGATTAATAATTGATCATGCGTTCCTAGTTGAAACTAAGAGGCTGGCTAGTCGTCTTATTGAAATGAATGAATGAGACATATTATGAACTATTATAATCGACTGACTAGTCCCAAACATTGGCATACAGACACATGCAGGCTTCAATTCACTTATTTAATTATTTGTTTATTTATTTTTCTACAAACCACAGCATGTGTACTTTATGGTCAAGACATAATTATCCTGTGGTTAGTTTTGATTGTTACATTACGCTATGTAAGACCTACAACCTAACCGCACTGTATTGTTGTAGAAATGCATGTCGTACCCCGTACGAAAGTACTCATTTGAATGATCATGATCCACGGCATGAGATTTTGCTTAACATAGAGGCTATTAAGTTAAATAAAATAATGATTGCATGGAGAGAACGGATTCTCGAGTTCTTACATGGCAGCCCTCTTGGGACTAGTAGTGCCCGACAGGCCGGCTGGTCCCCACAGATACTACAAACCTGCCACACGGGCATGGAGCGGTATCTGGTTATATTATTTATTGAATATTGTATATTGATGACGGGCGTCCTGTTGGGACTCGTCTAATTCATGATTGGCGCGATTGATTGACTAGGTAAACTAGCCTTGCTTGCATATAGCAAGAACTGAGGAATCCTTTATTGTATATATCCAGGATAACTTGGAAATCATAGTAGCAAGCCGTATTAGTTGAATGACCGTTTAAATTGATTTGTTTGTGTACTGTATCTACTCTGTTACCTAACTGAGATGATCAGAATGTCAGGACATGATGGGCCAACTTCTGTCCTTGTTTGGTTGGGAGGTTGGTTCGAAGTGTCGTGATGTTATGTGAATCCCTGTGGCAAGCAGAGATCTATTATTATATCCTCTTATTTACTGGTTTCATCCTTCATATCGTGCTTCCTTACGGTACTTGCTATTAGATGTCTAACCTCTCTGGTTTTGCATGGCCAGATTTAGAGCCGGTCCCCGAGGATCCAGCTTACTTCTACCTCCAAGATGGTCAATACTAGAGGGATGACCGCAGGAGGACTCGAGTGGGTTCCTTACTTCCCCACTCGTTTTGTTATTTACTTTATACTTTGTCGTTTGGCACCGACATGTTAGTCGGATTGTCTTGTACTTACTTTTACATAATTGTAACTAAGTCAGGCTGCAGCTGATAACAATTGTGTATACTTTTGCTACATCAATCTGGCTATATTTTGTAAAGCCAGATATCAAAAACATTTTGACAGAGCATTTGGGACGCCTTACTGCTTTATCTCACATGTTCTCTATTTCTGTTCCTTGTTAGAATGATGGAGACAATAGATGTGAAGTGACCATAGTGAGACTTTCATGTAGTATGCACCCCCTCGTCTGGTTAGACAGCATTGATCGTATTATACGGTATTCATCTATCCGTAATACGTAGCTGGCTGAGTCACTCTCCCGCTCTCTAGTATTCTGGTTCTGGGGCGTGACATTTACTCCAAATAGGACTCTGTGACACCAGTTCAGACATCCATTCATATCAGTCATTTAAGGTGACAGGCGAGTACATTCTCTGATCATTTCATACTTGTTAGGATTTATATTCTTGCTCTAGATTACTTTATATGATGCTGTCACATTGTTACCATGGATTGGTACTATATGGATCTTGTTATGCGATGTTATCTCCCTCGGGGTGCATCAGATATAGTTGTCATGTGCTTTTCATGAACATCTTGTATTTCATGTACACCGCTTTCATGTATACTCTTGTGCAATCTTGTACTCTCATGATCACGTGAGAAAACATGATAAAAATCTCTTGTACTAGGTAACGTAACTTGACTGGATCCTTGTGTATTGATTGGGGAGGGTGAGTAGGAATGGTTTTGTGATCAAATCCCATCTTGTACAATCTTGTGCGCATCTATTGTACACTCACATATGATGGAGCTACCTATTCTTATTGTATAACCTAAGCCATTTATATAACCATATTGTGCTCTAAATCACTAGTATTGCAGTTTTACTTATCATATATATATTTTAGTTATAAATTATCTCTCGTTTTTATATATATTTTTTTACAGTTCATGTATCTTACTCTTTGCATGCTTTACATTTCTCAACATGATATGAACTGCGTAAGATGTATTGTGTTCGCTCATGTCTTGACTGGACCTGTTGAAAATATTACAGATGATGATGGTGACTGCCCTACCTTCTATGGGACACATGAGGGTAACCTTCAGGAGCCTGAGGAGCATCTAGATCAGTAGAGGGTGCCTAGTCTAGTCTAGTGTTTATAGTTTTCAGTTTGTATCGGATTGTTTCGATTGTTAGTTGAGACTTAGTTATATTTCAGGACTTGTATTTATTTGTGTTGGACATCTACTTTGTGTTGTGTGATACCTCTTTTCATATTTCAGTTTATTCCTTTTATCTGATTCCATATCGTGCTCTATCTTTCCTAGACTTGTGATTGAGATATAGAGTGGAGATGTTATATTATACCTCCGTGCGAAGATGATATGTTTATATCATGTTAGATGTTATAGACGAACTATACAGCGTTCTACTGTCGACACTGCGACGTAGGCTGGACGTACCCACGTTCTCGTGCCCTTCCTCAGGGTGCAGATTGTGACACGTTTTTGTGTTGGCCCATGCAGGTCAGAGTCACAACTAGTACGATTTCGTAGTAGTGCTCGACTTAGAGTGCTTCTATGAGCCTGTTGTTAGGATATAAGATTAGACAGTATAGAGAGTTACTCAATCACTGTTAGGACTACTTGAGAGATTCCTTGGATGACCCTTGAGAATCTTATTATGAATATCTCGAAATTCGATTCCAACAGCTTCTGTTGATCTTCCTTGTTGTTGATGAATTTGATTCTTGGTAATCAAGTTTAATTTGAAATATTCTACCAAGATGAATCGTATGGGCTAGGTCGACTTAGTTATGGAATCTAGAATCTTCTACGGTCATATTAGCAAGCATGGTGAGGACATACAGTCTGATTTAGGATATATTTCTCGGGTATAGGAATTTAAGGTTTTTGCAGCCAAGCATGCGACAATACGAAAATTTTAAATAGCATGATTCTAGAGGTATGTACCTTAGTCGAGGACTCTGTAAATATTGTAGACTTGCTTACTAGTATGACGAAGATTCTGATTATCATAATTTTTGACAGACGCATATGATTATCAGATTTTATGTCAAGAAGGTTTATAAAATATTATTCTACCTTTTTAATTCAGTCTTTTTCAAAAAAAATTGTTGTTTGTCCTTCTTCAATTAACTTAGGAGTAGGAGTACTTTTAGTTGTTAGTATAGTCCTTTGTGTAACTTCCTTTGATATAAATTTCATCTAAAATATAATAAATTTATGATTTCTGTTAGGACTTTTTGACTTAGAATTGATAGTATACTTCTGACCTTAGAATGGTGACCATTGTAGCTAGTTTCCAGTTTTATATAAGATAATATTGCCTAACAGCCCTGATTGATTCATTATTTTCCTTATCTTCCCAGTCTGGCACTCTTGACCAGAGTCTGTCCCACTCAACTTGTTCCCTTGTACTACTTTTGCATCGCAACTTCCGGTCAATTTAGGCCATTCGACCATTCCCACTTAAATTATGATTATCATATGCATATTACCGTGACTTTTAATTTAGGAGCACAAGACTAGTTGTTTTCTCAAAACCGATTTCACATGCATGACCTAAACATGACACCCTACACCTATGACCTTCGTGTCCCACTCGGACACACTATCTTGTGCTTCAATTGCTTCACACGACTTTTCTGACACAAGATCCTATATTGATTTATCCCACGGAGTCGCTTTTATTTTCGACTTGAATTGGGGACACCTTTTCAACCTAAACCTGTCGAGCCAAATTGTGGCCTACTATCCATATTTAATTTGTTGATCTTGTGTACTGCTAGAAAGAGGCATCGACCTTATTGTTTGGGGTTTGACCTAGAAGGAGTATGACCATCTTAATTTCGAGGACGGAATTCTTCTAAGGAGAGTAGACTTGTAGCACCCAGTTTCTAACATTAGGGCAATTTTGAAATTTTATAATTATAAACATCTAATAATGATATTTAAACCATGTTATGATTTTTGGTAATTTTTAGTTAATTTAAAACTATTTAAAACCACGACTTGTGATTTTAATGGTTGACTAGTGTAACCCTAGAAATTGCTAAGCCTAGAGACTAACCATGACCATGGGAGCCTAGTCATGTGATTAGGATGACTAATTGCAACTTTTTAGCCTGGGGGTATTTTGGTCATTTTGACAATTTTGTGAAATTGTGAATTATATTAATTAAATATGTGCTAGTTAATTATTTGAGACTTACCCTAGAGTTTAGCCTAATCTACATTAGCCTTGAGCTTAGAGTCTTGATTAGTATAACCTTGTAATGATAATGTTAACAATATCTAGATATTTCTAATATGAAATTTTCCTTTAGGATATTTGTGAAAAGAAAGCCTAGAACCAATAGGAAGGCTTGGAATTGGGTGGACAAGCCTTAGACATCCATCTACATCTAAACCCTAACCCTAGGATGCCATAAGGAGCCTCTCCCCCCTATTTAAACACTTAATGACACCCCCTTGCCTCCTTCTTTAAACAAACAAAACCCTAGTTTAGTGTTCTTCCCCAACTCACCCCATTTCATCAAATCAAGCCCAAATTGAGCCTAGTATTTTGCATTGGGCTCCCCTACAGTAGTAGAAGCCATTGGAGGATAGCTAGCAAGGGTTGGAAGCTTTGGGACCGTTGCAAATCGAGGAAGACATTGATACTAGGCCCTTTACATTAAGATTCTAACTCTCAATAGGTAAACCTATCTAGACCCATTAAAATCATGATTTTTCTTTATAGATGCATTCATTTAGGGTTTTCCTAGGTGTAGCCCAAGTTTGGTTTGATTTCGTGTCCGTTCGATACCCGTATCGGACACGTATCGGTATTTTAAATAAGGTATTCGATGAAATGTTTGTGAGAAGTAAATTGTATTAATTTTAGATTCTAATTGAATGGAAAATTAAGTTATTATATGTATATCACAAATCATTTTGAATGAGTTAAAGTTTGGAAGTTTTTCGTGTCCAAAATGGACACGCACAAACGCGCATAGGCCCCGTACCCATCCCCTGCTACCCAACACCAAATTCTTCCTGTACACGACACTTGGACACACCAAATTTGGTGTGCTCATGGGGGCCATGACTATCAGGCCGCCCACAAAATGTCAGGTGATATTGTGGAGTATCGAGCCTGCACTGAATTTACACTGTCGTACACGCACTGTACACGCAGGAAATTTCCTCACTGATACGCACGTGTAACTTCTGACATGACTCACTTGGACACGATATATACATATGTACACGTACCCCTATGACCCTTCTAGCACTGTACACATGCACATGGTGTCTCGTGCACATGGTGTCTCGTGCACTGTGTCGAGTCCATTTCGACTCGATATGGCCGCACGAGGCCTGATATTCACAGTCTTCTGATACTACATGTTTTGATTTTTTTTGACACTTTGTGTCCATAATTGGATACTTATGGGTTCATTGGGACACGTGGGGTTTATCCCTGCCATTTTACATATGTTTCCTATTTTAATTTTGAGTTATTTGATGAATTTGGGTTTCGAATTTAAATATTTATATGTAACAGTTATTCTCAGATTTTCTTAAGTTTTTCTGAGTTTTGTTAAGATGGGGATTTGATTCCTATATTGTTTCCTGAGATTGAAAATGTTAATGTTGATTGTTATGTTGATTTCCAGTTATTAATGTTGTGTATGATTTGGTTTTCAAAGCAAATGGGTTTCAAAGGAGTTCGAATGTTTTTTGTTTTGAGTTGGTTTGATTGTTTTCTTTTTGAGATTTACAAAGAGATTTTGGGATTTCGGTTCAATATGTATGTAATATAGCAGTCCATAAATGTTTAATAAATGCATATAACTGAGATTAAGATTGAAATATAAAACTGAATATTGAAAGGGAAGTAAAACTGAGTTTTGTTTACATAGAATTGAGTTGAGTTATGTTAAGAAATCTGAGATTTCCTTCTCTTACTGAAATCTGAAAACCTTAGCTTAAAACTGTTTGGATGTAAAACCTGTGTTGAGATGTAATATAATCTGGAAATTTCAATATCTAAAACCTGGAAAACCCATAAGTAAACTGAGAACCATTAGTTGGATACTTTTGTTAAATTCTGGAATCTTAAACTGAGATCCTAGGATGAAATCATACGGGTTTAAATGCCTATTTGTGTGGTTGTAAATACATGTGAAACTGAGTTAACTTGGGGGTTCATTCTTTGGAAAATATGAGAATGTTTGTTTAAAACTGAGATGTTGGATTTAAACATTAGTACCATTGTAAAACCTGTGTTGGGATGTAAATGTAAACTGGAAATTCAATACCTAAAACCTGAGTTTGTGCACACCCTCACCTTCACACACACACACACATATAAAGATTGACATTTATATTCCACTATACACACACACTTGTTGGCCTTTCCCTCTTTATATATATATGAGTATATATATGTTATTATGTATAATAATGTATGTATCATGAAGCTATATGTATTGTGCATATATGTATGCAAGTATGTAGGTAGGCATGTATGTAATGTATACATGAATGAGCTGCATGAAGAAATATACAATATACAATGCAACTATAGTGTTAGGGGTGATACAATGTTGGATACAATGTATATAGGCTTGTATGATATGTAAAATAGGTAATACAATATATGCATGAATAATGTAGTATGTAAATTGTAGGTTTGATAGCTTATATAGCCTTGTGATAGTGTGTGAGTGCTAGTCCAGGTTTGGTTAGGACCAAGAGTTGACTTAACCTAGATTACTTGATTGGACCAAGTGTGACCTAGTTTGACCTAGACAGTTGACCAAAGTTGACCAAGAGTTGACTTTGACCTAGTTGACTTAGAATCATGTAGTTTGTATTGCAGATTTTTATTATTTCAAATTGAGTACTTAAATAACCAATTTTACTCTAAATAGGACTCTGTGACACCAGTTCGGATATACATTCATATCAGTCATTTAGGGTGACAGGCGAGTACATTCTCTGATCATTTTATACTTGTTAGGATTTATATTCTTGCTCTAGATTACTTTACACGATGCTGTCATGTTGTTATCACGGATTGGTACTTTATGGATCTTGTTATGCGATGTTATCTCCCTCGGGGTGCATCAGATACAGTTGTCATGTATTTTTCACGAACATCTTGTATTTCAAGTACACCGCTTTCATGTATACTCTTGTGCAATCTTGTACTCTCATGATCACGTGAGCAAACATGATAAAAAACTCTTGTATAAGGTAACATAACTTGACTGGATCCTTGTGTATTGATTGGGGAGGGTGAGTAGGAATGGTTACGTGATCAAATCCCATCTTGTACAAATCTTGTGCGTATCTATTGTACACTCACGTATGATGGAGCTACCTATTGTTATTGTATAACCTAAGCCATTTACATAACCATATTGTGCTCTAAATCACTAGTATTGCAGTTTTACTTATCCTATATATATTTTAGTTATAAATTCTCTTTCATTTTTATATACATTTTCTTACAGTTCATGTATCTTACTCTTTGCATGCTTTATATTTTTTAACATGATATGAACAGCGTGAGATGTATTGTGCTCGCTCCTGTCCTGACTGGATCTGTTGAAAATATTACAGATGATGATGGTGACTACCCTACCTTCTATGGGACACATGAGGGTGACCTTTAGGAGCCTGAGGAGCATCTAGCTCAGTAGAGGGTGCCTAGTCTAGTCTAGTGTTTGTAGTTTTCAGTTTGTATCGGATCGTTCCGATTGTTAGTTGAGACTTAGTTTTATTTTCGGACTTGTATTTATTTGTGTTGGACATCTACTTTGTGTGGTGTGATAACTCAATTTCTATTTCAGTTTCTTCCTTTTATCTGATTCCATATCATGCTCTATCTTTCCTAGACTTGTGATTGAGATATAGAGTTGAGATGTTATATTATATCTCCGTGCGGAGATGATATGTTTATATCATATTAGATGTTAGATGTTATAGACGAACTATACAACGTTCTACTGCCGACACTGCGGCGTAGGCTTGACATACCCACGTTCTCGTGCCCTTCCTCAGGATACGGGTCGTGACAGCCGGCCTGATCCCTATACTAGTATACTACCTGTGTATAGCTGGTCAAATAGAACAGCCTGATCTTGACCCAAGCCGATCTAATATCTCTTGGCATTTCATTTTTATATTTATATCATACCTCAGATTACTTTCCATTGTTTATATTTCTGTTTTATCTTATATCTCACACATGACATGATATCCAGTTCTCTTGTACTGTTTTACTTTCAGTCTTGACATTTCATCTTGTATTTCATTATGATTGTCTCTTATAGTATTTGTTAATTTACATTGAACTGCTGTTGGTGTTTGTACTTGCTAATATCCTGACATGATAACCCCCGTTATTTTTCAGAGGATTTAGATGCAGATTTTTCGGCCTACTACAGGTTTGGCATAGATGGAGCCTACGACCAAGACCAACCTGTGGACCCGGTACTCGTAGAGGACGTACCGCCAGTAGTGACCTAGTTTGCCTAGATTTTGTCTTGATTACATTCCAGTTTGATACTTTAAGACATGTAGTATTTATTTTGGGATATTGTTTTATGTCTTGGTTTCTAAACTTGTGATTGCGACTCAGCGTTGTTTCAGACTATTTATCTCATCTTTATATTTATCTTTATCATCGTGTTTATCTTTCTTAGAAATATGTGATTGAGTTGTGGTTATATTCTTCTGTGCGGAGATGACAGGTTATATTATTGTGTCTTAGATTCTATATATTCTAGATGACCTTTACAGTGTTCTACCACCGATACTGCGTCGTAGGCTGGACGTACCCACGTGCTCGTGCCCCTAAATAGGGTACGGGTCATGACACATTTTTATGGTGGCCCACGCAGGTCAGAGCGGCAACTAGTACGATTTCGTGATGGTGCTCGACTTAGAGTGCTAATTACGAGCCTACTCTTAGGATATAGGTTCTAGGTTATGATAGGAGTTACTCAATCACATATTAGGAAAATTCTAATCTTTTGATTATCAAGACAACTCTCCTTGCATTTCGAAATAAATTGTCCTTCCTTGACGATATCTTATCATGTGCCATATTGATCTCTTTGCGTAGGACTTGAGAGATTCCTGGGATGACCCTTGAGAATCTTGGTTGAACTTCAATTTAAAATCCTTTCCTTTTGTTTCTGTTCGCCCTTGTTCCTTATTATTGAATTTGAATTTTGTTAGATCATTGCTAATTTTGATTTTTCATATCGAGATGAATTCTATGGCCTGAATTACGGTATCTACTGATAACATATATTGACGAAAATAATAGGGAAGGTAAACGTCTACATGGTTATGGAACTTGGAGTTTATCGCAGCTATATTAGCCGGCATGGCAAAAACGTAGAGACCTGACTTCGGATATACATATCTTGGTCATACGATTTGAGATTTTTTGCAGCTATACTAGTCGGCGTGGCGAGGATTCCAGACGATATGATTATAGAGTTGCATACATAGTTATGGAATCTACCATTTATCGCAGCCTTGCTTACTGGCATGGCGAGGATTCTGAGTATCATGATTTAGGACAGACGTGCATGATTATAAGATTGTATCTTGAAAAGGGTCCTAACATGTCATCTCTATTTTTTCACTTCTATTATTATAGATTCTGTTCTAGCCTCAATTAGCTTAGGAGTAAGGATACTTTTGGTTCTTTAGTCCAGGTCCTTGTAGATTCTCATTTCATTATAGGTTCTTGTAGATTCTCATTTCATTATAGGTTCTTCGTAGTGTGATGGCTTGATGATTTGCAATTGGTCTGTGTCCTTGAGTTATTGTGTTAATAGTTTAGAGTATAGTTAGAAAGTATTGTATATGATTGTTGATATTTAAATATAGATGAGAACCCTAGAGTGATTAATAAGTGTTAAGGTAGGAGTTGCACCAGGTACCAGAATAGGAGGAGTACCCTAGTAGCTAGAGACGAAGTATTTCAAGTGTTATAGAAGTTTAGGCACCAACAGTTTAGTGTCTAGTTGGAGGAGAGACATGAACAATCTATTATAGGGGTACCATCCAAGTATTATATAGATGAGTTAGTGCCTTGTGTTGACAGCGTCAAGACTTGGGTAGACACCCTAGAGCGAGTATCCTAGATAGACGAATGTTCTTTCATGACTTTGATTTTTGGAGCGTCAGAGATGTCAATCTATAGAAACTTCCTTCATGAGTTTGTAGTAGACAAGATTATCTTTATTTTAATATATCATGTCCCACTCAAACTCGTTCTCTTGTACTATCTTTGTTTCGCACAACTATAGATCAATTTAGGCCATTGACCATTCCCACTTTTATTTATTATTATCTTATGCACATTGCAATGACTTTTAATTTATGATCACAAGACTAGTTGTTTTCTCAAAACCAACTTCATATGCATGATATAGACAAGACAACCTACGCCCATGACCTTCGTGTCCCACTCAGGCACACCATCTTGTGCTTCATTTTATCACACGAATTTCCTGACACAAGGCCCAATCTTGATTCATCCTACGAAGTCACTTTTATTTCTGACTCAAATTGAGGGCACAATTTCGACCCAAACTTGTTGACCCAAAATATGGACACGAACCACATTAAGTCTACTATCCACATGACACTTGTATCCCATTCAACTGAGCCTCGCATGCTATTATTTACCCGCAATCATTTGAGGAAGACAATAAAAGGTAGTATCCCATAAGTGTAGTATAGTATCCTGAATAGAGTATGCCAGTAAGTTGATATCTTCACAGATTATAAGAGCTTGAAGTACATGTTCACCCAGAAGGAATTGAACATGAGACAGAGAAGGTGGCTTGAACTAATGAAGAACTTCAATATCTAGTTGTAGTACCATCTAGGAAAGGCCAACGTAGTTGCAGATGCCTTGAGCAGCTATCCAGTCACTATGTATTTGGTGGCAAATCGTCATTTATTGGCTGATCTGGAAAGGTTGGGGATCAAGGTGATCGTTCTGAGTATGTAGATTCAGATGTAGGGTTTAAAGAATCATTTTGCGTTGATGGACAGGGACAAATCAATATAGTTTGAGGATGTGGTCCTGAGGAGAATCAGGGAGCAGGTGCAAGCAGGATTGCTAGACGATTTCTCTATAGCCGAAGATGGGTTGCTGAGGCACGATACTAGATTGTGCGTTCTGAGTGGAGAGCTTTGGAAGGAGGTTATTTAGGAAGTGCATCATTCTCAGTACTCTATGCATCCTAGAGCCAACAAGATGTACAGGGACTTGAGATAGCACGTTTGGTGGTATGGCATGAAGTGAGAGGTAGCTCAGTTTGTATTTTGATGCTTGGTGTGCCAGTAGGTGAAAGCCGAGAGACAGAGGCCAGTTGGGTTGCTACATCCACTACCCATTCCAGAGTGGAAGTGGGAGCACCTCACTATAGACTTTGTGTCTGGACTTCCACGATCTCCAGGAGGGAAAGACGCGATTTGGGTTATCGTTGATAGATTGACCAAATCAGCCCACTTTTTACCTTTCAAGGTAGGACTGTCTACGGAGAAGCTGGCGGAGCTTTACGAGCGTCAGATAGTCAGATTGCAGGAGTTCCAGTGAGCATAGTCTCGGATCGGGATAGTCGTTTCACTTTCCACTTCTGGAGGAGTTTGCATACTAGCTTGGGCACCCAGCTCAAGTTCAGTACCGCGTATCACCTCCAGACGGACGGACAGTCAGAAAGGACCATCCAAACACTCGAGGATATGCTTCATACTTATGTGTTAGACTTTAGGAGATCTTGGGAGGACCATATTCATATGGTAGAGTTTGCTTACAACAACAGCTACAGGCCAGTATAGAGATGTCGCCATTCGAGGCTCTATACGGACGGAGATGGCACACTACTTTTGTCACGGGACGATATCGGCGATAGAGTTTTACTTGGCCCAGAGATGCTAGTGGATGCAGCAGAGAAGGTTAGGTTGATCAGGGATAGACTTCGGGTGGCTCAGGATAGACAGCGACAATGGGCCGATAGCCACCGGAGACCGTTAGAGTTCGAGGTTATATCAGTTTTTCTGTTTGTGCTTGCTTGTGATTGTTTGCTTTAGGATCTTGTATTGAGTCTTGTCTTGTGTCTAGGTTGGCGATATGGTATTCTTAAGGATTTCTCCGACACGGGACACGATTTATTTTGGCCGAGGCGGGAAGCTTAGTCCGCGCTTCATCGGACCTTTCACCATTCTTGGAAGGGTCGGTGTAGTGGCCTATCGACTAGACTTGCCGCCTACGCTCGAGGGAGTCCATAACCTGTTCTATGTGTCCTAATTGAGGTGATACTGGACAGACCCTAATCACGTAATGGATTACTCCGAGTTAGAGGTAGGGCCTACTCTCCGCTATCCAAAGCAGTCTGTGGAGATTTTGGATCGTCGGAAGAAGGTGATCCGGAACCAAGTTATTCCTTTGGTTCGTGTCGCATGGAGGCATCACTCTCCAGGTGAGTCTACCTGGGACAGAGAGGACGAGATGCAGGAGCGTTACCCTTATCTCTTCGAGCCTTGAGGTATTATTCTTCTTGTTATTGCTTGCTTGATTTGTGCTAGTTTGCTCTAATTTCGAGGACAAAATTTTTTTAGGATGGTAGATTTGTCACCCCCATTTTCCTCAATGGAGCTAATATAGTCATTTATATTATTTTATTATTTTAATATTATTTAAATTACTATTGTTAGTGTTTTTACGTTATTAGTTAAATAGGTATTTTGTGGATATAGATATATATATATATATGTACAATAATTTTATTATCAAACTTTTAATATATTAAATAAATATAGATACGGAATATTTTTTTTTGAAATAATTTTAGAATTTGTTTGGTATTTATTTCATTTTATGATATATATATATATATATATATATATATATATATATATATATATATATATATATATATATATATATATATATATATATATAATTTATTTATAAAGAAGGAAAAATAGTTTTAAATAGAAATACTATTTGTTAATAGGTTTTATTTATTAAATAAATACATATACAAATATATGCATGTATACATATAAATTGTTATATGTATAAAGTGTTAAGTAATAAAGAAATAAATTAAAGAAAAGTCAAATTGAAAAAGAAGTCAAAATAGAAATAGAAATCAAAGCAAACACTTAACTCACACAACACATAGCACATCAACTTAAGGCCTATTTATATATAACCGAACCTTATATGTAAGCTTCAGCCGAGCACCCGAGCCCTTTTATATATATATTCGTTAGAGAGAGAGAGGGATTTTTTTACAAAACCCTAAACCAAACCTAGCCGCACACTTCCCCCTCGACGTCTACTACCTGCGTGCCACTTCGGACGCACGGAGGCCGGCCAGGATGCGTGCAAGCGACAGGACGCGAAGATAGGACAGCAGCGCACAACAGCCGCGAACCCGACTTCGTCTTGATCTTGCATGACGCACGCTTGATTGTTTTACGATCCCTTTCTCTGGCATGATCACAACATATACGTCTTCATATTCCTTTAAATAGTTTGTGCCGATTTGCGTCATGTGCGACAAAAAACGAGTTCCAAAATCGAGAAAACTTGATTTATTGGACGTTAGAAACTGTCCTGAAACCCCAACTTTGTGGCCGATTTGCGACCAACGTGTTGCTAGTTTTCACAATCGGTCTGAAGAAACTTGTAGACAACCTATAGGGCTTTAAAACCCATTTTATAGAATTAAATTTTATGCACTGTACAGAAAGTTATTGGTTTGTGAAGATTGAGAAAAAACTGTTTTCAAAAACCAAATTTTTAGAAAAATTGTTTCGATACGCCGTCCGTTCTGTCAATCCGGGCAACGTGGTCGCGAACAGACAGCATCAAAAGGTGCGTATCAACTTTGTGGACATGTGGGCTTTGACAGAATTCAAATTGGTCGCTTGTGCGCGACGAATTTGATGCGTATCCGTCAAAATTTACCGTATCGACCTTTTGCAAATTTGTTAATTACTTTGTGCACGCTCGTCATATCGAGACGAAACATGCGCCAACAGGACCGTATCATTTTTCTGGTCCTGTATGCCAAGTTTGGTCCGAATATGAGAAGGTCGACCAGAATGCTATTTTGGCGGCCCCGTGACCCGATCCAACGGACAAATTTGTGCACGGTCCACCGGAATCCAACTTTGGACATACGATTGGGTTCACCTCATCAAACCGGACCTATAGACATATAGTTTGATGACTTTAGAGACCGTAGGTTCTGGCACATTTTTCGGTGCAAAGTTGGTCCAACGACGGACACTATTTTGACCCGAAATTACCTTTTTGCCCCTGTATTTACAATTGGACTTATGGGTAGGCATTTCTAGCTAATTTGATCATTCTGAGAACATTGGTAATGTTTGTTTCAGCATTAGGAGACTGTTGTACGAGTTAACCGTTCGTGGCTCATTGAGTGGTAGTATGGATTCCTCAGCTTAGGACAGCAGGCAAGTACATTCTCTGATAATTTTTATTGCTTTGATATCTACTATATCCGATTCAGTTGTAGTGTTATACTTGATTCTCGACACAAGGATACACGGACTAGTATACATGGAATCTCGTCATGAGATGTCATTCCCGATTTACCTGGTATATGAGCACATTGTTCGATATTGTTTCATGTACTTGTATAGATACCGATTTGGGAGTGGGCTGGCCCCCTATTTTTCGAATCCCATGTTATGACCTATCATGTCTGGATTCATTATACTACTTGGGAATGGGGAGTTATTAGAAGTTGTGTGATCATTACCCCTACTTGTTTATTACTTGTGCATAGCTCCACTCTCACAACTGTAGGGTGTAGCCTGACCTTATACTACTTGTGCATAGATTTCCATTTTGGTCGACCTAATCCCTATACTAGTATACTACCTGTGCATAGCCGGTCAAATAGAAAAGCCTGATCTTGACCCAAGCCGATCATACAATGCTCTAATATCTTATGGCACTTTATTTTTATGTTTACATCATACCTGAGATTACTTTCCATTGTTTATATTCCAGTTTTATCTTATATCTCACACATGACATGATATCCAATTCTCTTGTACTGTTTTACTTTCAGCCTTAACATTTTATCTTGTATTCCATTATGATTGTCTCTTATTGTATTTGTCAATTCACATGGAACGGTTGTTGGTGTTTGTACTTGCTCATATCCTGACAGGCTAACCTCCATTGTTTTTTGGAGTATTTAGATGCAGATTGCCCGACCTACTACGGGTTTGGCATAGATGGAGCCTACGACCAGGACCAGCCTGTGGACCCGGTGCTCGTAGAGGACGTACCGCCAGTAGTGACCTAGTTTACCTAGATTTTGTTTTGATTATATTCCAGTTTGATACTTTGAGACATGTAGTATTTATTTGGGATATTATTTTATCTTGGTTTCTGAACTTGTGATTGCGACTCAGCGTTGTTTCAGACTATATATCTTATCTTTATCTTTATCTTTATCTTTATCATCCAATTTATCTTCCTTAGAAATATGTGATTGAGTTGTGGTTATATTCCTCCGTACGGAGATGACAGGTTATATTATTGTGTCTTAGATTCTATATATTCTAGATGACCTTTACAGCGTTCTACCACCGATACTATGGCGTAGGCTGGACGTACCCATGTGCTCGTGCCCCTAAACAGGGTGCAGATCGTGACATCTTCTTAGCCTCGTACATTGATGAAGGTATTTCATTTTATGTTGGGAACATATCATGAAGACTTTTCAACAACTCTGAAAAGCTACTGTCATACCACCCAAATCTTCCTTTAATGCTATATAATCTCATCAATCCGGATAGTTTTGTATACTTTGAACAACCAGGATACAGAGGCTTTTCAGCATCTTCGAGTAGAGAAATAAATGACTTGCGGTCACCAGAAATATGTTCATATGCAGCATTAACCATTTCTACAGCATTTACAGCATCTTCAAAGGAGTTATCTTCATAGTCGTATGTTACTTCAGCATATGTTGCAACGCTTGATGATCCTATCTTCTCGTGTTTCTCAGCATGCAAAACCCGTATTATATAACTTTGATCTATACCCCTCCTAAACAAATGTTTTCTTACGTCCCCTAATGTTTGAAATGTCTGATTTTCTCATTTTTCGCATAAACGTCTAATAGAATTAGGATTACTTGAATGGAGTTTTGCAAACTCAAGAAATACTTCTACTCCTTCCTCATATTCTCGACACATTCTATCCTTTGACATCCACGTTTTATCCATTTTGTGTTGGATTAGAATAGAAGTGCCTACACAGGGTAATATAACATGTTAGCCATGATTTAGTCATGTAACTCTACTTAGCAAGATATAAAGTACAAAATAGAGGATACAAATAAAGTGTCAGAGGACAACATAAAAGTTTTAGAGTAAAACAAAGGATACAAAGGCAATATATAATATTGTAACAGTCTGTATACCTGAGCTTCAACTTTTGATGACCTAAGTAAGGTCTTTGCTTCATCCTTTCCTACAACCAAAACATGGCAGAGCTATTTTTTAAGCTACAACAATATTTTTTAAAAAAGGGAATAAAACCTATACAATGCAAGACTGAGATAAAACCATCTAAGAATTTGCAATGCAAATTCAAAGGGTATCTAAAACTAGTAGAAGACAATGCTTACAAGTATGTAAACCCTTCACATTGAAGAACCATTTAATCTACAAATAAAGTAACGAACAATTCTCAGGTACATATCGCAATCTGACTGAATTCTAAGTTACAAACAACAAAGGAGTCCACTTGTAACTGCCATAAAAAATTATCAAATAAAGGTTATTTTTCAATAAATATCGACCAAACTCCATTCATGAACATGCAAGTGCTCTAACCCAAAAGAAATATTTTTATAGTTGAAGGTGCTAGATAAATACAATTACGATCTCTTCATACATTAGGAAAAGAATGTCGTCCATTAACTTCAAGGATCATAAATTTCCACTAAACAACATAGATTAATTTGACATTACATATTAGCAAACTAATGCAACATTGAAGTAGGAAAAAACTAAGAGTATATGCATTTCAAATAAAAAATTGAGATACATCTAGAAATTAAGGACCAACGATACACTAAAAATTGAGAACATCTAAAAATTAAAATACATCCAAAATTAGTATATACTGATACACCTACTGATACGCACCCAAAAACCCAAAATTAAAATTTTCATATGCCAACAAGGATACATATCCTTTTCGAAATGCTAGTCCCAAAAACAAAAGAAAGAAAGAAAGGAGACAGAAGAAACCAAAACTGTGTACAATAGGAAATAACACAATTTACTGCCCTATTCTAGAAGGAAAATAATTATCTCTGTATCAAATTCATCAAAACCAAGAATTTCATAAATAATCGTCCTAAAAATTCAAATTTTCCAAACTAAATTGGAATCTCCTAACTAATCCTTACACAAACACCTACAGGAAGATGGCAATTTCATAAAATTCTTACATATTCCTAACACAAACACCAACTACAAGGCCTGGGAAAAAAAAAGAAATTTATGCATAGAAAATAAGAGAAGATGGCAATTTCACAAAACCTATAGGAACCAAATCATCTCCGTCGAATCAATTTCTACAAATAAACAATAATCCTTATAAATTTTGAAGTTCAAATGTACTTGAACTCCTCTAAGTGAACCCTAGCCATTCATCAACAAAAAAACTAACAAACCCATTTCAGTTCCTACATTAAAGACAGACAGCATAGCATCCAAAAACCCACAAGGAATGCCAAAGTCTTGCCATATTGAAAACAAACCTACTCCAGTTCCTTGACCACAAACCACATTGAATATATCTTAGCATCCAAACACCACAAGATATACAGAAATGCTGCATATTTTATAGTGTCTGCGTCGTATCTAACGTGTATTCTCGAGTGTTTATGCCGTGTCCGATACGTGTTTATGACATTCACAATATCAATTCCATCCAAAAGACCATTAGCATGCTAAAAAAGAACTCATCTTGGCTAGAAATGAAATAAGCCCACTCCATTACTTGTTCAACTACAAAAACTATATTGAATGTATATATACAGAGCATAACATCCAAAAATCCAGTGGTGGAATGTCTTATTTTGCCACAACGAAACAAACCCACTTCTCTATTTCTTCGACTATAGTCAAACCCACAATGAATGTATCAACACAGAATATAGCATCCAAAAATCCATTGGTTCGCCGTTAGAAGTCCTTCAGAAGAAAAAAGAAGGGACTTATTTTGGCCCATCATAATGAAAAGAAACAAACAAAAGCCACCTGAAGCTCTCTTCCACTACAAACCCCCTACATTGAAGAAAGCTGAACCAACAGTAGATAACAAAGAGAATACAAACACATCCAAAAAGGGTTTGTAGCGAGAGAAAAATCCTAAGTGAACCCTTAGTTGCAATGCACAGAGAAAAATCCTAAGTTGACGAACGAAGTTGCCACCAAAAAAATGCTAACGTGAAGAACGAACGAAGTTGGCACAAAAAAACCTAGGCATAAAATTGAATTTCAGAGAAATAAAATTAAAGGCAGTATACCGCACGGTGAAGATCGAAGTTGCCGCATTGTGAAGATCGAAGTAACGAAATTAAGGACCAACGATACACTAAAAATTGAGATACATCTAAAAATTGAGATAATCCAAAATCAGTGTATACTGATACACCTACTGATACGCACCCAAAAACCCAAAATCAATTTTCTACATGCCAACAAGGATACATATCCTTTTCGAAAGGCTAGTCCCAAAAACAAAAGAAAGAAAGGAGACCGAAGAAACCAAAACTGTGTACAATAAGAAACAACACAATTTAGTGCCTATTCCAGAAGGAAAATAATCATCACTGTATCAAATCCATCAAAACCAAGAATTTCGCAAATAAATGTCCTAAAAATATTCCAAACTAAATCAGAATCTCCCGACTAACCCTTACACAAACACATATAGAAAGATGGCAATTTCACAAAACCCTTACACATTCATAACACAAACACCAACTATAAGGCCCGAAAAAAAAGAAGAAATTTATGCATAGAAAATAGGAGAAGATGGCAATTTCACAAAACCAATAGAAACAAAATCATCTCCATCGAATCAAATTCTGCAAATAAACAATAAATCTTACAAATTTTGAAGTTCAAAAGTACTTGAACTCCCCTAAGTGAACCCTAGCCATTCATCCAACAAAAAAAATTAACAAACCCATTTCAGTTCCTACACTGAAGACAGACAGTATAGCATCCAAAAACCCACAAGGAATGCCAAAGTCTTGCCATAATGAAAACAAACCCACTCCAGTTCCTTGACCACAAACCACATTGAATATATCTTAGCATCCAAACACCACAAGCCATACAGAAATGTTGTATATTTTATAGTATCTGCGTCGTATCCAACGTGTATTCTCGAGTGTTTGTGCCGTGTCCGATACGTATTGATGACATTCACAATATCAATAACATCCAAAAGACCATTAGCATGCAAAAAAAAAGAACTCATCTTGGCTAGAAATAAAACAAGCCCACTCCATTACTTGTTCAATTACAAAAACCACATTGAATGTATGAATACATAGCACAACATCTAAAAACCCAGTGGTAGGACTTATTTTGCCACAACGAAACAAAGCCACTTCTCCATTTCTTCGACTATAATCAAACTCACATTGAATGTATCAACACAGAACATAGCATCCAAAAACCCATTGGTTTGCCGTTAGAAGTCCTTCAAAAGAAAAAAAAAGGAGGGGACTCATTTTGGCCCATCATAATGAAAAAAAAAACAAATAAAAGCCACCTGAAGGTCTCTTCCACTACAAATCCCGCATATTGAAGAAAGCTGAACCAACAACAGATAAGAAAGAGAATACAAACACATCCAAAAAAGAGTTTGTAGCGAGATAAAAACCATAAGTGAACCCTTAATTGCAATGCACAGAGAAAAACCCTAAGTTGATGAATGAAGTTGCCACCAAAAAAACCCTAACGTGAAGAACTAACGAAGTTGGCACAAAAAAAACCTAGGCATAAAATTGAATTTCAGAGAGAGAAAATTAAAGGCATTATATCGTACGGTGAAGATCGAAGTTATCACATTGTGAAGAACGGTTAGGGTTTTCTCCAGCATAAAGTTGTTGAAGACTCCAGAGCGGTTTTGAAGTGGATCTCCACAGCGGTTAGGGTTTTCTCCAGAGCATTTTCTGAAAGGGGGAGAGAGGCATTTCTGAGGGGGAAGAGAGGAGGGGTTTCTGAGAGGGGGATAGACGAGGGTTTCTGAGAGGAGGAGAGATGAGGGTTTCTGAGGGTGAGAGACGAGTGTTTCTAAGAAAGCAGGAGAGAGAAGTCCATAGTTTCAAAGAGAACGAAGGAAAGAAGTCAAGATTTTGTTCTTATGGGCCTCAAAATTATTTGAGGCAGACCGTCATTAATTTTAAGACTTTGAAATAATTTACCATAATGGCAAACGAAAAAACTGCGACAACTTTCCCACATATACAATAGTTAACGGTTATTATCAAACATCAATATAAAAGATGCTCTTTCTTGACAGATCCTTCAAAATCGTCAACATACATGCTATAAAATTGCTAAAGTAACCAAAAAATGCTATCTCGTGAAGTAAGCCTAAAAATGTCAAGATAATCCTTATTGTTGGCGGTTTTCAACGACCATCAACTTATAAACTGTCAAGAATCACCATTTTTCTTGTAGTGTCTCTCTCACTCTCTCTATCTATCTATCTCTTTCTATCTCTCTCTCTCTCTATGTATGTATATATATATATATATATATAAATATATATATATCGATTTTCTATTAACATGGACACAAACACACACACACACATGGACGCATATTTATTTTCGATCAATTTAGCAATGAAGGTTGGGCTTCGGGCAGGACTCCAATGGGATTCAGTAAGGTTCAAAAGGAGTTATAGGGTTTCGGCATGGTCATCACTATATATTGGTTTTGTATGGTGGGTTAGATAACTAGGAATCAAGTTTTGATGTGTAATTTGAATTCAAATCCATCTTGCTCTCAAATTGGGGTTGGATATCAGATGTTGCTCTTTCTATTATCTAAGTTAAATGACATTCATATGTGTGTAGACTTGAAGAAATACTTTAAGTAAATCCTACAATACATCCATAGAGTCCTAAATGAAAAAAATTGAAAGTATCGGCCAATGCCAAGCAGTACGAAAAACCTGGTGTCGGTTGGATGGTTGGATGACAAGGGATTCTTCGATCTCTTCAGAAATAGTCAGTGGAAGCTTTCTAGATATTCGATGGTGAATGCCAGAGGAAGCAAGAAGTCCGATCTCTACTATATGGAGGGGAGCGCACAGGAGGCACAGAAGGTGAACGCAGTCAGTGATGCGTCTACCGAGTTGTGGCACAGGCGGCTCGGCCATATCAGCGAGAAGGGAATGAGCTACTTGGTGAATAGAAATGTAATTACAGGGCTCAAGTCTACAAAGTTGGAGAAGTGCACGCAGTGCTTAGCTAGGAACCAAAATAGGGTGTCTTTCCAAAGTCACCCAAGTTCAAGGAAGCCGGCGTTGCTCGAGTTGATTCACTCGGATGTCTGCGGTCCTATGAAGGTAAAATCTATTGGTGGTGCATCTTACTTTGTAACTTTTATTGATGACTGTTCCAAAAAGATTTGGGTCTATGCCTTAAAGACCAAGGATCAGGTGCTGCCTACTTTCAAAGAGTTTCAGGCCTTTGATGAAAGAGAGACGGGTAAGAAGTTATTGTGTGTTCGGTCCGACAATGGCGGCGAATACATTAGTCCCTTTGATTCGTATTACAGAGAGCAAGTAATACGACACCAGAAGACTCTGCCTAATATACCTCAGCTCAATGGTGCAGCGGAGCGCATGAACAGAACACTGATGGAGAGGGTGTGGTGTTTGCTGTCAGAAGCAAACTTGCCAGGCAGTTATTGAGGTGACGCTCTTCTCACAGCTATTTATGTTATTAATTTGTCTCCTAGTGCTCCTTTGCAGGGTGATGTGCCTGACAAAGTATGGTACGGCAAAGAGCCGTCATACAATCACCTGCGAGTGTTTGGCTGTAAGGCCTTCGTGCATGTACCAAAGGACGAGAGGACCAAACTTGAGCCAAAGACGAGGCGAAGCATCTTTGTCGGCTACGATCTGGATGAGATTAGTTATAGACTCTATGACCCGGTAGGAAGAAAGCTCTACAGAAGAAGGGACGTGGTGTTCGTCGAAGATCAGACCATGACCAACACTCAGGATTTCGAGACGCCTTTTGAGGCTGAGGAATTGCCTGAGTTAGAGTTATTTTGCTTCGAGCAGTTTCCAGAGGACATCGCAGAGGATCCAGTTATAGGGGAGCCAGTACATGGAGTAGCACCCAACCTTGATCATCAGCCTGCTGATGGTGGCCAGGGTATCCCTCAGTAGGATAAGCAAGCCGAAGAGGCAGTTCCTGAAGGGGAGGAGGCTGTTGGTATACAACCAGCACCAGTAGCTCCACTGAGAAGGAGCGACAGAGATTGTTGACCATCTACGAGATACTCACCGGATGAGTATGTGCTATTGACTGACGGGGGAGAGCCCGAAAGCTTTGCAGAGGCTATGGAAGACGAACACAGGCAGGAGTGGATGGAGGCCATGCAGGAGGAAATGAGTTCATTGCACACTAATTCCACTCATGAGATGGTGTGGTTGCCAAATGGAAAGAAGGCTTTGAAGAATCGATGGGTATTTAGAGTGAAGCAGAAGGATGATACTACTCGTCCTCGATACAAAGCGAGGCTGGTAGTTAAAGGCTACGATCAGCGGAAAGACATAGATTATGATGAGATCTTTTTGCCTGTCGTCAAGCATTCGTCTATTCGGGTGGTACTAGCATTAGCAGCCAGTCTCGACTTGGAGGTCGAGCAGATGGATATGAAGACGGCATTCCTTTATGGTAATCTTGAGGAGAAGTTGTACATGGAGCAGCCAGAGGGATTCTGTGAGAAGGACAAGTCACATTTGGTCGACCGGTTGAGGAAGAGCTTGTATGGTCTGAAGCAGGCTCCGAGGCAGTGGTACAGGAAGTTCGAGTCGTTTATAGGGAAGCATGGTTATGCACGGACGACGTCCGATCACTGTGTATTTGTGAGGTATTTTACCGATGATGATTTTATTATTTTATTGCTCTATGTAGATGATATGCTATTAGTGGGTAGGAATGCCACTAGGATAGCGGAGCTGAAGCGCCAACTGGGTACGACCTTCTCTATGAAGAATTTGGGCACAGCGAAGACTATTCTTGGGACGGAGATCAGCCGAGAGAGAGAGTCCAAGCTGCTACATTTGTCCCAAAAGAAGTTCATTCACCGGGTACTTCAGCATTTCAGTATGGACGGGTCGAAGAAAGTGAGTTGCCCCCTTGCGGCTCATTTTAAGATCACTGAGAAGCAGTGTCCATCTACCGAGGATGAAAAGGAAGATATGGAGCGGGTTCCATATGCCTCAGCTGTGGAAAGCCTTATGTATGCCATGGTATGTACGAGGCTAGATATTGCTCATGTAATTGGTACGGTTAGCAGGTATCTTTCAAATCCTGGAAGGGTACATTAGAGTACGGTCAAGTGGATTCTATGATATCTTCAGGGTACTGCTGGTTGGAGACTTTCCTTTGGTAGTGACGAGCCGAAACTAGTTGGGTATACCGACACTGATATGGCTGGAGATGTAGACACGAGGCGATCGACTTTGGGCTACGTGATGATATTTGTGGGAGGAGCGGTGTCGTGGCAGTCGCGGTTGTAGAAGTGTATTGCCTTGTCGATGACAGAGGCAAAGCACATTACAGCGACGGAGGCTTGCAAGGAGTTGCTGTAGATAAAGAAGCTGCTGCAGGAAATAGGATTGAAGCAAGAGCACTATACTTTGCTTTACGACAGTCAGAGTGCTATTAACCTTGTGAAGAATCAGACATTTCTAGCCGGTCCAAACACATCGAGACTCGGTATCATTGGATACGAGATATGGTTGAAAAGAAGGATGCGGAGCTTGAGAAGGTTCATACAGCTGACAACGGAGCTGATATGTTTACGAAGATTCTACCAAGGAAGAAGTTTGAGTACTGCAGGCAGATTGTCGGGATGACGACATCCTCTCCATAGTTGTGAAGGGGGAGATTTATTGGAGTGGGTAGGGTTTCCAACCTATGTGGAGAAGATCCCGGAGTGCGATGAGCGCCGTTCGATGTCGAAGAAGCTCGGGAAGTAGGCAACGAGGAGTTGTTGCTGCTGCTGCTAACAAAGGGAGGTTTCTGGACTGGAGCCACCGAGTTCGGGCCGAACTCGGTCCCAGGCCGAGTTCTGGCCGAACTCGGTCTGGCTGTGCCAGAATGTTGCTGGACAGTACTAGTTGCCCGACATAGAGTTCTGGCAGAACTCTGTGTCGTCGGGGCTGAGTGGAAATCTGGGGTGATTTTTCACCATTGGATCTAATCAAACGGTCCAGGTTTATTGCGGGATTAGGGAGTTAAGTTAGGATTTCCAAACCCTAATCATTGTAACACAATTGTAGCACACAATCGACAAGAGAGAGAAATGAGGCAAGAGTGCCATTGCAACTTTGGGAGAGAAGATGGAGGATTGAAGGTCATTTTCGAAGGAGATCGCGTTCGGGTAATCTCTACTTGTCGTTCTCGCTCTTCGTAGCCTTGTAATCATTGTTCTTACTTCTAAGTGTTTTAGGGATCCGAATTTGGATCGAGAGGAGTTTGTAGAGGGTGTAATTCTTCTATTCCATTAGTAGAGACTTCTCAGGGTTGGACTCCGATCGTTCCGTGGTTTTTCCTGCAAGGATTTTCCATATCAAAAATTCCCTGTGTCTGCGTGGATTGTTTTTGGGTTCGTGCGTTGTATTGCTCGGTCCTCTCGCAGGTACTCTCCGGTTTGGG